>JARKID010000007.1:1200000-1631158 GCA_029449255.1 Mycena polygramma | reverse complement strand
GGGTAGCAGGGTTTGGCTATGTCTTGGCTAGTTCGGCTAGCCACACGTGCTCAGCTACCTCCAGCAAGGTGGTAATTTGGCTAGAAAGCCTCTACGTCGCTCCTTTGGTGTATATCGTCATTTGGTATGGGCTCGGCATTCAAGTTCGCCCAAATGACAATAAATGCCAACTTGTGTCCGACAATCATCCCCATCCATCGAAGCATCCCCTGAGATTTCGAAGGCAAGAGTGTAATATAGACTCGCCAAAAGAAAAGACTGGGATGCGAAAAGTCTCGTGTTATAGGCCCGGTGCTGATGCAATTGGACTCAGTATTCTTGGTCGTACATGTATACATGTATTGAACTGCCGCACTGCGTCAAAATCCCCGATATGAATCGTCTACCGGCACAGAAAATCCAAAATGCGCCAAAAATGGACAAAAGTCGCCAGTGGCGAATTACTCTTGTGAGTCTGTACTACATTTCCTGAACCCAAAATTTTATATGAGATAGCTTTGACAATGCTTCTAGCCCCTAGAACAGTTACTTTGCTCGGAGGATGCAGTCAGCACATGTACAGGACCCAATTTTTCAGTTCTGAGGTCACCACCAAAATAATGTCCCAGAGCGGTAAGGCTCATGCTCCACACTGACCCGGTCAAAAAGCCCAAAATATTTACATGCAAAGCTCAGCATGTGCTAGGCTCGCTACCAGCTTGCCTATGATGTGGCGAGCACGTTGGCGTAGGGAGGCTGGTACTTCTCGGGAGTGTCAAAAGGGTTGGGCCGGAGTTTGAAATTTTTCTTCTTGTCTATGCTCGATCAGTTCAAGTCGAATTCACAAGCTTCAGAGGGAGAGTGAAATCTGATGGACCCTAACTTTGATTCTGCTGATCCAGATGTTTGCTAAATATCCCAGAAAGCGAGGTTTAGATGCATAAGGTTACAATGGAAATGTTTAAATTACACCGCCACCGTTTCAAAATTTTTGATGCCCCTGATCAACACCACTCACAAAATTCAAACTCCGGCCCAGCCCTAATTTGGGCCGCCCGGGTAGTACCAGCTTGCGTACGGCAATGTGCTTGCACACAGAAATGCCGTGGCAGGCTGGCCATGAGCCTAAGCATGTGGTGTCCATCTTGAACAAGTTTCAAGGAGCTGGGGGTCTATATTGACAGTAGGAAGTTGTCAACAAGCATCATTTTTTCGCTTCCGGGTTTCAACTCTGTGGTATACATGCCTGCTGGACACCTCAGGCATGAGTACTAAGTGTCAGTAACGGGCGCCGGGAGCCTTACAATCTCTTTTCAAGAGGATTTGATGGTCCGATGATAGTCAGCAACATTCTGCGGAACCCGGCCGTAGGTACCTGGTATGTACAATGTCTGTGTTCTGGATCCGGATGGAGAGAGCTGGGGAGGTTTTTTTTGGGTGTTGAAGGTAGCAGACATTTTAGTCCGCAAGGAGCCAACTGGAGGTTGGCGACAAGCAGCGTGATTTCTGGAAGGAAACAGTACTCTGTAACCTATTGCATTTTCCATGGCAATGGCACGGGTAACTGCTAGTCTATATAAGAAAAGATGTGCTTTGGCTTGGTCAAAAGGCACACCTGTGGGAACCATGTGATGTCATTTACTCCAGTTCCCATTGGCCGCTACGGTGAATTCTTGGTTCCAATCCCATCTTGTCCTCAGCTTAAAAATACATGCCAACTGTTAGCTGGTAGCAACTAGCATTCTGAAACTTGTGTTCTTGACTTTATGAAGGGTATAAAGCGATGCATGGCTCCAAAGGGAAGAAATCAAGTACAGTAGCTATTTATAACCAAGCTGTGTAGAATTGACCAAAAGGCTCCAAAACGAGATATGTGCCAATACATATGCAAACTGCAATAAACTTGTGCATGCATGGCCAGGGGTGTACAGATCTTGATTTTTTCCCTCATCTCACACTCCATCCAAAGGGTGAATATTTCCATGTGTCTACTTTGGCTAGGATCACTGTCTAATCTGATAGTTATCTACAACTATGTTCTCTTCATTCCAAGGTTTTCCGCATATGTCTACCGGGGGTCGTCCTCCCATGACATGAGTGTCCTGTCCTGGCTTTTTTATTCACTGAATTAACATTTTCTACAGCCTAGTCCAAAAGAAAGAGAGGAGAGCATCTAATATCCGTGAGAAAAGAGCTGCATTGATAGCCCTGTAAGTGATCTCAATACATGGTCTGTACTAGTACTGTACTGATTTTGCGTAGCGGGCCACAACGTTGTTCTGCTCGCATTGCAAAGGGTTTACAACAGAAATAGATTCTGCAATTACCATGATACGAAATCTTGTTGTACTTGCACAATATTGAAGCTCTACTTATACTCCGTCATTAAGAACTTGCAGTTCGTGGATAACAGACCTAGAATCAAGTCCTACAATTCATCTGTCTTCACCATATGATTATATTTGTAGCCATTCCAGATTCAAGACATACATAGACACAATTGGGGTAGAGAAATGGGTAATAGTGGCCAATATGACTATGGCTACTGATCATGTTATCATCAAGCCAGTATGCATTTTTCTGGATACTTATTCAGGATTAATGTAGTGGATCAACAAATTGGCTTACTTGCAAGCTACAAGTCTCCCGAGCAACAGTGACTTCCTTATCTCCCAAGGCAGTATGGTCTACTGATCTGGCACCAGGATTGCTGGCTAAAAATGTATTGCTGTTGACAACTGAGAAAACAGCCTGTTTGAGTTACCAGATGATGCCTGGTAAAGTACAAATCAGTGAGCAAGAGATGGCGAAAGATAAAGGTGTTGTCCAATGTGTGGCTGGGAAATGACCACATGATCAGTGGACATGTTCAGTGATCACGTGACTATATACGAAAGAATTTGTTTTTCTCAGGTAATGAAGTTTGTACTAGGTTCGGATCAAGCCGCCTTCTCGTCACATGACATTTCACGTGCAGCACACGGAAACCTGAGAAGGGGCTTGTGACAAGATGTAAAAAAAGGGCAATGTGTTCTACGCGTTCTACCGTCTCAAATAGCGCGTCAATTGGTTGTATCAAGCAACGAATATTCTAGCCAATAGGCCCGAAAACCGTTCTGCCGACTCAGAATTTCAGTTCCACCCGGTTTCATTGCACAATCTAGCTATTGATTGGTGCTTCTCACGCACAGTCGCGAGTTGTATGTTCATGAATACAAATAGTTTCTGGGCATTGAATATATTTCTGAAGAGACAGAATTCTAGAGTGAGTACTAAGGATACCTCCCAGTCTTTATCTTGGCCTGAAAGTTGCCAAACTACATTTTTTAGAGTGAGACGGAAAGTCGCCGAATTTGGACTGATTTGCCAGCACCGCGTCGCGTCTCGTTTTCTTCCAGTGACCTTGCCCACCGTGATTTCAGAGCCATTGGCACAAAGGCATGGCAGGCAGACCTGCCAACACTCCCCGGCCACCTCAAACCCCCATCGTGACTAATTAGACGCGACCCATCACGGCATCCTAATTCGGCGTCCAGATTCAAAGTGTTTTTTATGAGTCAAGAACTATTGTTGGCAAATATTTTTGGCTGAGTGATCTACTGGGAATTGTCTCCCGGACTCATCGAGCCCATAATATCAAAGGAATCTACTCAAAAGTGTGTCTGTTTGCCTTAGATCCAAATCGCAAAAGCGGCATGAAAGTTGAGGTCTAGAGGATCCATATGGCTGTTTAATTCAGATCTGAGTCGGCGGATCTATGCATATACATCTACTGAAGAGATTCCTTCTTTGTGCCAAAGGATTTGGACCAGAAACGGGCGCATAATTTGGGTCTCAACACATGCAACTTTTTTGGCAGTTTGTCCCAAGCCTCTCTCCGAGAATCGCCGGCTCGCCGGCGCGGAGACAGGCTTGCTCCGAACCTAAGTTTGTACATAGCCTGAGTTCGAATCTGAGAGAAGTCACTATTTTTATGTAAACATTGCAAGTTGTGGACAAATTATTGGTGCTGATATATGAACAATAGGGAGATGGCCCTTGCTTTTACTTTGGTGGGAAGCCTGTTGCCCATCCATCCAGCTTACTATAGCCGGTAGGCTATGTGCAGCACAGATGAGATATTGGGTATCGGTTTGGTCTATGTGGTCAAGGTCAATGATGAAGGGGAGAAGGCCATACACATCCAAGGTGTGGTAAATTCTCTTGGGGAAACATAACAGAAGTGTTTCATTGATCACACTTCAACACAGAAAGGCCTTAATCGTAGTTGGCCGCATTTCGCCCCCATCACATGCTGCTGAAACGGGTAATTCACATGTCCTGTTTGTTCTCGCCCTAAATACAGTGTCTTTTCGCGAACCGGTTTGGTAACAGAGTGAAGTGCCATTGTTCTCGAGTGGCTTGGCTGTTGAAGGGTTATGCTGTGGTGAAGGCCTTTTTGCAAAATTTTGGGTGAGTTTTGGGTGTAGTTTAAGTGTATTTTCGATGTGCAGTGACAGCTTAGACTGAGATTGCCTATGAAGTGAATCCACAACTGATTTCGATGGCATTGTGTAGGATAATAGGGTTAAGTGATTCTACTGCCACGCGGCGGTGCTGTGAGGCTGGTGTTGGTGCTACACCCTGCACACCGCCTCATGGCCCCTCCAAACGAAGCTGAAGAAGACACTTACCGGAACATGCCCAAATAGGAAACGAGGTTGCCGCATTCGATCGAGCGTGCACAAAAGCCTTTCAGACACCGTAACCCAGCGCAATACGTTCCCGGAAACAAGTTCCAAAGACCTCGTACCTACTACCGACACCCTTCCCCCACTTTCCACCGACATGACCTAACAGGACGATGCGTCCAGCCACATATGAAGATCAATCCTCACCTGCTGAAGCCATGACGTAAAGAAACTCTCTGGACGAACTTGCCACTCTCTCTGGCGTCTACGAAACACGTTTTCTCCCATGAATGACACCTCCACAAGGCTCCGCAACGCCTCACCCCGGCCTTTCACCGAAATATAGTGTAATAACTCGCCGGACAAAATGTACGGACAACGCTCCACATGGCGGGCACTCGGCAAACCAAGGAAAATATCAAATACCGTCCTCGGACGAACCTTCCAGCTACCAACTCACCTAATAACCTTCCGACCAAACCGTCCAGGCAGCTACTTTGTTCCCAGAGACCCCCGGCGCCGTGTGCTACAAGGCGTTTCCAGGCACAGGGAGGCCGCTCGTGACAAGGATGGAAAGATATAAAAGGAGAGGCGAAAGTAGGAAGTAGTCAGTCAATTACTGGGCTTTGTTCCCTCCCCCACTTGTACCCCCACAAGCAATTCAGTCCTCGTTCACGCATTTGACCACAACTCCCCTCACTTGTCCCACACCAGGGCCACTTTACTCTCATACCTCCTTCTGCAAGGTGCCCCCATCACAGGCCTCCCAAGTCTACATTCCAGCTAGTCATCGTAATTGACACTACCTTCGCAGGCACCACACCATGTGGAAGACAAGACGAGGGCGACTAGCACCAGAATCATCACGGATAAACCGCCGCCCGTATTATCGAACAATCGAGTATCCGGCGTCGTCGTAACCAATCGCGGTACCTCCTACGGGTTTTACCAAGCTATCGAATTAGCGCACGTTCAAAGGGGAGGAGCGCAGAAGAGATAGCAAGCGAGAGCTACGGGATCCAAGAGACTAGAAACCCCCAACAGGAATTCTAGGACAAGGAGACAGTATTTTCATTCTTACCTTTCTTTAGCTAACTTAGGCCATCATAAGAACAACGAAGCCAGGACACGGATATAATTTCCAGGAATGCCCCGCGCCACAAGCAACGGACAATCACCCGGAATTAACGATATAAAGCTCCCCGGAAACATTATCCAGGAAGCTTTCCACACACACACACACACTTTCTAGCCATCTTTGGCATCCCACACACACACACTCCCCAAGAGGCAATAGTCTAAACTAGAATTCCTGTTATATCCGTGCAACCCGACTCACCATTCCGATCGATCCGGCCGAGTCGGCCGCTCCGGAAACCTCGGAATGCTCGGTAACCCTCGGAGTCATCGGGTTATCACACAACGAAGGCTTACTGTGTATTTCTGTTTATCCGTTCTTATTGTCCGTCTCTTTTATTGTCTCATCCTCATGTTTTCCTTCTCCTTCCCCTTTTGGTCACTTGCTATTGTTGTGCTTGGACCATCATGATATTACCATATATGTATTCACAATTACCTTCTCTGTATTTAAGCAGCTAGTTACATCCCTGTACCTTAGTTGTATAATTAACGTTATTCCATGGTTCCTATCATGGGCTGATGCCTCTTTGCTTTGTCTCGACTCCTGGTTCAAGTCAACCTGCCCGGACGTCTTTCCCCTTTACTTCTATTGACTTAACTGTCACTTCAATTCGGTTCCGCTCACCTCTGGTTTGCCTCCAGTCCGACCTCCAACTTCTGTCCGGACGACCTCGGGTCTTTGTCCCTCAGTTCCCCGTCCGCTCTGGCGACTTCACCATCCGCCCGCATTATCTCCGGCCCCCTTTGGGCCTCGGCTCGGCCCCGGCTCCGGCTCCGGTCCGGATCATTCACCACTTCCTTTCCTCCCTTCCATTCTTCTCGCAGCCAAAGGCTAGACAGTTGCACACCCTTAATCTACCTGTGGTGCTTGCGAGATGGCTGACTCCTAGTTTTCCGGGTCGGCTCCGACCTCGGGCGAATGTCCGACTCAGCCGACGGATTCAGTCTGGTCCCCCTTTGGCATCAGTTGTCTGTCCTCCTCCACGCCGACATATAACACGCCAGGAGAATGCGGGTTTTGCTCTAGTACCTAAGGGGAGAGTGGGCACGTCCGAGGAGGAAGAGAAAAAGGGAGATTGAGGGTGGTGGTGGGAGGAGAGAATAGTTGTTTGTCCGGTAAACAGAGCCACGAGCTGTCGGGCTGGCTCAGCTCGGAAGGCCAAATTGAGAGAAGGAACAAACATGACACGTGAATTACTTGTTTGAGACACACGTGATGGGGGCAAAATCTCGAAAATTCTTAATCATCCACACCATTTGGCTTTGTTTGGCTACGGCATGGATCAATTACCATAACTATTTCTAGCGTGGGAGATAGACACCACATGCTTAGGCTCATGGCCAGCCTGCCACGGCATTTCTGTGTGCAAGCACATTGCCGTACGCAAGCTGGTACTACCCGGGCGGCCCAAATTAGGGCTGGGCCGGAGTTTGAATTTTGTGAGTGGTGTTGATCAGGGGCATCAAAAATTTTGAAACGGTGGCGGTGTAATTTAAACATTTCCATTGTAACCTTATGCATCTAAACCTCGCTTTCTGGGATATTTAGCAAACATCTGGATCAGCAGAATCAAAGTTAGGGTCCATCAGATTTCACTCTCCCTCTGAAGCTTGTGAATTCGACTTGAACTGATCGAGCATAGACAAGAAGAAAAATTTCAAACTCCGGCCCAACCCTTTTGACACTCCCGAGAAGTACCAGCCTCCCTACGCCAACGTGCTCGCCACATCATAGGCAAGCTGGTAGCGAGCCTAGCACATGCTGAGCTTTGCATGTAAATATTTTGGGCTTTTTGACCGGGTCAGTGTGGAGCATGAGCCTTACCGCTCTGGGACATTATTTTGGTGGTGACCTCAGAACTGAAAAATTGGGTCCTGTACATGTGCTGACTGCATCCTCCGAGCAAAGTAACTGTTCTAGGGGCTAGAAGCATTGTCAAAGCTATCTCATATAAAATTTTGGGTTCAGGAAATGTAGTACAGACTCACAAGAGTAATTCGCCACTGGCGACTTTTGTCCATTTTTGGCGCATTTTGGATTTTCTGTGCCGGTAGACGATTCATATCGGGGATTTTGACGCAGTGCGGCAGTTCAATACATGTATACATGTACGACCAAGAATACTGAGTCCAATTGCATCAGCACCGGGCCTATAACACGAGACTTTTCGCATCCCAGTCTTTTCTTTTGGCGAGTCTATATTACACTCTTGCCTTCGAAATCTCAGGGGATGCTTCGATGGATGGGGATGATTGTCGGACACAAGTTGGCATTTATTGTCATTTGGGCGAACTTGAATGCCGAGCCCATACCAAATGACGATATACACCAAAGGAGCGACGTAGAGGCTTTCTAGCCAAATTACCACCTTGCTGGAGGTAGCTGAGCACGTGTGGCTAGCCGAACTAGCCAAGACATAGCCAAACCCTGCTACCCACAGATAGAAGGTGTACCCATGGCTACCCACAGTGTAGCTAGGTAGGCTGGCCAAATACCGAGCTCGAGCTAACCGTGTTCAGGCTAGAAGGCCATGGCCAGCCAAGCAGGCTGAACCTAGAAGAGGCATAGCCACACATAGCCATACCTGCCTCGAGCTAGCCAGGCCTTGGGCATCCTAGGGCTGAACACAGCTGAGAGGAACAGAGTCTCCACTGCAGCTCCAATATGTAGATCAACTTCCTCTCCCTTCACGAATCTGGTCTAAGCTGGCTCAAAAATTGTTCTGGTCATACAAGAAACAACTCAACATTGGGGTGGAGCTAAACCAAGAATTCAACATCACAGTGCATCATCCGGAATTCAGAGCAGATGACAACACCTATTCCCACAGGTGCCACTTTTAGCTAGCTAACTTACATCTTTTCTTATATAGATGTAGCTGAGCCACTGATGAGCCCCGCCTTGCCTAGCACCAACAATTTGCCGCAGCGGAAGTAAAAACAACAAGGTGCGGCACACACCCCACGGTAGAGCTGGATGTCTTGGGGAGCCAAAACAATTAGTAAAGTTGTTTCAACACAATTTGTGCCTACCACATTCCTTCAACTGCGTATGATCGATGCAGTAATTGATAAGGCTTTGTTAGCTTCTAACACTTAGGCTGTAAACTAGTCACCCAATTTGAACTGGGATAATCTTTGATTCCACTCTCTCCGCTTTTTTTTGGCCCAATGAGCGGTGTTCAAATTTGCTGGGTCAAGTGTACATAGTGTCATGAATTCATCGGCCAACTCGGCCATCTGATTCATCATCTGATACATCTGATCGATGGCATCTACTCCGATCTGGTCCTATTCAGCTCCTGGTTGCTCCGATCTCTGATCCAATCTGATCCTCATGATCCGGACTATATTTAGTTGTATTTCCCACATGCCTCGTGTTTTGCACATGTAGTTAGTCAGCCCACGCGTTCTGTGCATGTTCTTACTCAGAACATGCCTCCTACACATGTTTCTTACTCAGAACATGCCTTAGCCACGCTTTAGCCTCGTTTTAGCTTAGTTAGCTTGATTATGCCCTTAGCAGTATATATACAGTAGTGTACTCGTTGTAGGCCCCAGTCTTGAGCTGGTCATATCTCCACTAGCAATATAGGCAGTTCCCTTATCACATCTTCTCTTCTCTTCGCTCTGAGCACAGACTTGGCCTCTTTGCATCTCCACTGCATTGTATTGGCTATTGTGTCTGACAAAAGCTCAAGACTCTGTTAGAATCAGGCAGGCACAGAGAACTGAAGTCAACAGTAAGAACTCAGTGTATTGCCAAAATGCGAAGTAAGTACTTGCCTGAAGTCAACAGTAAGAACTGAGGACTCAGGACTACAACTAGCTGCTTATATATGTATCCTACATGTATAGTAAGCAGTATTAATAACGCTCAGTCAGCCTGATCAATAAGCAGGTGATCAGTAAGCAGATCAGTAAGCAGGTGATCAGTAAGCTGATCAATAAGCAGATGATCAGTAAGCAAAGGAAACAGTAAGCAAATGTAAGTAAGTATAGGATCAGTCCGGAACAGACAGGATCAAAGGATCAGAGATGCGAGAATGGTAGAGTCCAAACCCACACTGCAACAGACTCCCCTAAACCACCTCTGTGCTCGTTCCTCACCTCCTTGCACGCTCTCCTCTCCTCTCCCTTCCGAAACCATCACACAAACTCCGAAATCACCAACTCTTCCTAAATAGCATTTCCTCCATCTTCAATAAATCCTGAGCCCTCTAGTTAGTAGTTGTAGTAGTTACTAGTCAATAAGGCAGTAGGGACAAAAGGACTCTGCTAGGGGTCCTCTAGAGCAGAACTGTTGGGTCTGTGCACTTCAGTGGGCCAGCCTTTATCCCACCAGAAAACAAACGGTAGTCAATCCGTTGATTCTGGGAGAGTTACAACTGCACTCTAGTTGAAGCTGTTGACTTGCAGCTACTAGCGACGAAGAAGCCTTCCTATCTGTAGCACCATTTCCAAGGGTTCCTTGTATTGGCTCCGGGTTGATCGGTTTGCACAGAGCGGTTACCGACTTGCAATACCCTTCCACCACACTTTTACATCACCCAACACACAAACAACATGTCTACCACTCCGTTTTCCTCCCTCCCTCCGAACAACCCCGTTTATGAGCATCTATCCACGGATGCTCAGCAGATGACTGCTCCTTCTCTCGAGGATGCAGGATTCTGGGTTCTACTTTGGGCTGCCATCCGCACCTTGCTTGGAAGCATTACATCTCTGCTTGCTCGCACGGAGCGCAGCACCGTTGCCACTGAACAGATCGCTACTGCTGTTCAAAGCTACACCAATCGCACTCCCACCAGGAAGCCCTTGAAGCTGGATGCCCCAGAAAGCTTCAATGGACGTCCTGACAAGGTCGAAGCATTTCTCCACGCTTTGACTTTGTACTTTGACGCTTCGGAGAGTAAAGCCCGAAGTTGCCATTGGTGTCTTGGACATATGGGCGAATGGTAAGCGGCGGGCGGAGGTTACGTTGGAAACGGTTGCGGAGTTAAACGGTCTTGATGATGCGCAAGCCGTTGAAGCTCTCAATGAACTGCAGAGACCGAAGCGTTACATCCGTGGGACTGGCAATCAAATGAACATCGATGTGGTCATCAAAACACTCGATAACCAGTCCTACTTCAAACTGTCTCCGTTGGTGGACTCTGGATGCACAGGGAGCTGCATAGACGCTGGTTATGTTAAAGCCAAAAACATCAACACCAAGCGCTATCCCCGTCCTATCCCGGTCTACAACGCAGATGGTACGATGAATGCGGGTGGCCCTATCACGGAGTACGTCGATCTAATGCTCCAGATCAGGCAACACGTCGAAATCCTGCAGTTTGCTGTTTCCAACCTCGGAAAGACTGAGATGTTCATTGGGCATGAATGGCTCAAGTTGCACAATCCGTCTATTGATTGGGCCAAGAACACTCTCACGTTTGACCGATGTCCGGTTCGGTGTGAACCGTTAGGGGGGTGGATGGATCCTGAGTCTGATGACCCGGATGCGGTAGAACCTGAGCTTGAAGAGGGAGATCGTCTTCTCATGGTTGACATTGCTGAGGAAGTCAAAATCCGCGCGTTCCAGACCAAAGCTGGCAAAGTGTCTGAAGCGCAGTCCAAGAAGGAAAAGTCCAAATCCTTCGAGGAAGCGGTGCCTCGCAAATATCATGACTTCAAGGACTTGTTTGACAAAGAGAGCTTCGACGAGATGCCGCCTTCTCGGCCTTGGGACCATGCTATTGAGCTGCTGCCCAATGCCAAGAACCTGGACTGCAAGATCTATCCACTCAGTCCAGATGAACAGCGGCAACTCGACGAGTTCTTAGACGAGAACTTGAGAACAGGACGAATCAGACCATCTAAATCTCCTATGGCATCTCCGTTCTTCTTTGTCAAGAAGAAGGATGGGACTCTTCGACCGATACAGGACTATCGCAAGCTGAACGATATGACGGTTAAAAACTGCTATCTTCTTCCGCTTATCCAGGAGCTTGTGGACAAACTCACCCAGGCTCGGTATTTTACCAAACTGGATGTCCGTTGGGGCTTCAACAACGTCAGGATCAAGGAAGGAGATGAGTGGAAGGCAGCGTTCAGGACTAACAGAGGGCTGTTTGAGCCTCTGGTTATGTTCTTTGGCTTGACCAATTCACCGGCAACGTTTCAGACCATGATGAACACAATCTTCAAAGAAGAGATCGATAGTGGAAAGGTCGTTATCTACCTTGATGACATTCTGATCTTCACTGAAACGTTGGAGGAACACGAGCGCATGGTCCGGAGGGTTCTACAGAAGCTACGAGACAACAAGCTGTTCTTGAAGCACACCAAATGCTCTTTTGAACAAGCTGAAGTAGAATACCTCGGAGTGATTGTATCGCACAATGCAGTCAGAATGGACCCGCACAAAGTCGAAGCTATCGTCAACTGGCCTGTGCCTGAGACGAAGCGAGATGTGCAGCAGTTCCTTGGGTTTATGAACTTTTACCGCCGTTTTATTGAGGCTTTTTCGCACATTGCTAGGCCGCTGTCTTCTCTCATTGGAAAGGGGGGGTGGAAGTGGGGTGCAGCGCAGGAGGAGGCGTTTGCGGAGTTGAAGCGTCGGATCACTTCTGCACCGCTCCTGGTTATGCCACGAGCCCGTGGGAAGTTCCGAGTGGAGGCTGACTCGTCTGACTATGCAACTGGGGGAATACTTTCGCAACAGCAGGAGGACAACACCTGGCGTCCTGTTGCGTTCATGTCGCATTCTTTGAATGAAACTGAGCGCAACTACGAGATCTACGACAAGGAGATGCTTGCAATCATGCATGCGCTCTATGAATGTCGCCAGTACCTGCTTGGAGCGCTGGAGGACTTCGAGATCTGGACAGATCATAAGAATCTTGAATACTTCAGGAAACCCCAGAAGCTGAATCGACGACAGGCACGGTGGGTGGCGGAGTTGCAGGAGTTTCACTTCACTCTGCATCACAAGCCGGGCAAGGCAATGCGGAAAGCGGACTACCTCTCGAGGCGAGCAGGCCATGAGAAGGGGGAGCACGACAATGAGAACATTGTTCTGCTTAAGCCAGAGTTTTTCCGTGCGCAACACCACGATACCAGCGCTATCAGCGATGATATCATGCGTCGGATCAAGCGGGCTGCAAAGAACAGAGACAAGTTCGTTGTGACCGCTCTGGCTAACAAGGAGAAGGACTGGCAGGAGTTGGATGGAGGTCTTGTGACTTGGAAGCACCGGTTCTATGTACCCCGAGACAAGAGGCTACGCGAAGACATCATTCGCTTGCATCACAGCACACGTCTCGCCGGACATCCCGGACGCTACAAGACACAAGAGCTGATCACTCGGAACTACTGGTGGCCGCGTTTGCAGACAGATATCCGTTCATATGTAGATGGGTGCCCAACATGTCAAAGAACTAAACCACGACGAATGGCACCCCCTGCACCTCTGTCTCCAAACGCAATCCCTACACGGCCCTGGCAGATAGTGGCCACCGATCTAATCGGCCCACTTCCGATGTCCGCTGGTTTTGATATGATCCTGGTCTTTGTTGATCGCTTCACTAAAAAAGCGAAGTTTGTGCCATGCAACTCCGAGATCAACTCTCTTGGTTATGCTAAGCACTACAGGGATCGTGTCTTTAGAGACCACGGACTGTCTGAGTGGTTGATCCACGATAGGGGACCGCAGTTTGCATCGCAGTTCAATCAGGATCTGTGCAAGCTTTTGGGCATCAAGCAAAACATCTCTACAGCGTACCATCCACAGACCGACGGGCAGACAGAACGGGTGAATCAGGAGCTAGAGCAGTACCTCCGCATGTGGGTTAATCATCGTCAGGATGACTGGGCAGAGTGGCTCTCTATTGCCGAGTTTTCCTACAATGATAAAGTCCACACTGCTACTGGTTTCTCCCCGTTCTACCTCGATTCTGGACAGCACCCTTGGAAAGGGATCGAGCCCCGTGATGGTACTGTTCGCACGCCTGATGCCGAAGCTTTTGCAACTGCAATGAAGAAGATCAGGGAGGAAGCTGAGTCGTCTCTAAAGCAAGCTGCAGAGACGATGAAGCGGTTCTATGACCGGAAGCGCGGCGAGTCTGTGGACTACAAGCCTGGTGACTTGGTGCTCCTTGAGGGCATTAACATCACCACAGTTCGCCCTTCGAAGAAATTCGATGATAAGCGCTATGGACCGTTCAAAGTGCTTGAAAAGATTGGCACCTCCTCCTATCGTCTTGCTCTTCCCCGTGACTGGAGATACAAACACCCTGTCTTCAACGAAGTCCTCCTCTCCCCCTTTAAATCCCCTGTATTCCCCTCCCAAAAGGAGCCCCTACCGCCGCCGCCTGAGCTTGTTGGTGATCACATAGAGTATGAAGTAGAAGAAGTCTTGGATTCGAGGGTTAAAAACCACAAACTCGAATACCTTGTACACTGGAAAGGATATGGAAAAGAGCACGACAGCTGGGAGCCTATAGCCAACCTGACGGACAATGTTGGCATGATCGATGAGTTCCACCGCAAACACCCCTCTGCACCTCGCCCTCGTCCTCGAAATGCCCGTTTTGTGTACCGGCAGATTGAGAACTTCACCACCACACCATCTCTTCCTCGACATCTGTACAATTGGGAAAGCGGCAAGCTTGATGCTGTCCCTGATCCAATTGTGAGGACACAATCCTTAAGAGGGGGGTAATGTCATGAATTCATCGGCCAACTCGGCCATCTGATTCATCATCTGATACATCTGATCGATGGCATCTACTCCGATCTGGTCCTATTCAGCTCCTGGTTGCTCCGATCTCTGATCCAATCTGATCCTCATGATCCGGACTATATTTAGTTGTATTTCCCACATGCCTCGTGTTTTGCACATGTAGTTAGTCAGCCCACGCGTTCTGTGCATGTTCTTACTCAGAACATGCCTCCTACACATGTTTCTTACTCAGAACATGCCTTAGCCACGCTTTAGCCTCGTTTTAGCTTAGTTAGCTTGATTATGCCCTTATCAGTATATATACAGTAGTGTACTCGTTGTAGGCCCCAGTCTTGAGCTGGTCATATCTCCACTAGCAATATAGGCAGTTCCCTTATCACATCTTCTCTTCTCTTCGCTCTGAGCACAGACTTGGCCTCTTTGCATCTCCACTGCATTGTATTGGCTATTGTGTCTGACACATAGAAGGATCAACAACAGGCTTTGGTAAGTCTGAGTGGCTCAGCATTCAAGGAAGCTGCTTCACAGCAGATAGAGGCTTAAGCAGTAGGGGGTGCAGTTTCTATCAACTTTGAATCTTTGAGAGCCTGAACAGTGCTGCCTGTTGCCAACCTCCAGTAGCTGTCTTTATCAACAGAATGATAAAAGGGTGGGAACAAATGAATTGAAAATGACTTTATAGCGCAACCATGATCATCACGAGAGTGTCAGGGGGGCTTTAGTACTGCATCAGATGGCCAGAACTTTATTACTTCTTCTGGAAGGTGTTTAGTTGCCTTTTGGGGATTGTTTGGTTCTGAAATGTTCACAAAACCCGGGCTTTGGATGTTTGAAAATCACGGCCTCTGCATTTGGTGCTAATCTTTTAGGAAAATTAGCAGATACCCACATGATGTCCGGGGACGGTATATTCTCGGGAAGTGTCCGGAGTTTATGAACAATTCATGGCATTTCCAAGAGCTGTGTATTTTCAGAGTTTTCTTGGTACATTTGTAAAGTTATCACAATTTCCTTACAAAATCAAGGGGCATTATTTTGGTCTTTGCCCGCAGTGTCTCCGGAAGGTCTCAGCGGAATGCCGGAATGAAGTCCGAGGACCTCGAGGTGAAGGCGTCAGATTGGTCGGTGTAAGTCAGTTCGGACCTTCGCGCGAATCGGCCGAAGCGGTAACCGCTCATCCCTAGCGGGAATACCGAAACAGATCCAACATAGTTGTTGGCCGTGTGCACACTAAAATCCCGGGGATATAAAACGGAAAAAGTTGGTACCTCCAGACGTTCAGCTCAACGGAGTGATATTGTTGGGGTACACGGGATCCGGGAACCAAGTCGAGGAGAAATCGGAAACGGATGACGCAGATTCCGGAATGGAAACGACACCTTAGTGGATGGATGACAGAACAGAGCTGTCGGAATTATCGGAAGATTTGCGCTGGAGCTCGGCCAAAGGCCGGAGCGATTCCCAAGTACGAAGAGAAACCCATAGATTCACAGATAAGTATAGAAACAACATCTGGAAGAGAGAAGGAAACAATTTGCACAGGGAGTTGAATCCCGGAGCCATATAGGGACTAGAGTTGAATCATGAAAGTCGTGAGATGTCCGAATCTTCGGCGGAAAGCCGGAGAACGGAGTTGTCGTGAATGCGAGAGAAAGACTGGATGTGTGGATGATGGAAAACCTGCGGAGCACATTCGGATCGTCGACACGGTCGGCCAAATGCCGAGGTTTGTTCAAAGCATGGATGAAAATCTAGATGGTCGCGGAGACGCGGGCCGAATTGCGGGCCAGGCGTTCGCGAACATTTCGGGACTTCTGGCAGTCTACGGCAGTATGCCCTCGACCTCCGCAATAAAGGCAGAGACCGAGCCGAACTCTCCGTTGCTGCTCCTCCGACGTAATCCGCCCGTTTGCCCCAAGGATGGACCGGACTGTTGCAGTGTGGGTTTGGACTCTACCATTCTCGCATCTCTGATCCTTTGATCCTGTCTGTTCCAGACTGATCCTATGCTTACTTACATTTGCTTACTGTTTCCTTTGCTTACTGATCATCTGCTTATTGATCAGCTTACTGATCACCTGCTTATTGATCAGGCTGACTGAGCGTTATTAATACTGCTTACTATACATGTAGGATACATATATAAGTAGCTGGTTGTAGTCCTGAGTCCTCAGTTCTTACTGTTGACTTCAGGCAAGTACTTACTTCGCATTTTGGCAATACACAGAGTTCTTACTGTTGGCTTCAGTCCTCTATGCTTGCCTGATTCTAACAGGTTATGGGCCCCGGCCTTTGAACATCTCTAAAGTCTTTGAGATCTTCATCCATCTGCATTTTCGCATTTCTGCATCTGCATCTGCATCTCTTCAAGTCCTTATAGTGTGTGTGACCTTTGTCAATAGGAACACCAACTGTTGGGACAAATCCTCTTTGCGAGGCAGTCTTTGATCCACCAGAAAACAAACGGTAGTCAATCCGTTGATTTTGGGGTTAGGGCCTAAGTGCCTTACAACTGGGTGTTCATTAGTATCACCTACCTACCTACGTATCATTTCTTCTCCACACACACTCCTGAGGACACCAATTGCCAATAGGCATTGGTTCTAGCTTTCTCTTGATTGCACTTGCACAATGTGGCCTCCTGCGATGTCATCTTGTTCCTCTGTTCCTGCTCCTGTTGCTGCCCCCACGCATTTTTGTATCTTCTGTGGAGGGCGTACTCATTTTCTTCTCCAATGTGACCAGTTTCTGGATCTCACTGGGAAGAAGCCTAAAAAGAAGAAGGGTGCAGCAGCTCCCCATCATTATGCCTCTCATGCGGACATCACCCTCCACTCTTCCTTAGCCCTGGATGACCGATGGACTGCAGACTCTGGTGCAACTTCGCACATGACAAATCGTCGTGACTGCTTGTTGAACACACATCCATACGGAGTCCCCATCACGGTTGCCAATGGAGGTGTTGTTTACTCCGAGCTTGTGGGGGAGATCCGTCTGAGACCGCTGATAGATAGGTGCTATGCCCAAGAAGTCATTCTCACAAATGTCCTTTATGTTCCCTCACTTGCTCAAAACCTCATTTCCACCACCTACTTGTCTCGCATTCATGGCTACTCCATTCTCATGCAAGGGTCCGTTATTACCTTTAGCAAAGATGGAGAGACCTACTTTGAAGCGGACATCAATGAGAGGAACCAGGCATTTGTGAGAGAGGCTCCTTCTGTTGGTTCAGCTTTTGCTGCTTCGGTCACCTTGCCTCTTGATCTGGATCTATTGCATCACCGGCTTGGCCACCATGCTGTTGCGGATGCCCAGAAACTCTTGAGCAAGGGTCTGGTCACTGGTGCGAAGCTCACTTCAACCCAGAAGCCAGATCCGATTTGCGAGCCCTGTCTTGCAGGCAAACTGAACACTGGTTCTTTTCCTTCCACTGGACATCGTTCCAAGGCTCCTCTTGATTTGGTTCACTCTGATCTGAAGGAATACACGGTCTACACCCGAGAGGGCTGGAGATATCGTGCTCTCTTCATTGATGATCACACAAGCTTCAAATGTGCATTTCACATGAAGCGCAAGAGTGGAACCTTCAATGCATTTAAAATCTTCAAAGCTTATGCTGAGAACCATTTTGGACGCAAAATCAAGGAGTTCCAGGACGATGAAGGTGGAGAGTACATGTCTAACGAGTTCAAGAACTACTTGCTCGCTGAGGGCATTGTGCGCCGTCATTCAACGAGGAACAGACCACAGCAGAATGGGACAGCAGAGCGTGGTAATCGCACTACAGATGAGCACGCTACGGCTATGCTTCATGAAGCCAACCTGCCACCGTCCTTTAGGGCGCTCGCAGTTGCGGCATACATTCATGTTGCTAACATGCATCCAACGTCTCACATTCCGGAGAACACCACTCCATTTGAGCTTTGGTTTACAGCTATTTGCGGAACATAAGGCGCGCGCGGTTTTTTCCGCTTTTGGACGATTTTTGTCCGCATTTCTCATTTTCCTTCCAGCTGCCTCAGTTTTGAGCGGAATGTTAGAATCAGGCAAGCACAGAGAGCTGAAGTCAACAGTAAGAACTCTGTGTATTGCCAAAATGCGAAGTAAGTACTTGCCTGAAGTCAACAGTAAGAACTGAGGACTCAGGACTACAACTAGCTGCTTATATATGTATCCTACATGTATAGTAAGCAGTATTAATAACGCTCAGTCAGCCTGATCAATAAGCAGGTGATCAGTAAGCTGATCAGTAAGCAGGTGATCAGTAAGCTGATCAATAAGCAGATGATCAGTAAGCAAAGGAAACAGTAAGCAAATGTAAGTAAGCATAGGATCAGTCCGGAACAGACAGGATCAAAGGATCAGAGATGCGAGAATGGTAGAGTCCAAACCCACACTGCAACACGGAACACCCTAAAAGCGCGCGCATTTGATTTCTATGCTTGAACTACAGTGCGTAGAGTAGTCAATATATATTTTTGGCACCTCAACTACAGTGTGGTTGGAATTGCGCTTTTTTGCGATAATATCCGGCCAGCATGAGGATGTATGCTCCGGACGACGTATCAATTTGATACAAGAGACATACATATGTACCACTGTGCGTGGCATAATTTTCTTCCAAGCAAACATGTAGGATCTTGAATAATAACAGATTGAGTGATGGCTTGGCACGCAAATAACCGTCTGAATGTACGTCTTGCAGCAATGGAACCATTGATTACAGGGGGCTGGAAATATTCTACCACATTCATGTAGGTCCAATGAAGTGCACTGGCTATTTTGATTGAGGAGAGTTCGATTGTGGCCTTCTCAGTTGGGTGCATGGTGTATGACCATTTGCCATCAGCCAAATCATGACAAGTGTGATGGCATTATATGAGTATGTTGCGCACCCATTTACCTCAATACAACCACCCAGTGCACTTCAATTCACATTCAAGGGAGTGGTTTCAAATATGCAGCCCCCAACAACCAGTATTTCTGCCGCAGCAAGGCGTACAACTACACACTCATCCGAGTACCACTGCTGTATTCAAACTGTTGTTCCGCAGGATCGGGTCGAATTCTTCAAGGCAAAAACACCCTATGCACTGTAATACATACCTAGGAGTATTGTGTCAGATTTCCACATCATTTCAGTGATGCATCCCCTTTCTAGAGGCATTTTACAGTAAAAACAGCCAATCTAGTCCACGGTGTACTGAAAGGCTTGAAAATAATTACTGAATAGCCTATGCACTGTAATGGATACATAGAAATCCATTGCAACTGTTTTCAGGGTGTTTCAATCAAAACTACGGCCGTTATTAGACAAATGGGAGTTGCTGACCAAAATTGTCCAAAAGCGGAAAAAACCCGGCCGCACCTTATGTTCTGCAAATAGCTGTAAATGCAAGCCAGATGTGTCACACCTTCGGGTGTGGGGCTGCCTTGCATACGTGCATGTGCAGAAGGATAAGAGGGACAATTCTGGGATTCACTTCCAGAAGTGCATCTTTGTGGGGTACCCTGCAGAACACAAAGGGTGGACATTCTACAATCCTGTCACCAAAAAGATAGTGATATCGGAGCGTGCTGTCTTTGACGAGCGCTACTTCCCTGGGAACAAGCCTTCTATGATGCAGCAATGTCCCAAGACTCCTCCTTCTGCCTTTGTCCAGCTACCTCCTCGTATCAAGCCACAAGTTGTGCACGATGACGGGGGAGACGACGAGGATGATTCTGGTGTTCATCGAGCACTCCCTGCGCCAAATCCCAATCCCATCGAGCCAGCTCCTTCCCCTCCACATTCTGAACCTGCCAGCTGCACTAATTCGCCTCCACCTCCTGCACAATCTCCATCCAATTCACCATCACCTCCTGTTTCACCTCCTGGTTCTCCAATCAATATTGCTGCGCGTCGCCGCTTTCTCGGTGTAGCCACGCCGCACATGCCTCGTCGGGACTGGTGGACAGTCAGGAAGCCTAGCCCAATGGTCTCTGACTCCGAAGATGATGTTGAAGAGCTGTTGCAGCCAGATGATGCTCTGCTTGTTGCGCACGAAGGAGATACAGATGATGAGGAGCTTCAAGCTGCAAATGCTGCATCGGTGCAGTTGGCTTGTGCTGCTGTTCAATCTGGCAATCCTCGCACCTATCAGGAAGCTTTGCGACATGAAGATGCACATCTTTGGGAAGAAGCTGCAGTCTCCGAGATAAACTCTCTCTTGGAGAACTGCACCTGGGATGTTATTGATGCACCTCCTGGTGTAAAGCCCATTCGCTCGCAGTGGGTTTTCATCATCAAGCACAAGTCTGATGGCTCCATTGAGCGCTACAAAGCGAGGCTCGTTGCAGATGGTCGTGGCCAGCGTTATGGCATCGACTACATCGAGATCTTCTCTCCTACATCCAAAGCCTCCACGCTCCGCATTATCTTTGCTCTTGCTGCTCAGCATGAACTCAGGCTTCGTTCCATTGACTTCTCTTCTGCCTACCTTAACGGAGATCTGGATGAGGATGTCTACATGACTCAGCCTGAAGGATTTCCGCAAGGAGAGCGAGGCCAGCTTCTTAAACTGTGCAAGTCACTTTATGGGCTTAAGCAGGCTGGTCGTCAATGGCACAAGAAGTTGTGTGCAAAGCTAGAGTCTATTGGCTTCAGCTGTCTCCAGTCTGATCGCTCGTGCTATGTCTTCTTCGACGGCACGGTGCGCATCATCCTCCCCATCTACGTTGATGACGGTATGATTGCTGCAAAGCATGATGCTGACATTGACCAAGTTATTGCTCAACTTGGCTCTTCATTCAAAGTCAAGGATCTTGGTCCCACAGAGTGGCTGCTGGGGATCAAGGTTGAGCGTGACTCGCCCACTGGAGCAGTGCACCTTTCGCAGCGCCAATACGCTGTGAACATGCTTGAGCAGTTTGGCATGGCTGATTGCAAGCCTGTTCACACCCCAATGACTCCTGGTCTTGTTTTGACCAAGGACACAACTCCTGAGGAGGCCAAGCAGTATGGACCGAAATATCTGTCCTCTGTTGGGTCTCTGATGTACCTGTCCACGCAAACTCGTTCAGACATCTCCTTTGCTGTTGGGTACCTTGCCCGGTTCAACAGCAACCCAGGCAAAGCGCACTGGGATGCTGTGAAGCACCTGATGCGCTACATCAAAGGCACACTTGATTACCGCCTCACTTATCGCAAAGCATCACCCTCATCACATCCCTTCACCACCCACTTCGCTGCAGCAAAGCCTGACTCTCAGCTTACTGCTTACTCCGATGCATCTCATGGAGATTGCAAAGAGACTGGAAAAAGCACTGGTGGTTATGTGCTCTTGATGAATGGTGCTCCTGTGAGCTGGCGAAGCAAGCTGCAGACTACAGTCGCTCTGTCCACTACAGAGGCTGAATATGTCGCAGCTGTGGAGGCTGGCAAGGAGATCAAGTGGGTGCGCAACCTGCTGTTTGAACTGGGCTATGGAGTGTCTGGAGCCTCTCCCCTCATGATGGACAACCAGTCTGCTCTTTCTGTTGCTAAAAACCCTGAGCATCATGGTCGCATGAAGCACCTTGACTTGGCTTACTTCTGGCTTCGTGACGAAGTTGCCAAGGGCTTCATCGCAGTTGAATACACTCCAACTGAAGAGCAGATTGCGGACATCTTCACCAAAGCGCTTGCTGTTCCCACTGTGGAAAAGTTGTGTTCCATGATGGGATTACGGGGGAGCTAGACGAGATTGGTCTCGTCCTGGGGGAGTGTTGCAGTGTGGGTTTGGACTCTACCATTCTCGCATCTCTGATCCTTTGATCCTGTCTGTTCCGGACTGATTCTATGCTTACTTACATTTGCTTACTGTTTCCTTTGCTTACTGATCATCTGCTTATTGATCAGCTTACTGATCACCTGCTTATTGATCAGGCTGACTGAGTGTTATTAATACTGCTTACTATACATGTAGGATACATATATAAGTAGCTGGTTGTAGTCCTGAGTCCTCAGTTCTTACTGTTGACTTCAGGCAAGTACTTACTTCGCATTTTGGAAATACACAGATGTCAGACACAATAGCCAATACAATGCAGTGGAAGTGCAAAGAGGCCAAGTCTGTGCTCAGAGCGAAAGGAGGGGAAGATGTGATAAGGGAACTGCCTATATTGCTAGTGGAGATATGACCAGCTCAAGACTGGGGCCTACAACGAGTACACTACTGTATATATACTGCTAAGGGCATAATCAGGCTAACTAAGCTAAAACGAGGCTAAAGCGTGGCTAAGGCATGTTCTGAGTAAGAAACATGTGTAGGAGGCATGTTCTGAGTAAGAACATGCACAGAACGCATGGGCTGACTAACTACATGTGGAAAACACGAGGCATGTGGGAAATACAACTAAATATAGTCCAGATCATGAGGATCAGATTGGATCAGAGATCGGAGCAACCAGGAGCTGAATAGGACCAGATCGGAGTAGATGCCATCGATCAGATGAATCAGATGATGAATCAGATGGCCGAGTTGGCCGATGAATTCATGACATTACCCCCCTCTTAAGGATTGTGTCCTCACAATTGGATCAGGGACAGCATCAAGCCTGCCGCTTTCCCAATTGTACAGATGTCGAGGAAGAGATGGTGTGGTGGTGAAGTTCTCGATCTGCCGGTACACAAAACGGGCATTTCGAGGACAAAGGCGAGGTGCAGAGGGGTGTTTGCGGTGGAACTCATCGATCATGCCAACATTGTCCGTCAGGTTGGCTACAGGCTCCCAGCTGTCGTGCTCTTTTCCATATCCTTTCCAGTGTACAAGGTATTCGAGTTTGTGGTTTTTAACCCTCGAATCCAAGACTTCTTCCACTTCATACTCTATGTGATCACCAACAAGCTCAGGCGGCGGCGGTAGGGGCTCCTTTTGGGAGGGGAATACAGGGGATTTAAAGGGGGAGAGGAGGACTTCGTTGAAGACAGGGTGTTTGTATCTCCAGTCACGGGGAAGAGCAAGACGATAGGAGGAGGTGCCAATCTTTTCAAGCACTTTGAACGGTCCATAGCGCTTATCATCGAATTTCTTCGAAGGGCGAACTGTGGTGATGTTAATGCCCTCAAGGAGCACCAAGTCACCAGGCTTGTAGTCCACAGACTCGCCGCGCTTCCGGTCATAGAACCGCTTCATCGTCTCTGCAGCTTGCTTTAGAGACGACTCAGCTTCCTCCCTGATCTTCTTCATTGCAGTTGCAAAAGCTTCGGCATCAGGCGTGCGAACAGTACCATCACGGGGCTCGATCCCTTTCCAAGGGTGCTGTCCAGAATCGAGGTAGAACGGGGAGAAACCAGTAGCAGTGTGGACTTTATCATTGTAGGAAAACTCGGCAATAGAGAGCCACTCTGCCCAGTCATCCTGACGATGATTAACCCACATGCGGAGGTACTGCTCTAGCTCCTGATTCACCCGTTCTGTCTGCCCGTCGGTCTGTGGATGGTACGCTGTAGAGATGTTTTGCTTGATGCCCAAAAGCTTGCACAGATCCTGATTGAACTGCGATGCAAACTGCGGTCCCCTATCGTGGATCAACCACTCAGACAGTCCGTGGTCTCTAAAGACACGATCCCTGTAGTGCTTAGCATAACCAAGAGAGTTGATCTCGGAGTTGCATGGCACAAACTTCGCTTTTTTAGTGAAGCGATCAACAAAGACCAGGATCATATCAAAACCAGCGGACATCGGAAGTGGGCCGATTAGATCGGTGGCCACTATCTGCCAGGGCCGTGTAGGGATTGCGTTTGGAGACAGAGGTGCAGGGGGTGCCATTCGTCGTGGTTTAGTTCTTTGACATGTTGGGCACCCATCTACATATGAACGGATATCTGTCTGCAAACGCGGCCACCAGTAGTTCCGAGTGATCAGCTCTTGTGTCTTGTAGCGTCCGGGATGTCCGGCGAGACGTGTGCTGTGATGCAAGCGAATGATGTCTTCGCGTAGCCTCTTGTCTCGGGGTACATAGAACCGGTGCTTCCAAGTCACAAGACCTCCATCCAACTCCTGCCAGTCCTTCTCCTTGTTAGCCAGAGCGGTCACAACGAACTTGTCTCTGTTCTTTGCAGCCCGCTTGATCCGACGCATGATATCATCGCTGATAGCGCTGGTATCGTGGTGTTGCGCACGGAAAAACTCTGGCTTAAGCAGAACAATGTTCTCATTGTCGTGCTCCCCCTTCTCATGGCCTGCTCGCCTCGAGAGGTAGTCCGCTTTCCGCATTGCCTTGCCCGGCTTGTGATGCAGAGTGAAGTGAAACTCCTGCAACTCCGCCACCCACCGTGCCTGTCGTCGATTCAGCTTCTGGGGTTTCCTGAAGTATTCAAGATTCTTATGATCTGTCCAGATCTCGAAGTCCTCCAGCGCTCCAAGCAGGTACTGGCGACATTCATAGAGCGCATGCATGATTGCAAGCATCTCCTTGTCGTAGATCTCGTAGTTGCGCTCAGTTTCATTCAAAGAATGCGACATGAACGCAACAGGACGCCAGGTGTTGTCCTCCTGCTGTTGCGAAAGTATTCCCCCAGTTGCATAGTCAGACGAGTCAGCCTCCACTCGGAACTTCCCACGGGCTCGTGGCATAACCAGGAGCGGTGCAGAAGTGATCCGACGCTTCAACTCCGCAAACGCCTCCTCCTGCGCTGCACCCCACTTCCACCCCCCCTTTCCAATGAGAGAAGACAGCGGCCTAGCAATGTGCGAAAAAGCCTCAATAAAACGGCGGTAAAAGTTCATAAACCCAAGGAACTGCTGCACATCTCGCTTCGTCTCAGGCACAGGCCAGTTGACGATAGCTTCGACTTTGTGCGGGTCCATTCTGACTGCATTGTGCGATACAATCACTCCGAGGTATTCTACTTCAGCTTGTTCAAAAGAGCATTTGGTGTGCTTCAAGAACAGCTTGTTGTCTCGTAGCTTCTGTAGAACCCTCCGGACCATGCGCTCGTGTTCCTCCAACGTTTCAGTGAAGATCAGAATGTCATCAAGGTAGATAACGACCTTTCCACTATCGATCTCTTCTTTGAAGATTGTGTTCATCATGGTCTGAAACGTTGCCGGTGAATTGGTCAAGCCAAAGAACATAACCAGAGGCTCAAACAGCCCTCTGTTAGTCCTGAACGCTGCCTTCCACTCATCTCCTTCCTTGATCCTGACGTTGTTGAAGCCCCAACGGACATCCAGTTTGGTAAAATACCGAGCCTGGGTGAGTTTGTCCACAAGCTCCTGGATAAGCGGAAGAAGATAGCAGTTTTTAACCGTCATATCGTTCAGCTTGCGATAGTCCTGTATCGGTCGAAGAGTCCCATCCTTCTTCTTGACAAAGAAGAACGGAGATGCCATAGGAGATTTAGATGGTCTGATTCGTCCTGTTCTCAAGTTCTCGTCTAAGAACTCGTCGAGTTGCCGCTGTTCATCTGGACTGAGTGGATAGATCTTGCAGTCCAGGTTCTTGGCATTGGGCAGCAGCTCAATAGCATGGTCCCAAGGCCGAGAAGGCGGCATCTCGTCGAAGCTCTCTTTGTCAAACAAGTCCTTGAAGTCATGATATTTGCGAGGCACCGCTTCCTCGAAGGATTTGGACTTTTCCTTCTTGGACTGCGCTTCAGACACTTTGCCAGCTTTGGTCTGGAACGCGCGGATTTTGACTTCCTCAGCAATGTCAACCATGAGAAGACGATCTCCCTCTTCAAGCTCAGGTTCTACCGCATCCGGGTCATCAGACTCAGGATCCATCCACCCCCCTAACGGTTCACACCGAACCGGACATCGGTCAAACGTGAGAGTGTTCTTGGCCCAATCAATAGACGGATTGTGCAACTTGAGCCATTCATGCCCAATGAACATCTCAGTCTTTCCGAGGTTGGAAACAGCAAACTGCAGGATTTCGACGTGTTGCCTGATCTGGAGCATTAGATCGACGTACTCCGTGATAGGGCCACCCGCATTCATCGTACCATCTGCGTTATAGACCGGGATGGGATGGGGATAGCGTTTGGTGTTGATGTTTTTGGCTTCAACATAACCAGTGTCTATGCAGCTCCCCGTGCATCCAGAGTCCACCAACGGAGACAGCTTGAAGTAGGACTGGTTATTGAGTGTTTTGATGACCACATCGATGTTCATTTGATTGCCAGTCCCACGGATGTAACGCTTCGGTCTCCGCAGTTCATTGAGAGCTTCAACAGCTTGCGCATCATCAAGACCGTTTAACTCCGCAACCGTTTCCAACGTAACCTCCGCCCGCCGCTTACCATTCGCCCATATGTCCAAGACACCAATGGCAACTTCGGGCTTTACTCTCCGAAGCTGTCTGGCCGTCCATTCAACGCTTCCAGGATCAAGTTTCTTTTCAGGAAATCTGTCTGCACTTTGCACTTTTGTTTCTTCTGAGGCATTCAAGATAAATTCAAGCTCGGGAATGAATACATGGGAAGGAACATGGGTGCTACTATATGCCAGCGAGTGCGTGCTCACTCCTGGCTTTCCTGAAAATCCTGGATTGACTTCATCAACTCTGCAACATCCTCTTTGGTCATGTTGCGGACATTGAACTTCTGGCGCCTGTCTGGACAGAACCGGGCAATGTGACCAGGCTTGCCGCAACTGTAACAAGTGCGGGAGTCCTTGGTCCGATCAACCTCCATCGCATCGGGGTCTTTTTCAACCTTCGATGGAATCTGCACAGCGGGCAGCTTTGCCTTCTGCTGTGTGCCTTCTCCACGGCCAAACGCAGAGTTATACTCCTTACTCATGCGATAGCTGCGATCAACCTCCGAGGCTTCTTTGAGCCATTCTGCGTATGTAGTGGGCTGCGGACGCAGCGCAAAGACCGCGTTGCGCAACCCCTGGTTGAGCCCGTATTTGAACCAGTGGAGCAGAGCCTCTTCACCGAATTGGCTCGCAGCTGCAAGACCTTTGAACAGCGTGATATACTCGTCAGCGCTGCCCTTGCCCTGCTGCAACTTCGTCAGCTTCTTCTGTGCTTCGTCTTTAGAAGAAGTGTATTGGAAGTAGGCCTTAAAGTCAAGCATGAACTGTGCCCAAGTGCGAATGTGGGGGCTATTAGGATCTGCTCCAGTTTGGAATTCCACAATGAGCTTGCGTTGCAAATCAGCCCAGTTGCCAGCAATTTCACCAGTACCACCTTTGACAAGAGAGAGAGCGAAGATGATGCGTTGACCGTCGTCTCTGATCTCTTGACCATCAAAGTACAAGGTCAAAGCGTGGAGAAAAGCTTCGACCTTGTCAGGACGTCCATTGAAGCTTTCTGGAGCATCCAGCTTCAAGGGCTTCCTGGTGGGAGTGCGATTGGTGTAGCTTTGAACAGCAGTAGCTATCTGTTCAGTGGCAACGGTGCTGCGCTCCGTGCGAGCAAGCAGAGATGTAATGCTTCCAAGCAAAGTGCGGATGGCAGCCCAAAGTAGAACCCAGAATCCTGCATCCTCGAGAGAAGGAGCAGTCATCTGCTGAGCATCCGTGGATAGATGCTCATAAACGGGGTCGTTCGGAGGGAGGGAGGAAAACGGAGTGGTAGACATGTTGTTTGTGTGTTGTGGGATGGAAAAGTGTGGTGGAAGGGTATTGCAAGTCGGTAACCGCTCTGTGCAAACGGATCAACCCGGAGCCAATACAAGGAACCCTTGGAAATGGTGCTACAGATGGGAAGGCTTCTTCGTCGCTAGTAGCTGCAAGTCAACAGCTTCAACTAGAGTGCAGTTGTAACTCTTCCAGAATCAACGGATTGACTACCGTTTGTTTTCTGGTGGGATAAAGGCTGGCCCACTGAAGTGCACAGACCCAACAGTTCTGCTCTAGAGGACCCCTAGCAGAGTCCTTTTGTCCCTACTGCCTTATTGACTAGTAACTACTACAACTACTAACTAGAGGGCTCAGGATTTATTGAAGATGGGGAAAATGCTAATTAGGAAGAGTTGGTGATTTCGGAGTTTGTGTGATGGTTTCGGAGGGGAGAGGAGAGGAGATCGTGCAAGGAGGTGAGGAACGAGCACAGAGGTGGTTTAGGGGAGTCTTGAGCTTTTGTCAGACACAATAGCCAATACAATGCAGTGGAAGTGCAAAGAGGCCAAGTCTGTGCTCAGAGCGAAAGGAGGGGAAGATGTGATAAGGGAACTGCCTATATTGCTAGTGGAGATATGACCAGCTCAAGACTGGGGCCTACAACGAGTACACTACTGTATATATACTGCTAAGGGCATAATCAGGCTAACTAAGCTAAAACGAGGCTAAAGCGTGGCTAAGGCATGTTCTGAGTAAGAAACATGTGTAGGAGGCATGTTCTGAGTAAGAACATGCACAGAACGCATGGGCTGACTAACTACATGTGGAAAACACGAGGCATGTGGGAAATACAACTAAATATAGTCCGGATCATGAGGATCAGATTGGATCAGAGATCGGAGCAACCAGGAGCTGAATAGGACCAGATCGGAGTAGATGCCATCGATCAGATGTATCAGATGATGAATCAGATGGCCGAGTTGGCCGATGAATTCATGACAACAGAGTTCTTACTGTTGACTTCAGTCCTCTGTGCTTGCCTGATTCTAACACGGACTGGTTCCAGATGCCCTTGGCAACACGGTGGTGAACCGCGTTGAACCGTGGGACGCCCAGAGTCAGGAGCCGTGTCCAGAGGGGAGACGAACAGAGGAGCCGAAGAGTGCGACGCGGAACCGAATGGAGTAGAGGGGGCCAGATAGAAACGAGTCGAACCAGAAACATCTGGGTCGGCCGGAGGGCCGGGAACATCGGAATCCTGCGACGGAGTTCACCGGACGCATCTCCTGCTGCTGCTAGTACCGATGATCGATACAGCGCACCGTCGCCCGGAGTCCATCCAAGGTGCTCAGAAAGACCTCCGAGTCAAGCTCCCGAGTGATGCAGGACAGGAGCGCAACGTAGAGAGCGTGACGAAGTGCGTTATCACTCCAGTCAAGGACCGAAGCGAGAAGCGAGAAATGGTCGAGGAAATGCGCGATGTGATCCGTAGCTTTCATCCGGAGCCTTCGGAGCTGCTCCTCCGAGTTGTCGGGCTGTGCGCGCGGAATGAAACAATTGCAGAGCTCCATGACGAACAAGGAGAAATCCCCCAGCCAGGGACTGGTCACCGGGTCGGCCGAGACTTCGAAAAGCCGAGCCGCATCTCTACGGAAGAACGACAGAGCGAAGAGAATCTTGTCGTTGTCCGTGGAGAAATCCCGAGGACGTTCTGCGAAGTGCAAGTAGCACTGCGAAAGGAATGGCTGCAACTCCGAGGGATGATTCCCATAGAAGTTGTCAGGTAAAGGGAGAGAAGTCCGAGGGTGATGATAATCCGCGTCCGAATGGTAGAACACTGAAGCTGAAGCCCCAAGGTTGACGTCGAAGATGGACCGGAAACTGGAAGGAAAGTTGGGAAGAGGATCGGATGCACGCATGATGCTTCGAGGGAATGGATTCCCCTTGTCGTCGCAGAGCCGAATCTCGGCCGGACCCGAGGGAAGTCTCGGAGGGTCCATAGGCAAGAGATTATACACCGGAACGAAGTGTGGATGCGGGACAGGAGAGAGAGATCGAAGACCGAGTGCAGCTTCGGCGCTTCCAAAACCTAGACCCAGAGCTGAAGCCAGAGGTCGAGGAAGCTGCGACGAAGCAAACGGAAAGAGCACAGGGAAGATTCCGAAATTCAACGGACCGGACTGCTCGGCCGAGGTCGGAGCAAAGAACAAGATCCGTGAACCCATAGGAGAGATGTCGGAACAGAGGTCCGAGATGTCGACAAAGCAAAGATGTGGTGATTCAGATTAATCCAGAGAATTGTTGTTCAGAGAGGCTGGACCGAACAAAGATAATGATGCCGGATGAAGGCAAACGTTAGGAAAGGATGCCTGAACAGTGAGTTTGTTAATACTGTTATATATGCGGCGGAGGGGACTAAGAGGGGAGTGATTCGGCCGACCGGGTGATCGGAGGTACTCAGGCGAGGCGATACGCCGAGGCGTCGGGTCGGAGATCGGAGATCGGAGTCGGAGGTGATCGACCGGACCGTGCGGAGGTTTTCACTCAACACCACAAACAGCAGGGTGAGAGCCTGTGGCAGGAATCCTTTCGGACGGACGAGATCAAGAACGGACAAGCTCGGGATTGCCAAGGCTTGGTTGTGTATAGAGAGGAGGATGGTTTGCCGGGTATACAACGTTAGAGGGGTGAAGCGGGTTGCCGTGTCATACAACGTTAGAGGGGTGAAGCGGGTTGCCGTGTCATACAACGTTAATTAACAAACTAAAGATACACGATGACCCGGAGGCGTATTTAAACTACTAAAGGTTATTATGTATCTATAAAAGGAAATATCATGATGGTCTAAGCGCAACAATAGCGACTGACCAAAAAGGAAATGGAAGTTAGAACATGAGGATGAAACAATAAGAAAGAAGGCAGATAAACGGGAAACGCTCAGTAATCCTTCATTGCGTAAAAACCCAGATCGAACACGAGGTCCGATGGAGTTTGTCGTGGATTTGTGAGTCGGCGGAGGAGCTCCGTCGGCCGATCTCCAAGAGATCGGCGGCGTCGGGGCCGAGTCCCGAGTTCCGAGGCACGGATATAACAGTTCTGTGGCTTTGCCATGCCACGAGGCATCCCACACATCCTGGAAGTTACCGGGATTAAGGTTTGTTGAAAACTGTAGATTTATTCTCTTGGGCTTCTTGACTGTCCAAATATTGTCGGAGCTGCCTGGAATCAATGTTATTGACATGGAGGACAAGAATATCAAAATGCCAAGCCAGAAACTGTTGAATGACTGAATAAAAATCTGCTCCAAACAGGAAAAAGGTTGGGATTTGGTGTATAGAAACACGGAAATTTGCTGTTGCTTTGCTTATGAGAGTACATGGTAATTCTGGATTTTTTACAGCTTGCCCTGAGGCGCAGAACTGTGGGTATAAGGTGCTGTGACAATAGTGTGACCCGCCGGAACGCCCCAGCACCGGCCGGCAGGCACACACCTGTCACACTCCTTCTGATGTATGTGCCTGCATCACAGTCTTCCTGCGCTGGATTGTCATCCAGAAAAAATCAGGGAAGTCAGGTTTGAGTGTTTTAATACACCAACTCACTTCTATGCGCACTGGTCCATTGGAAAATGAGACCAGTAACTTTCTTCCTGTTTCAAGGATGTTTTCATTTCGTCTTTCAACCTTCTCTGCAAGGTCTTTGCATACACTTGTCCCATGTATCAGTGACATTGAACCCAGCTGCTTCCACAAATATTTGGGGGCTAGCCCAGCTTGGCAGAATAAATTTCGCATTTTCAACCAACCTGATTTCCTGGCAACTCCTGAAACGCGTGGATGCCTCATGGCATGGCAAAGCCACAAAAACGACAAAAGGGGCAAGTCTCTCGGATTTAGCAACATGACAGTTCAATCATGTGTGCGATGACAGTGTCGTCTCTGATCGCAAATGTTGTCTGCCATGTTTCCCACATCAGGAAAAGCTGGAACTGCTACAGAGAACCAGAGAGACCCAAGTAGACATCATAGCCCTCATAGTGGAGGACATTCTTTATGATAAAGGTAGGAGGGTGGTTATATTCCGTATAGACCACCATAGTCACCTTTGTCTTTTTATAGTAGTCATAGCCATAGCAGTGATAGACTTCATAGCATCCCATAAAAGACAACCCGGCGCAGAAAACGGTGAGGCATCCAATCCCGGGCATCGGACACCCCATTTCCATCTATGCTCCTGCACGTCGGTCTCAGGGCAGGAAGGAAGTGCCTCTTTGGTACCTCACGTACCCCAACAAGGTGCCCCCACGCATCAACCAACACACGCAACGCGCAGTGCACGGGGCTCGTAGACAAAGCCACTGGGATCAACGTGCTTGCAATCCCCACTCGCGCTCACCTCACTTTGCTGGCCGACCCTCATCCTGACAAATCTTGTCCCTCACACCACCTGTATGAAAAACAGCTGCAGCTCGCCATCAAGCGCACCGCGAGCGAGGAGGATGTGGACTGTGGACGGCATGGACGATGTACAGCCCAAGACGGCCCGATTCGATGTAACGGCGCACTGGAAAGTAGCCGTGTAATCAAAGACTCATGATTTCAAAATGCGAAGCGATGAAATCACAACACAACACAAAAACCCTAAGATCTAATTTATATTTATCACAACTCAAGCTTCAATTGTTATCCTTTCAGTGTGTGTATGTGAGTTCGGGGAAGTAAGACCAGTATAGTCTGTCCGAAACAATGTACTTCAGTCTAAGAGTGGGCGGACACTTTCTTTATGAAAAGCTAGCGGGCGGCGCGTCTAGTTGCTACTACCGGCCGGAGCGAGTAGAGACTTTGCTTTTCGGACGGACGAGAGACTTGAACTTCTGAAATGAGGGAGAGCGGCACCGGCGGTCAGTCCAAACCGTGCCAGGGAATTAGCGACGGCCGGACGATTGACGAGGTGTCTTCAACTCAGACCCGAGCGGGCGACTCTTTCACTGAAAAGCCGGCGGCTCGGATTGAAGGCTAGGCTGGCAGACGGTCTAGTCTGGCGGACTTCCTCTTACTCTGACAACGGACACTACTTCACGTTGGCTGCTTCTCACTTCAATGCTTCCGTCTATCAAATCGTCTATTCAAATCCTCTTAGTCTACTATATGACCCGTAAAGTGGGGGGATAGTCTACTGCCTAATTACAGGGTATACCGAGTCTTTTTATACAAACCGCTGGGTCACAAAAGGAGATATAAGGAAACTGTCCGGAACACAGTGTGGGTAAAGATTAGTAGCGTGGCCAATGGCGGCCGGGGTATTCTCATCCGTGGGTATAATCGTCTCAGTCAGCAGGCGGTCCATGTGGGCCGGCTGTGCGCCAAGAAGGTTGTCAGGCCGCCCGGACGAAGCTCCGCCCGGTCGCAACCTTCCCGCCCCCTCTTCCTTGGTGTGGGGACTTGTGCATCCGCCCGCTCAAGCCCTCCGGCCGGTATCTTCTAGCTCATCTTGTGCTTCGTTCGTGTTTCCTAGGCGCGCACCGCCCGTCTCATCTTGGAGCCAGCGGCCGGATCGAACCATCTTCTGTCAGCCGCCAAGAACGATGATCCTTGATCGTGGATCCTCATGCGTGTGGGTGGCTGATGAAGGTTCTTCGATCCCAGCCGGCCGGTTGCGTCTTCTCGGGTTTATCGGACGGCCGAATGAACCGTCCGCCCGAATCTTATCTTCTAAGATTGTCCCGCCCGTAGCTAGCACTCCGCCCGGTAGTGGGCGGCTCGCTCTAAGATAGTAGTTCCTCTTGTTTGCCTCGAGTACACAAAGGTTCAGTGGTTAGCCGCCCCTCTGAGCCGGCCGGTTAGGTACATTGGAGGCTCCACTGAGCTAGGGGCTCAGTGTTGAGTCCTTTGCACGTGTGATTGCCCGCCCGCTTTCGACTGTCAACAGCAAGTATACCATTCCGAGGAGAACATATACTCTACAACTTAGCCTTACATTCCCGCAAATAGGTGTTTCAAAGGATGCGAAAACCAACAGTTCTCACCGGTCGCTCGTCACCCACCATATCATCTCCCCCTTTCTTAAGATCTCAACTGTCCGCAGTTTATTTATAGCTTGCGGGCGGCCGTACGAGCTCTTTAGTCAGGCGGGCGGGTTCATCTGTTCGACAGCCAGTTGTCAATCAACGGCGTCTCAACGGTCGATCAGTAAGGCCCGACCGATCCGGTTAATTCTTAGGCGCCGCTAGTTCTCAACCGTGGGAATTATTTCATTTAACGGCCCCCAGTTACTTCTAGGACATTCTTTTTCTATTCAGTCACTTTGAGTCATCCTGACTGCGGAGGTTCTCCTACTGCGGTTCCGCAGTACCAATCGTTGGAAAGAGAACCAATCCGTGCCAGAACTGCCAAAACAGGCAATTAGGGCGCCAATCCCGAAGAAACAATCCATGATTGTCGTCTATCAATAGAACTATGGGTCCCGAGAAATTCCATCTGGGTCGCCGGAGAGTCTCCGACATCACCCGGCGGACAGTTTTATTGCCTGGGAGAGTTTTTAAATGATTATTTCGAACTCCGCCGCTGTGGCGTATATAAGGAGGGTGGTTTTCCTGAGTTCACCATCAATTTCCCGTCCCTTTCTCGTTCCGCGTAGCACTACTTTCCGTCTTTAAATCTTTCGCATTACTTCCAATAACCCTTCCGTCTAATTCCGTTGATTCTTGCTGAGTTGAGAATGAGCCGCTCGTAAGGCTCTTACGCCTGCTGGTAAGTTCAACCCCACTAACCGTGTGCGTGTGCAGCACGATGCCTCCGCCGTCTCGTTCTGTGTCGTCGTCTCGCCGTCCGGCCGAGTTGCCTGCTGCACCTCCCGACTTGTGGCTCCACCTTCACAAGATCCCGTCCGGCGATTGGTCTCAACTGCGCGACCTCGGTTGCCCCGACCTGCTCGATATGTTCGATCCGCGAGACATCCTTCACTTCCTGACGACTTATTCTTCTGAGTTGGTATGTCCGTCTATTATTTGTCCGGCCGCCCACTGTTACACAGCGGGCGGCGCGTCTTCCGCACCATTCTGACTTATTTTGCCCAGCATGCGAGCGTCAACGCGTGCCTCCCCTACATCGATGACGAGGTGATGCCGTCGGCCTTGGTCAGTTTCCACCAAGGTCTCAGCCGCGCGGTCGCCTCCCTCGATGAGGACGCTGTGATCGACAACGGGTTGGACGGTGTGAGTTGGCCGCCGGACGCGTTCAGCTCTACCACGGTATGCCGTTTATTTTCGAACCGTCCGTCCGGCCGACTTATCGCTCCGCCTAGCCCCTCTCTTTGACCAAAGCTGAAGCCCGCAACCTTGAGCATCCGCACCCGAAGCCTTACGCCACCTTCAAGGCACCGGCTCCGCCTTCCTCGTCTTCTTTTCCTGGCTTGCGGCCACCCACCGCGCCTTCGTCTTTGTTCCCTGGTTCAGGTTACCCCTACGTGAGTCCTATCTCGTCCTGGTGGGCGGCCGGCCGGTTTTAACATTTTTAAACAGGGGCCTCTTCTTCCGCCCGCCGACGTCGAAATGGGACCTCCCGAGGATGCGGACGCGAAGCGCGACCGCCTGATGGCAAGCCTGAGCAGCGGCCCCACCACCCCGGTGAGTTTTCATCTCATCTTTCTTCAGGATGCTGGCGGGCGAGCTTACGCCCACCAGTATTCTTCTTCGCCGAAGCCAGCTCTACATCGTCCGGGCAGTCGAGCTGCTCAGAGCAGAGGCGGACGGTCGGCCGGGGAATCCGACAGTTCAGCCATGCCCCCGCCGTCATCCGCGTCGGTTTCAGCGTCGTCCCGCCGGCAGTCGTTGGCTAGCGACACTTCCAAGGTACGTCCTTCTAATCCTTTCCCTGGTTTTTCCCGGCCGCTAACACAGTTTTTAATTCCTGCAGGCGACCGTGCCAGGGGTTATCAAGGTCAAGCGCGAGTCCGGCCAGCAGCCTTCCGGCGGGAAAGAGAAAGAGAAGAAGAAGGCGAAGGGCAAAGGGACTCAGAACGCGCCCATGGTTCGTCTCCGACCGCCTCCTTCTTGCTCCGCCCGGTTGTCTGAGACATCTCAATTTTTACAGGAGATTTCCGACCCCGAGATCCCGCCCAACAGTGAGTGCCGTCGGCAGCTCCTTCTGTCTAACTCTTCGTCTTATTTGTTTTTCTAGCGAAAGTCACTCGGTCCCAGGTTCCCGGCGCAAAACCGGCTGTACCGCTCAAGGAGACGCTCGAGCTCCCTCCGCACGCCACCGAAGAGGAGGCAGGCGGCGCTGGTTCCTCCAAGCATAAGGGGAAAGCGGCGAAGATCCAGGACAAGGGCAAGGGGGGGAGGACGACTTCGACCCCGTCCGTCAGCGCAAGATCACTGGGTTCCAAATTCTTCGCACCGCTGGGATCGAACCAACCAAACGAGAGATAAGTATTTTTCAACACTTGCTCCGCCCGCTTCTGACTCTCCCTTACAGCACCAAGCAATTCGCCGCGGACCGCCCCCACAAAACCGAAGAGGGAAAAAGCCTCAACAAGAACATTTTCAGCATGCTGATCAGCCTCCTTCCGGACCAAGCCCGCCTGGACCTTCCTCGTACCGACGACGGCCGGTACTACAAGATTACTTACGACCTTGTCCGTCAAGTCCTGCGCATCGGCGACCCTCACGTACGTTCTTTCTATTCTCTTCTACCTCCGGCCGGCACTAATTGTCTTAGTTCGGGCCTAGGTGCAACTTCTGTCAATTGTCGGGCGGAGTGTGTCGCAGCCGGGGGTCCCCTGCGATGTGCGACGCCTGCTCCCGCCTGCACGGAACGAAGATCTGCAATCTCTGCCAGCCGGACGAGATCAACAGCGACGCCTGGGGCGCCTTCATGGCTTACACTGACATGTCTTCCGACCGTAAGCACTTTCTTCTTTCCTCCGCCCGCTCATTTTCTCATCCTTCTTTCCGGCCGCAGGTTGGAGGCAGATCACTGAGGGCTTGACGCGCTCGTTCGGTGCCCTCGAGTCTTTGGAGGCCGCCCGCACCAACCTGCTCACCGAATATCACTTCAATTTGCTTTCGTTCCTGGTCATCATCCTTCGTGCCAGGCGGGAGCTCGCCGAAGTCGAGTTCTGGGAGCGCTTCTCGTCTCAGTCCGCTGGTGAGATGCTACTCCGCGTCGCCATGGCTCAGCAGCTCACCGCCGATACTGAAGTCACCCGCGCCTACGTCTGGCAATATTACGAGTACGAACACCTTCACCTCGACCTCCCCGTGTTCGAGTCCGCATACAATTTCTACCGCACGTTCGACGACGCTTCTAGGGATCCTGACCCAGTCGGCTATTACCTGGTACCAGCGTCAGAGATTGACGATGTGGAGCCTCGCTGGGAGCCCGTGTCGGTGCACCGCCCATTTTATTCATCTCCGTCTGTTTATTTTTCTCATCCGGCCGCCCGCAGGGGGAAGAACTTCGTGTCGTCAAGAAAGACAACAGTGTCGTGCCCACCGGTGTCCGCTCGAAGGACATTTGCCGCCGCTTCCGTCACGAAGCTGCCCTCGCCAAGGGCAATGCCACCTCGCACAAGGTCCTCCGCGACTCGGACGGTACCCAGTTCCCGCACGGCACCGGCCTCAAGCGTACCGGCTTCCTCCACAAGCTTTGGGACGCCTACACAGGGGGCAAACCTTGGGGCATTTGCCACAACGGCAACCGTGGGGCATCCGACACACACTTGCATGACATTCGTCAGGCATGTGCTCGGCATGTGTTCCGTCCTTGACACATCATGATCGATGCCGGTCTGAGTGGTTTAAATCCCGAAGTTGCTGGACTTATGTCCTAGCGGCAAAACTCCTGCAGAAAGGTGTCCAAATGTTGGAGACTGAACTAAGAGTATGTGGAAAGCACTACGGGGACCCCCAAAATTTTACTCGGGGCGGGGATTGAACACAAGCTGGGGCCGGAGAGCAACAAAAAAAGACCAAACTGTGAAAAACCGTTAGAGAAAGTCGGCAACTGTCAGGGGAACCCTCTTCCGACGCCCCTCCGGTCCGTCCCGATACCATCACACCTGTGATCAAGCCCGGGATCTCTGCCGATCACTCCGGTCACATGTCTCTGTGCAGTAGCTATATGTACTCACGGCCTGGCGTGGGGATCCTCAGAGTTTCTTCTCTTCGGATTCCCCTCGCTAGGTGCGTTACTTGTTGTTTGTAGCTACTGTTTATTCATCTTCGGATTCCCCTCGCTAGGACTCTTGAGTGTTCTCGGGCCTCGAGGTTGCCCTTACAGCAACAGGGAAAGAGAAGTTGCACTGTCCTAGACGGTGTGAACTACAGACGCGTTCCCACACCATGACAGGCAGGTGGGAAATGACCTGTGACTGCCTGACACATGCCACAGCAAGTGCGTGTCGGATGCCGCACGGTTGCCATTATGGCAAGTGCCGCAACCTTTGCCCCCTGTGCTACGGCCTGCACATGTTCGACCTCGAGGCAGAGGAGGGTTCTGATGAGTCCAGCGGCTCCGGCGACTCTGAACCGTCCGACGCGGAATCGCTCCCCAACTCCGACAATTCGGACGTGGTCGACGTTGTAGCCAACCGGCCGTCGAAGAGGGAGGCCCGCCGCCAGCGTCGCGACGCCAAGGCCGCCCGCTCCGGTCTCGTCCTTCTGCTGCCCGCACAGCCTCAGGCCAGCAGTTTGTCTCCGGTCGTCGTCGAGGGAGAAGTTAAGCGTGCCATCGTCCGTCGTCGCACCAAGCCCAAGACCCAACCCAAGAGCAACGAGATGGTCGTGGACTCGGGCGGCGAGTAGAGGTTTCGTCTTTCCTTTCATCTTATTGCATATCTGTCCGTCCCACCCGCGCACTTGGCGCCGTACACCGCCCGCTACTTTACTTGTCTTGTCTCATTTCTTGAATTGCTCGGACCTCAGAGTACTAGTTTAGTTACCCAGTAGTAACTTCTCACTTGTACTCGCCCAGATTTGAAATCGAGCGCCGTTTGTACATGTCCAAGCGTGAAACCTCTAAGTAAAATTCCTTGGCCTCGTTTTTGAGTGAGCAGCAGGCGGGAACTTCTGTCTTTTTGCGTTGGCCGGCCGCTTTCAGTTTTTCAACTTCAACCGACGGCTAGTTCCGGCCAGCTGATTCTGCCGTTAGAGCCATCGCAATCTGCGCGACCAGTGATCATCAATAGTCACAAACTTCTTTTCAGGGGGTTGGGCCGCCCGCCAAGTGTCTCCCGCCCACTACCTGCAACATGCAATCACCCGGCGACGTGCGTATTGACGAGTCAATCTTTCCGCCCGCTAGTCAGGCCTTGGTGCACCATTTGTATACAGTAGTGAGTGATATTGGTGGCAGCCAGTCCGCCCGCCCATTCTTCTTGTCTTATGCCTTCAAGCCCGACCTAGTTTGTCATCGGTGTGCGGACGCCCAGCAGTCCTGCACTTTCGTCCGCTGGGGGGCTCGGTGCGCCGATTGTAGGCAAGAGGGACATATGAACTGCTTGTTCCTCAGCCGCCTGTGGTGGTACCAGGAGCATCCGCCGGGCGGTACTGAGGTGTTTTCTTACAACGAGCGTGCGTCGGCCGGTCAAGACCATTTCTCCGCCCGCTTATTGATACTTCCAGCCGCCGCCTTTGCAGAGCTCTGGCACTACCTCTCCTTCCGGGACCTTCAGCCCTGGATTTTTGAGGGGTGCCTCGACGACAGCTATCCTATCGGCCTCATCTTCAGCAACAAAGATTACATCGATTCTATCGGGAACGCGGAACTCCTCCGCCGGCTGATTTCTGTATACCAGGCGGAAGACCGCCAGCTCCTGTTCGACTTCGCATCTCGTCGCCTAACTATGCTGTCCGACTTTGTTCCAATACCTTTGGAGTCTCAGGCGGCTGGTACCGTAGTCCGCCGCCTCTTGAGTAGTACTTAGCGGGAGCTGTTTTTCAATGATCAAATCTCGATCACTTCTCGAACTTTTTCCACCCCGCTTGACCCTGGCGCGGATCCTTCTTTTTATTCTTCCCTACCGATCATCCTTATCATCGGGCAATCAGCGGGCAACATCTGACCAACGGGCGGCGGAGATATATATTTTTCAGGGTCTAGCGACCGCCCGCAGGATATTCTTCTTCTCGACTTTGCTCCCCCGCGCGTAGACACCCATATGTCTCCGCCCGAAGGATTGCGCCTTCCTGGCGAACCAAACGGCTCCTTCGTGCTCCTCCAAACCCGCTTCGTAAGTGTCCGCCCAGTTCCTCTGGCTTCATTCTGAGCTCAGTTTGAAACAGCCTAGTAATGACTGCGTCCGCTGCACTGCTGATGGGCACCATTGTATCTGGCTGCAGTGGGCCTTGCCCTGCTTTCGTTGCCTTTTTATCGGGAACCGCGACTGCTGCTACCTCAGCTTCGATCTTTGGAGCGACGAATACGCCCGTGGGCGGGAATCTAACCCATCAGGTTCTTCAGGTGCGCCCTTCTGTCTTTTCATCTTCTAGCGGTTGACTTTTCCCAAAGGTGCCCGCCAGCGCCTCGATGACCAGTACTTTGCTGAATGCCGCCCGGTCTTCAACCAAGTTTTCGCGGCCGACCTCTTGTCCAAAGGGGACGAAGTCGTTCGCCATGTCTTGTCCGGCTGTACCGATGTCAAGGAGCTTTTCGTCCTCATCCAGAACTGCACTGAGCTTCGCCGTCCGGCGAACATTATCAACCTTCTTCGTGAACGGCTCGACGTGCTTTGCGCTAGACATGGGCTTGTCTTGCCTGCTAACATGCAGTTGTAGATAGTCTATCTTCCGTCTGAAATACAATCTTTCTGCTTTGCCCGCCTGCTTTACCCTTCCGCCTGAGCGTTTCAGAATCGATAAATTATTCTGTTTCGAGGGGATCCTTTCTGGGCTAAATGCAGGGTCTTATCGTAATCCCCTCCCCCTATCTTTTTGAAATGGCAACTGTCCCCAGTTGATACCATGGAACCAACCACGAGGAGTGCGCATCCCATGGGTGCAAACCATATGGAAAGCAGCTGGTTCCGCAGAAGCAACCGCCCGTCAAGAGGAATATGGGGCGATAAAATTTCTGAACCCTGATTTATTTTCTCGTCAGCGGCGGACTTGGCCGATGCGTCGGATAGCCGGCCAGATATAAAAGCAGGCGGGCGGTGGGTGCTTCTGCATCCAAAATTTTCCCTTCGTTTTTATTATCAGTCCTTCTACCCAAAAATCTAACATGTCCAAAGCCGATTTCGTCGCCGCCAAGGGCGAGTTTGTCAAGGCCATCAACACCGCCCGTTCTCTTGGCAAGTACAACGCGCCCATCGAAGCTCGCCGTGCTCAGCTCGAGGATATTGGAGCTGCTGGCGTGAGTCTTATTGCACCGTCGTGGCCCGGCTGACTTGCGCTTTGAACAGGCCCGCCTGGCACCGATGCAGGCTTACGTCTTGGACGAGGCCAAAGAGGCCCTCCGCCAGGAGTGCTTCGCCGCCCGGCAGTTGTACCGCCAGCTCCTCAACCCGGAGACCAAGCCCAACTTTGTTTACCCCAGTGGCTACGAGGTTATCCGTCAATTCACCAAGGTGATCCAGTCCGAGCGCACCAAGAAGCAGGCGGCTGCAGCTCCAGCTCCCGCCGCTCCGCCCGCCGCCAAAAAGGAGAAGGTAGCCCGCCCGTTGCAATTTTTCTGCGCAGCTGACACGGCTCCCCCTTTCTCACAGAAGGTTACTCGTTCCTTCACCGCTGCCAAGAAGAGCCCTCCCGTCGCCGTTGATGATAGCGACGACGAGGTCTCCATCATTGTTGGTGAATCTGTCGCCGACAGTACCCCAGCTGATGAGGTATGTCTTGAACAGCTCGCCGATGCTGTCTATGCGGTGACTGACACCGTTATTGCCCGTGTTTCTCAGATGAATGTGGACGACGACAACCAGCCGGCCGGTGGCAGCAAGGCTTCCCAAGGCACTGCCAAAGGCAAGAAACCCAAGGAGGGTGGGCGTGCTGTGAGTTGCCCTCATTCTCCTTTACCTTTCTTCGTCTCACCGCCCGGTTTCAGGCGAGCCCTGCCCCTAAAAAGGGGCGGGCGGCCAAACGTCCTCGGGTAGCCGGGATCGACACTCTCTTTCACGAGGACGCCTTCCTTACGGCCGGTAAGAATTAATCTGTCTGTCTGGGTTTCATATTTACTGACGCCCTTCTTCAGCGACTGCCGAGTTCTACTTGACTGGCCCGCACACGGCGTCGCTCATGGGAGAGGTCACCAGCGTGCAGAGTATGTCTACCGACTTCCTCAACAACTCCCTCGCCATGCGCAAGCGCATGTACTTCATCATGGTCGAGCTGGCGGTGATTCACGAGCAGTTTCGCAGCTCGCTTATCCGCCGCCAGCAGCTTATCGAGGAAGGCGAGTTCATTGGAGAGAAGCTTCGTACTCACCCGGACAATGCCACTGGGGTGGACGCCATGGTCCCTTAAGTAGCCGGCCGGTTCAGCCTTTCTACACCCCGCTTCTTAACCGTCTAGTTTTGTCACCCGTTTAGGACACCCGCCCGTACTTTCTCCCGGCTGTTTAGTAGCCCCCTTCCCTGTCGTAGCCTAGCTGTGTGTAGTCGTTCTCTCGAATACTAGCTTGGCTTGGTCGACTCATTGTTCAGAGGAAACACCGTTTACTTTTTCCAGGCGGGCTGCTTGTGCCGCCACCCGAGTTCTGGGGCGCCTCGGCCGGTCTTCTGTGTCAGAATCTTCCTCCGAGGCGTCCTCTATCCACGGTTCGCGAGACTCAGCGGGCGGTTCGACATAGTTGTCGTTCACACCCAGCCGGACATTCTCGAACTGGTAGTCTCGGCCTTGGTAAAGCTCTAAGCCCTCGTCATTTATCATTTCTTGTAGCGTTTCCGCTGACAGGTCTATCAGGTCATGGATGTTATCCGGCAGCTTTATCGCCCGCCGCTGTTCAAACGGTACTACCCTGAATTGCGCAATCTTCGATTGGAAAACTGAGCCATCCATTTCAGCGACTATGTAGCTCCCTCCAACAGTCCGCCTGATGACTATCACGGCCCCAAGTAACGATTCATCATCTTCGTGTTCAAGGATTTCTCCACTACGGTATTGCGTACCAGAATAAGGTCGCCCGGCTGGAAGTTGTAGTCCTTGATGGTGTGAGCGTGCGCAGCCTCATATTTCTTGACTGCCGCCAGCTTTTCAGCGGACACCCGCTCGCGCATCTCCTCAACATGCGTGTAGTGTTTGGCCAAGGCTTGCGCCCGATAACCAATCAATTCAGCCGTTGTGAGTGTCCGGCCAGGCAACTCTACCAACCACGTAGCTTCTTCAATGTCCAACGGGAGGGTTGGGTGGGCGCCTGTTACCATAAAGTAAGGCGAGCAGCCGGTTCCTCTCCTCATCGTGACGCGGTCCGCCCAAACAACTTGCGGGAAGAACCAGTACCATTTTCCCGGGTTCCCGCCCGTTGCCTTGACAAGAGTCTGCTGTATTGGCCAGTGCCCATTCTCGACCTTTCCGTTTGCTTGAGAGTTATAGGCTGAAACCCTAATCCCCCGCACACCGTACTTAGACTCGAGGTAAGCTACGGCCGCCAGAAACTGGGGAGCGTTGTCTGTTACTGTTACATGTCGGCGTGGAGGACCGGCAGACAACTGATGCCAAACGGGGACAAGACTGAATCCGTCGGCCGAGTCGGACATTCGCCCGAGGTCGGAGCCGAACTGGAAAACTAGGAATCAGCCATCTCGCAAGCACCACAGGTAGATTAAGGGTGTGCGACTGTCTAGCCTTCGGCTGCGAGAAGAACGGAAGGGAGGAAAAGGGAGTGGTGAATGATCGGGACCGGAGCCGGAGCCGGGGCCGAGCCGAGGACCGAAGCAGGCCGGAGATAAGTCGGGTGGATGGTGAAGTCGCCAGGGCGGACGGGAGCACCGAGGGACAAAGACCCGAGGTCGTCCGGACGGAAGTCGGAGGTCGGACCGGAGGCGAACCGGAGGTGATCGGAACCGAATCGAAGTGACAGTTAAGTCAATAGAAGTAAAGGGGAAAGACGTCCGGGCAGGTTGACTTGAACCCGGAGTCGAGACGAAGCAAGGAGGCATCAGCCCATGAAAGGAAACATGGAATAACGTTAATTATACAACTAAGGTACAGGGATGTAACTAGCTGCTTAAATACGGAGAAGGTAATTGTGAATACATATATGGTAATATCATGATGGTCCAAGCGCAACAATAGCAAGTGACCAAAAGGGGAAGGAGAAGTAAAACATGAGGATGGGACAAAAAGAGAGAGGAACAATAAAAGCGGATAAACGGAAATACACAGTAAGCCTTTGTTGCGTGATAACCCAATGACTCCGAGGGTTGCCGAACATTCCGAGGATCTTGGGGCCGCCGAGTCGGCCGACTCGGCCGGATGGATCGGAATCGGCGGAGGTATCGTCGGAGATGGCCAGTCGGGTTGCACGGATATAACAGTATCCCCCCTTTACGTTCCTTGCCCTCAAGGAACAGGAACAGAAGGCCAAAGAACGATCAGGACCGATAGAACCTGCGGAAGTTGGAAGGCAGGGAAGTGTCGGGAGCCTGGAGGGAATCCGGAAGGCGAAGGTGTGTCAGAAGATGAACGGGACACGGAAGTGAAGCCGGAAAAAAGACCGGAGGGATCGGAGGACGACAAATAGAGGAAGAGGAATGTGTCGAGAAGAGGAGAATGATGGCGGAGGTGACTGGAGGTGGCCGGAGCATCGGCTCGGGCGAGACCCTTAAGGTCAACCGGGACAACCGGAAGCGTCGGAAATCAAGGAGGAGGTGCGGAGGAGACGTCGGAGCGACATCAGAGGGAAGACAGGAAGGGAGATCTCCATAGAAGGAGCGGGATAAGACTCCGGAGCATCCATCCATCAAGGATTGGAAGTGGGAAATGCTCGGAGGGTCACCCAGACAGCTGGTGGTTGAACCACTAATCCACATCCTACGTGGACATTGTCAGGTGTGCAGGTCAAAGGTTGACACTGAGGCACATGGCGGTGCGAGAGGCCGAAGCGTTCCGGAGCGGCCGAAGAGCCGGAGTTCTCGGGAAGGTCGGAAACGGGAGAGTGCATGGCCACATGGAAGAAAACTCGCTGAGAAGAGTTTTGTAAGAGCTCCAAAGAAAGTACGGAGTGGCGAAGGGCGACGAAATGAAAGTTCGGGCCCAAGCTGGGACCGGAACCAAGAGCCGGAAGCAGGAGCGATGTTGGATGGGGTATAGAGAAGGAATCCGGAAAGCGGAAGGCAAGCCGGAAGTTCCGAAGCGGAAAACGGAGGATAGGAAGGCCGGAGTATCGGCCGAGTTGGATGGAGAATGACCTGAAACAAGTCAAGGTCGTCCGAGAGAGGGATCGGAACCTTCGGCCGAGGCCGAGAGACACCGGAGGCGGGAAAAGGAAGTGAAAGGGTTACATAAGCCAGCCACCAAAGGTGCAAGCATTACATAATCCAACCATCCGAAGGAAGCCGAGGATGGGTGAAGGGAAAAAGGTGAAGATGGGAAGCCTCCCACATCGTCGGGTTCGGACTTGGGTCCGAGAACATGCAAGCCGAAACCGGACCGAAAAGGAAGTCGGAAAACTGCCACATTGTCGAGTTTGGACTCGGGTCCGAGACCGCGCAAGCCGGAACTGGACGGAAGGAAAGAATGTGGAAGGAGACCAAGGACGTGAGTCAATCTTCGACGAAGGCTTCGGAGCCGAGTTTTCCGAGCGAGAACCGAGCAAAACCCGATAGTGCTGGGAGATCCTAGTGAAGTCCCAAACCTCTATGGTGCATCACCGATAGAGATTCGATCGAGGCCGAAGAGAACTCGGCCGAAGGACAGGATCAGAGGTGGAGAACTCGGATCGGAGAATGGAATGAGAAGAGCAGATCATTGATGGATCAATACTCAATCTCGGAGGCTCGGAGGTTCGGAGTCGGAGTTGCTGCAACTTCGGAGCGGTGGCCGAGACGTCCGCAGACACCTCAGACACACCAGATGAAGTGCAAACAGGGTGCAGCCCAGCCGAAGTGCATTGGCTGAGAGCATGGACTCGAAACTCAGAGACTGGTGGAAGGGAAAGTGAATGCAAAGTCGTCCAAAGTCGGCTCGGAAGTCGGCTCGGGCGAGATCCGGGAAGAGGTCGGATAAGGAAACGGAAGGATAAGGGATGAGCGAGTCAGTGGAGGTTGACTGGGTCTGGAGACTGCTCGGGATGCCCGGAATAAGCAGGAAGTGGGCGTGAACGGACGGGATGGAGGAAGCGGCCAAGGGAATGGAGAATAGGAATAATGAGAAGGGCCGAAACCTCCGAGAGGTGCACGGAGAGGACCCGATGGGCCGGACAACTCGGAGGAAGAGTTCGACGTGTTCGGAGACCACAAAACAGTGAATCGGCAAGCCGATGGTTCGGGTCCGAAGAGTCGGAAGTCGGGAGATGCGTCCGGAATCGGAAATCCAGTGCGGAGAGTGTCGTCGGAATACGGGATCCGGAGGTGAGAGGTCGGATCCGAAACGACAAGGGAGAGGACCGGAGGATGACTGCGCAGGAAATGCTAGTTCAGCGCGAATCAGCGAACAATTCTAGCGAAGAAAAGTCGGAAATCATCGGAAAAGCGCGGAAATTTGAGATGCCTATCCCCCCTTTAAGGGTAGACGTCCCATCGTCTAGCGCAAGATTCCAACTCCTCCGAGGATACCGGGGATTGACCCGGAGCTTTCGCCCGAAGGTCCCAAATGAACGGAAAACCGGATTACAGTGGTCTTTTGGCTCGGATAGAGCTAGAGGGACCGACAGGTGAAAGGAGAGAAGCTCGGAGAGCCCGAGACTCGACAGCAGGAGAGAAGCGGCTGCCGGAGTGCAACGGGACTGATGGTCGATTCAAGCATGCGAGGGTCCAAAGGAGCCGAGGCTTCCGACAAGGTTCCGGAAGAGCCGAAGCATCTCACGAACCAAAGCCGAGAGGCAACTGCAAAGACCGAAGCGAATGCGAGAATGTTCGGAAGAGTTCCGATGACCCGAGCGGCCGAAGCGGAACATGACCGGAAGGAATCACCGAACGGAGAGAGTCCGGAAGACGATGATGGATGATGGAGAATACCGCCGAGGTGGAAGAGGCGGAAAAGGCAATGAAGCCCAAACTCCAAGGAGTGCCCAACGGAACAGCAAGTCGATGGAAGATCTCGGAAAGGAAAAAGTGAACCGGAAGGAGCAGAGCAATTTCCAGCTAAGGGCCGCTGCCTGGAGCCGAAGTGCACTGAACCGGAGGTTCGTCCGAGAAGCCGAAGGTCATGAAACAGAAACCGAAGAGTCAAATGAGCCTTTCCGAGGCTCGGCCGAGGAGCGGGATGGCCGGACAGGATCCCGGAACAAGGTGGCAGAAGTTTAGTGACCGAATACCGACCGAGAATATCGGATGCGGCTGGCCCAAAGCGATGCGCAACCTAAAACTGCAACAGTGTTTGGGAGACGTCCGGACCCGAGCCCCGAGCGCGAGAATGGAAAGGAGACTGCCAACGGTGGTGTACAGCCAAGGACAATTCCGGATGCATCGGCCGAGGCCAGCATCGGAAGATCGGAGGTGACCAACGGGAGACTTGAGAGTGAACCGAGGAAGGGCGATGAACAGAGGACCAAAGTCCAGGGAACCAAAATGGAAAGGAGGAGGCAATGAGCCTCAGACGAAGATGCTGAAAAGGCAATTCCGAGATGCCGAGGGCCGGAGCCGAGGCTACCCGAAATGCCGAGATGGAAAGATGTCGGGATGGAGAGTTCCGGAACGGAAAGCGAAGATGAATGAGTGCCGGAGGGGAATGGATGTCGGAGAGCGGAAACTGCTCGGAGGAATGGACCGGAAAGTTGGACAGGACTCCGAAGCGAAACAGCAGGGAACTAGTGACCGAATACCGACCGAAATTCGGATGCGGCTGATCCAAAGCGATGACGCAACCTAATTCTGCTGGCCGTATTAGAGGTGTCCAAGAACAGATCCGGAGTGGGTCCGAGAGTTCCGAAGGGAAGGAAACTCGCGAAGAGCAGCGAGAAGAGGTGGCAACGGGAAACATCGGAGGTGCGAATCCGGAAGCCAGGGGTCAGCCGCGTAAAAGTTGAAGAGTTCGGCCGAAAGAATGACGCAAGCCCAGATGATCCGGACAAGAGTCGGCGGGTGGAATGTTCATGAAGAACGAGAAACCCGGAGGTGGACCGAGCAAAGCTCCGAAGGTGTGGTGGAGCCTTGGGAGGTGTCGGCCTGAGGGGATGACCGAAGTTCGGAGGATCCGAACAAAAGTCGGGAGGTAGAACAGCTCGGAAGAGCGGGGCGGAATGGTCAAAACAGAGCTCCGAAGTGATGCAGCAGATTTGTAGTAACCACATACCGACCGAGATATTCGGATATGCGGCGGGTTCAAAGCGGTAACGCAACCTACGAGCTGCAACAACACACCAGAGGCGTTCGGAACCAAAGCCGAGCCAAGACCGAGAGTTCCGAGAGGAATTTGCCGAGAGGGCGAGGGGAGTGGCAACGGAAAACAGCGGAGCTGCTGACCGAAAGCCGGAGGTCAGCCGATGAAAGCTCCGAAGGCTCGATGCAACCGTAGGAGACGTCGGCCGAAGGGATGACAGAAGTCCAGAAGATGCGGACAAAATGTCGGGAGGTGGAACGGTTCGGAAACAAGGGCCGAAGGGTCGGACAGAGCTCCGGAGCGATGCAGCAGGAACGCAGTGACCACATACCGGATATGGCAGGCCCAAAGCGATAACGCAACCTGCAAACTGCAGCAGCACCCGAGAGATGTCCGGAACCGAAAGGACCGAGACCGAGGTTCCGAGGGGAACTTCGCGAAGAACTGCGAAGGGAATCGAAGGAGAGCACCGAAAATTGCCGGAGGTGCAAACCGAGGATTGGAGGGGTTGACCGAGCGAGATTTCCGACTCAAACGGAGCCTCGGAGACGCAAGGCCGAAAGGTGACCGAAATCCGGGAGAGCCGGAGGAAGGTCAGAGGGTGCTGATAAACAGCCGGGAGCGACCGAACGAGATTCCTGACTCAACGGAGCTTCGGAGTCGAACGGCCAAATGGTGACCCAAGTCCGGAAGAACCGGAAGAGGATCGGGGGTGCTGATAGAACAGCCGGGATGCCAATAGATATGGCCGGGACCTGGTGAAGACGTCTGGGACTTTGGCAAGGATGTCCGAGATCCGGAGCGACCGGAATCGTTCTCGGGAGCATCCCTCGGTAACCGGAAGAGCCAAAACACGATTCGGACTAGTGTCCGAGGTGCACGCGCGCAGGAAAGAAGATTGTCGACAGAAAGGATTTAGTTACTACTCTCCGATCGTTTGCTCAACGGAGCAACAGTGATGGGGTAGTGGGTATCCGTGATCCGGCAAAATCATTGGATCTGACAGAAGACGAGATTTCCAAACGAAGTCAGAGCGTCAGGGCCTAACAACGTTGGAACAACACCAGAGAGATTGGAAGCCGAGCCGGAGTGGAATTTCCGGACGGACAACCCTGCGAAGGCGAGCTTGACTGGATGATACCGAGTCAAAGCTGAGCACCAACGGAAAGGATCGGGGACGAGCCGAAGCGACCGGATCAACCGGAAGGTTCAGGTCGAAGCCCAAGGGAGAAGGCGAGGAAAGGAATGGAAGTGGAGGACGAGCTGAATGGAACCGGGTGAGTCCGATGGTTCGGAACGGAACCAAGGGAACCCGATGGTTCGGAACAAACTCCAGAAGTCGGAAGGTCGAGGGGAAGAACCGAGAGATTCCGGGGATAAGATGCCCGAAGTCTCGGAAATGACCGAGATGGAAGAGAGGAAGTGCCGAGGCATCCGAGACCCGAATTCGGTACCGGAGAACAAGTCCGGATGAGGGTCCGAGCACAACCAGAGAGGACAATTCCACAAGCGACACAGAGGTAGCTTAGGTAAGCCATCCACCAAAGGTGAAAGCATTACATAAACCAACCACGGTGATGTGCGCCGCCAGTAGAGGAGGCCAGAACAGGTGAGTTGTATAATACTGTTATATGCCGTGGCGTGGAGGACCGGCAGACAACTGATGCCAAAGGGGGACAAGACTGAATCCGTCGGCCGAGTCGGACATTCGCCCGAGGTCGGAGCCGAACTGGAAAACTAGGAATCAGCCATCTCGCAAACACCACAGGTAGATTAAGGGTGTGCGACTGTCTAGCCTTCGGCTGCGAGAAGAACGGAAGGGAGGAAAAGGGAGTGGTGAATGATCGGGACCGGAGCCGGAGCCGGGGCCGAGCCGAGGACCGAAGCAGGCCGGAGATAAGTCGGGTGGATGGTGAAGTCGCCAGGGCGGACGGGAGCACCGAGGGACAAAGACCCGAGGTCGTCCGGACGGAAGTCGGAGGTCGGACCGGAGGCGAACCGGAGGTGATCGGAACCGAATCGAAGTGACAGTTAAGTCAATAGAAGTAAAGGGGAAAGACGTCCGGGCAGGTTGACTTGAACCCGGAGTCGAGACGAAGCAAGGAGGCATCAGCCCATGAAAGGAAACATGGAATAACGTTAATTATACAACTAAGGTACAGGGATGTAACTAGCTGCTTAAATACGGAGAAGGTAATTGTGAATACATATATGGTAATATCATGATGGTCCAAGCGCAACAATAGCAAGTGACCAAAAGGGGAAGGAGAAGTAAAACATGAGGATGGGACAAAAAGAGAGAGGAACAATAAAAGCGGATAAACGGAAATACACAGTAAGCCTTTGTTGCGTGATAACCCAATGACTCCGAGGGTTGCCGAACATTCCGAGGATCTTGGGGCCGCCGAGTCGGCCGACTCGGCCGGATGGATCGGAATCGGCGGAGGTATCGTCGGAGATGGCCAGTCGGGTTGCACGGATATAACACCTTCAAGTATTGCGCATCAGTTTCAACCACAAGGTTGCGGCATCCCAAAAGCCAGTACTGCAGGGCGTCGAGTATCCTCTTCAACCCAAACAACTCCCGCTTAGGCTGTGAATATCTTGCCTCCCGCTCATTGAGTGGAATGGAGTGGAAGCGGGTGTAATACTTCTTCTTGGGGTCCAGCGGATCGCATTGGTAGACGTGTGCGCCGACTGCCATCCACGAAGTATCAACCGCTAACACAACCGCTGAGATCCAGTCATAGTTGAGTGGCTTGAGCGCCGGACAATCCTTCAATGCATCTTTCAAGGCCTGCATAGAGGCCGCCTGATCGGGTCCCCACACGAATATAATCTCCTTCCTGACTAGCCGCTGGATGGGCTCGGCTTTTGTCGAGTAATCCCTTATGAACATTCTCATAACTCCAACGGTACCCAAGAAAGCCCTTACTTCGTGGAAGTCCTTCAATGACCCCCACCTTTCGATGACCCCGATTCTATCGTCGTCTGGCTTCATTCCTTCATAGGTACAGACATGGCCAACAACTTTGAACACACTCCTTAGACTCCTACAAACCTGCAGCTTCTTTCCGGAGACTGTGGCACCAGCGTACCCCAGTCGTGTCAGAATTCTATTGCAGTCGTTCAGGTGTTCCCAAACGAACCGCCTGATTTGCGGGTTTTCTGGAATGGTTTCTTCTGTCCCGTCCGCCAGCTCGTATCTCGTGGGCGGCCCGCGAGCAGGCACATCGTCAATATACGGCCGGGTAACGTGTGGAATCTCATCCCTTAGAATGTATGTCACATCCTCGTGAAATATGGGAACCGAGTTAGTCCAACCCTGAGGCAACCTAACCAGCCTCAGCACACCGAAGGGTGTTTGAAACGTGGTGTAGTCCCGCGAGTCCGGATGGATCAGGCGGTGGTTATACCCAGAGTACAGATCGAAGGTTGAACCACACGACCGCCCAGCGAAATGTTCCGCCAGGTCAGCCGCTCCGGGCGGCACACCAGAATGCGCTATGGTAACCGCGTTCAGTGGCTCCAGAGAGTGTACCAATCTTATTGACTTCTTATCACTCTTTATGACACCGAAGTATTTAGTGCGATATGGCCGGTTGGAGGGTTCATATATATCCGCCTTGATACTTGCTCGGAGAACCTTACAAACTTCCTCTAGCTGGCCGGGCGGAATTGGGATATTTCTCTCAACCCACACCTTATGGTCTGCCTTTACTGGAAATTTGACGGGCGGGAAGAATTCTTCTTTGAATGTCCCTCTCTCCTCGTCCGTCCAAGCTACTGTATTCTCGTGGATTGACAGCAGGTGGTGCACAGCGTCCATCTCCGCTTCGTTCAAGAAGCCGTCATTGTGCAACTCATCCACCAATTCCTTACGCTCCTGAGTGTAACGTCCAACAGGAGTGAACTTGGGCGGGTTGGGGTTTAGCGGCACTAGGCCGGCCAACGGGTCCCCAGTGATGTTGCGTTCAATCCTGAATTCCTCCGATAGTGGTTCGAAGACCGGCCGCACTTTCAAGGCTACCGACTTGTACTTCTTTCCTACCAAGACTTCCTTCAGGTTCAGGTTTACGTCCTCAAGCTTTATCTCTTCTTGTGTAAAGGCAGCCGGGAGGTCTGTACAAGTTTTATTTTCTTCAAAACCCGGGACCACCCAGTCCGCATAGGTACAGCATTTACAGCGCTCTCTGGCCGTATGCTTCGAACGCTCTTCGCCTATAGCCACTTCATCTGACTCGGCAGCTAAGAAAGCCTTCAACACATCCACTGGCTGAGAGGTTGCGGGCGGGCGATGTCCCCTGTTTGCAACTTTTACAACGTAACTGTCTTTAACTTCTGTCGAACCCCCGGTGTGAGGCTGGTGTTTGTGCTACGCACTGCACACTGCCTCATGGCCCCTCCTAACCGATCCTGCGAATCCATATAATCGCACCCGACAATCCGCTTCCCGATGAGGAAACCAGATTTCCCGATTTGGCCCAATCTCCTGGCTCGGGAGATTGTTCATAACGCCTCACTTTTCGCATTCGACACCGTCCAAAGTACTCCCAAAGCACTCCTGGACGCTGTCTGCACCCATTGAACCAACCACTTATCCCATTCCATCCGATATTTCCACAAAGCACCAAAAGGCACTCGAGCCCTCTTGGACTGGTCAAAGGCCGCGCGGCCTCAGCACCACCCCGAGTTCTCCCCGCCCAAGGTCGCCAGGGGACGCGCGTACCCCGCCAACGAACAACCAATCGGATATACTCTAGCCTCGTGTCGAGCCTGTCCATGCGGTACAAACCGCAGATTTGCTGGCTTTCCACTTCCTTGGCTAGGAGAATTGCTGAAATCACGTAATTCACCCGCCTCCTCGGGCAGGAATATGCGTGTTCCCTTCGCCTAGCCCGACCAGGCCGGCGCGCATCCCCAAATAGCCATCTCCTGAGCTGGGAGGACGACCATGACGTTCCAGACCGCGGTGCACCATGTGCTACCAACGGTTGGAGGGACGCGCGTCGGTCCAGTACGGCATAGAGAGAAAGGTATAAAAGGGAGACGCGAGAAGCGGAAGTAGTCAGTCAATTACTGGGCTCTTATCCCTCCCCTGTATCTCATCCTCTGAATTACATCTAAAAGAGCCCTCGTTCACGCATTTGACCGCCCACCCCTCACTTGTCCCTGGTCCAGGCACTTTACCATCCTCCCCTTCTGCAAGGACGTCCCCACCACAGACGCCCCCAAGTCTACCACCCGGCAGGTCGCCGTAACAGAGCACCGGATTCGCAGGCATATTGCCGTGTAGAAGACAGGACTTGACAACTTGCACCAAAAACACCCGGTTCTGCTTAGACCGCAGTCGTTTCACCCACGGACCACGACCGCTAGCCGTACTCGCGCCTAGTCCAGCTTAGGAGCAGAGCCATATTGGATAAATCGCCGTCTGTGATCCTGTCAAAACGACATACACAGCGTCGTCGCCGTTATTTGTGGAATCCCAAGGGATATCCAGCCGTCCCGCAGCACCTGTTCACCAGGGAGGAGTGCAGAAAGGATAGCGAGCTATAACGCCGTCTAGGAAGCTTTGGAACCGCCACAGAACGGGATTCAACGCAGCATAAAAGAGCACATAGTATATATTTTGGCTTCATCCATTTGTCGCTAACAAACAGGTTTAACAAACCCAAGAAAATAGACCCACGAATATCATCCCTCTCCCCATCCAGGAGAAGTTGAATTAACACACACACACACATCCTACGCCCCACACACCCATTTACATATCACATAGAGGCATAGTCAGACCTTAATCCCCACTGCTTTCCAACACCATTAACCCCTAAGGGCCGAACGAGTTGCTATATCGCGCAAGGAGAACATCCTTCCAATAGCTACACTGCGGTCCGAATCACAACTGGTGACCACCGCAGGGGGTTTTTAGTGTGGATTTCCGAAGGAGACGGTCACTCGACGCCGCCAGGCAAAGCGCTCTTGTCAAAACGCCTCCCCGTCCCCGAACCACGAGGAACTCGGGACGAACAGTACTCCAGGAAATCACTCTCGCGGAAAACGACCCGACTGTTGCCCTAAACAGCACGGTTACACCCATCGTCGAGACCCCAGAATCTCCAGAATCTCCCCTCTCATCTACTTCTTCCTCGCCAGAAGCCCCACCAACTACACTCTTAACAGAATCATCACTCGAAACTATTCCATTGACCACCGAGTCATCTATCACCCTATCCACCGACTCGCCAACTTCTATCCCAGAGGTTCTCCCCGTCCGGAAGAAGATGTCTAGAATGATGCCAGGCCGAACAGCTAGAGGCGCTCCCTCCTTTGATGGGAAAGCCAACGGATTAAAGCGTTATTGGGAAGATATCGAGGAGGTAACCGATGCCTGCGATCGAAACACCGACGCGGAGAAAATAGCCGCCGCCTGCCGATATATCGACATGGAGGATGAGCTCCTTTGGAAGGGATGCATTAAAGATGGAGCCACCTGGCCGGAGTTCAAAAAAGAGGTCGAGAAGTTGTACCCCGGAGCGGACGGGCACAAAATCTTTACAACCAACGATTTGGACTCATATGTCTCCACCCGGGTGTCGAAGAAGATAAAAACCAAGGACGACCTCTCGGAGTACCACAGAAGGTTCAGGACGATCGCCAGCCACTTAATCTCGGAAGGAAAACTCACGGAACTCGAGACGAAGCGGGAATTCCCGAAAGGGATGGACGATGATATCCGAGGACGGATATATCGAAGGCTGCAGATCACGAAGCCCGATCACCCGAGCGATACCCCATTTGATGTGGAAGACGTGGTGAAGGCCGGGCAATATATTCTCGACGGCCCAAGAATCACTTCGGAGGACAGCATTGAGACAGGGGCGATCAAAAAGGAAATCGTCGACCTGGGAGAAGCGTTCCAAAAGATGCATCAGAAAATCCATGTGGATATGCAGTCGCTCACTCAAGCCATGAATAGGAATCAACTACCTCTCCGACCAGCTTACGGGGTATACCAGGCCACAGCTCTGGAGGCTGCGCCGGCACCGCTACCGTACCCACCAGCCGAACGCCAGGAACGGCATTACGATGGTCCGTACGGTGGAAGAGACAACGGCTATAATTCTCGACGAAACCCGCCCCGGGAGAATAACTATCGTCCACTAAACAACGGATATCCTCCTCGGGAACAATGGGACAATAACAGGGGCAGCGAAAGCATGTTCCGCCCTGGGGAATGCGGCTTCTGTTCTTCGCAAGGACACTTCATTCGTGAATGCCCGGTAGCGGCGGAATTCATCCGCCAGGGGAAATGCTTCCGGAACGCGGATAATAAACTCGTTCTCCCCAACGGGAGGTTCATTCCGCGAGCCTTGTCAGGGCGAAACTTTATGGAGAAAATCGAGAACTGGAACAATCACAACCCGCCTCCGTCCCGTGACCCCGTTCCTCAGCAGCAGCGGTTCGAAAGGGACCAGCCGCCACATTCAGTAAATGCGCTCTCCTTCACCAACTGTGAGCCTGTGGGCACCTTGGCCTTTGGAAAAGTCCCCCGCATCGTGGACGAGATGGAGGAAGGAGAAACCCGAGTTTGGGCACAGGGACAAGTTCAGCAGGCTACGAGGCCGAAACCAAAGGCACAGCCTGAGGTAGTAAAGAAGGGACCTCCCAAAGGAGCAATGAAGACCACGGAGATGGCGCCTCCAGCAGTACAGGCGCCTAAACCACCTCCTCCCAGGTCGGGAGAACGCGTGGCACCGCCACAACCCGCGTTTAAATACCAATCTCCGATCGAGAACCCAAAGCTATTCGAAGCAGTCATGCAACGGACACTCAAATCGGAAATCATGATCACCAACGAGGAACTTTGTGCAATCTGCCCAGATGTACGGAAGTTCTATAAGGAGAACACGATTACGAAACGTCTTCCCACGGTTGAAACTGGGTTGTTCGAAGAAAAGGAGGCACTCACGCTCTCCTACGGGGGATTGCCATCGGTTAACACGTTTCTCCTCACCGCCTCGCCAATCGACTCCTTGCGTGTCCTTGATATGCTCGTGAACGATACGCACAAAATTACGTGCACGCTCGACCAAGGGTCCGAAATTGTGGCGATGAACAGAAACGTTTGGCAGAACCTAGGAGTCACCCTCTCCCCGGAAAAGACATTGACTATGGAATCTGCCGACTCCAACCAGTCGGTGACGGCAGGAGTGGTCGAAAATCTAAAGTTCTCCGTCGGGGGAATCGAACTGCTTATGCAAGTTCACGTCGTGGACGGCGCACCCTTCGACATCTTAATGGGGAGGCCCTTCTTCCGATTCACGGAGTGCCACACGAAGGATTACACCGACGGATCTCAGGAGCTAACTCTTACGTGCCCCAATACGGGAAGCGTCCAAACGGTCGCCACACGCATGAAAGCCCCGAAAACTGTCAGCTTCGATCCCCTCGTAGAGACGCTCCCATTCGCCACCATAGATGTGGAGGACGAGGAAGAAGAAGCGGGTTTTCAATGAGGGAGGGCAAAACGATGCCTTACCCTCCGCCGACGACAATGGTATCGACAAATTTCTGGCGGATTAAAGAAAAAGAAAGCCTCTTCCCGGACGAGGAGAAAACTATACGCAACAAAATACCCGGATTCTCTCTACACCGATTAATGGCCCCACTCCTCCTCTACTCGCCGGAAGGCACTAATATTATCGACTGCCGAAAAATCTTTATTCACGACGACACCATTCAGTGGGAAGTCTCACCCCAGTACCTGGCGTACTGCTTATTGAACATGTACGACTATGACGAAAAAGCCCACGTCTTCATCACCGGGACCGTCGAAAATGAAGGAGAAGAAGTGAAGAAGAAAGCTAAAAAGCCCAAGAAAAAGAAATACAAACCAATGGCCGACCGAGTCCATTCGGTATCAGCAACCCTCCCGGAAGAATTCAGAATCGTTCGACACTTTCCTTCCGATCCCTTAGAAAATATGCCCCCTTTGAACCCCCGACCTGGACCTTTCCGGGAGGGAGAGAGATATACCAAACAACGAGCCGACGAAATGATGGTCAACCCAGACGGGTTTCTCTGGCCGGAAGAAGAGAAAATGGTCCACGAAGTAATTCGCAACCACGAAATGGCGTTCGCCTGGGACGAGAACGAGCGAGGGCATTTCCGGGAGGACTACTTCGAACCCGTGAAAATCCCAGTCCTCGCGCACACTCCTTGGCAAGAAAGGAATATACCGATCCCGCCGGGGATCAGGGACGAAGTAGTTGAAATAATCCGGGGAAAAGTCAGGACGGGCGTCTACGAACCCTCCAGCTCCTCCTATAGGACGAACTGGTTCGTGGTGCCAAAATCCAACGGCTCGCTCAGGCTGGTGCATAACCTGCAACCCTTAAATGGAGTTGTCGTGAAAGACGCTGGCTGTCCTCCCATTGTGGAAATATACGCCGAATCCTTTGGTGGATGCGTCATATACGGGATGTTCGACTTGTTCGTCGGCTTCGACCACAGGCTTCTTGATATCGAATCCCGCGACTTCACCACTTTCCAGGGACCATTCGGCACCCTCCGCCTCACTCGTCTCCCGCAAGGATATACGAATTCCGTCCAGATCCAGCAAGGGGATATTAACTTCATCCTCCAAGACGAGATCCCCCATATCACACAGCCATTCGTCGACGATACTCCCGTGAAAGGACCCACCTCCTATTACCTTCTCGAGAACGGAGACTACGAAACCATACCCGAGAACAAAGGGATTCGCAGATTTGTCTGGGAACACATGCTGAACATCAACCGCATTCTGCAGAGGATTAGGCATGCAGGAGGAACTTTTAACGCAAAAAAGTCTTTCTTCGCAGTACCAAAAATAAAAGTTGTTGGACACGTTTGCAGTGTTGTGGGACGGACGCCAGACGACTCCAAAGTTCAGAAAATCCGAGACTGGCCGCCATGCGAAGACTTGACCGATGTCAGGGCTTTCTTGGGCACCTTGGGTCTCATGAGGATCTTCATAAAGAATTTCGCGGATGTCGCTATCCCACTTACTCGCCTCCTCCGGAAGGACGCGCCATTTGTCTTTTCCGACGACGAGTGGAAAGCCATGGAAGAGTTAAAGCAGCTCCTTATAAACTCGCCGGCGCTGCGGCAAATCGACTACAAATGCGGGCGAAGGGTCATCATGGCGGTCGACTCCTCGTGGAGGGGAGCCGGATATATTCTCGCCCAGCTCGGGGAAGACGGCCTCGAATACCCCTCCCGCTTCGGGTCCACCACCTGGAACGAAAGGGAGCAGCGATATTCTCAGGCCAAGCTAGAACTGTATGGCCTGTTCCGTGCTCTAAAGGCTTATCGACTTTACATTGTCGGCATCACGGATCTCCTCGTTCGGGTGGACGCGAAATATATCAAGGGAATGTTGAATAACCCCGATATTCAACCCAACGCGGCCGTAAACCGATGGATAGCCGGCATCCTCCTATTCGATTTCAAACTGGAACACACGCCTGGAGTAAGGCACACCCCGGATGGGCTTTCGAGAAGGAAGCCAGCTCCCGAAGACCCGGAAGAGGAAGACGATGTTGACGAATGGATCGATAGGGCTTGCGGTTTCGCCGTCCAGGTTATGAACTGGCAAAGAATCAGGAAATCCTCCATCACGGAAGTCATTCCGGCGAATAGACTCCTAGTGGGAGGTAAACCGGTCTCACAAGGAGTTTTCGCCCCGCCAGGGAGAAAAACCACGTTACCAAAAACTCAACCATCGGTCCGGGTTTACGTTAACCTCATTGACAACCTCGAGTTCGAAATCCCGCGGGACGAGAAATCCATCGCCGCGGACGCAGATATGGAGAAAATAGACGCGTTCCTACAGAAGAGGGAACGCCCCGAAGGCATGGAAAAGGAAGAAAACTTCGAACGATTTGTCCGGCGAGCCAGCAAATATTTCGTCCTGGACGGGAATTTGTGGAGGCGCGACGCTCACTTGGAGCACAAACTCGTACTGAAACCAGAAAAACGAGCGTCGATATTGCGCCAAACCCACGACGAATTAGGACACAAGTCCTTCTTCATTACCAGGAAGCGCTTGATGGATCGGTTCTGGTGGCCTCACATGGATAAAGACCTTAAATGGTTCTTGAAGACTTGTCACGAATGCCAAATTCGCTCCACCGAGAAGATAAACATGCCTCCAACGGTTTCGATGCCCCTCCCTTTATTCCACAAATTCCATGGCGACACGATGCTCCTCCCGAAATCCAACGGGTACCGATACCTGGTTCAGGGGCGCTGTTCTCTCAGCAGTTGGCCCGAATGGAGGATGTTGGAAAATGAGGACGCCTACTCGCTGGGACATTTCATATTCGAAGAAGTCCTCTGCAGGTGGGGAGCAGTCGCGGAAATAGTCACTGACAACGGAGCCGCCTGGGTGAAAGCGGTCGATTGGCTCGCCAAGAAATACGGAATACATCACATACGAATTTCTGGATACAACTCCCGCGCCAACGGAATAGTCGAAAGACGTCATTACGATGTCAGGGAAGCAATCTCCAAAGCCTGCGAAGGGATGTTGGAATTATGGACCGAACGGATCTTTTTCGTCTTCTGGGCGGAGAGGGTCTCGATCCAGAAATCAACAGGATATTCCCCCTACTATCTGGCACATGGGGTGGAACCACTCTTTCCATTCGACATCGTGGAGGCGACCTACATGATAAATATCACGGGAGAACTCCTGTCCACTCCAGATTTAATCGCCATGCGGGCACTACAGCTCATGAAACGCCCCGAGGAACTGGCCAAACTACGCGACAAACTATACGCGTCGAGGGTGAAAAGCGCCCGACAATGGGAAAAGGACAACCTAAGGAAGATCAAGGATTACAATTTCCCGGGAGGGGCACTGGTACTCCTGCGAAACTCGGCTATCGAAAATGAACTCTCGAGAAAAGCGAAACCCCGATACGCGGGACCCATGGTCGTGATCGAAAGAAAATCCGACAACTCCTACATCATTGCAGAGTTAAATGGCGCGGTTTCGAAGTTGCCCGTCGCCGCTTGGAGGCTCATCCCGTATTTCCCCCGGTCAAGGATAAAAGTCCCAGTCACTCGCTTCATCGAACCCCCGGCAAAGAAGGCCAAAGGGAAGGAACCCAGATGGGGAGACACAGGGCGGAGGCAATATGAGGGCCAGTCGGCGCTGCCGTGAAAAGATACCCACGAAGGGAGAAGCGAGAAAGACGCTGAAGAAAGAAGAATCGGACTCCAACTCTCATTTTACAACATGTACTTCTCAAATCACGAAAGCCCCGCGAAAAATGAATATAAACGGCCTTATTTTCCGCGAAATAACGCTGCACCCGGAAGAGGAACGACAGATACGAAGACCAGGAATCAATAGGAAAGGAAACGGGGAAGAACGGAGAAGAAAAAAATTACGGTGGCGCGCATCTTGCGCGGTCCGCGCATCTTGCGGTCCGCGCATCTTGCGGTCCGCGCATCTTGCGGTCCGCGCATCTTGCGGTCCGCGCATCTTGCGCCCGCGCATCTTGCGCCCGCGCATCTTGCGCCCGCGCTTCTTGCGCCCGCGCTTCTTGCGCCCGCGCTTCTTGCGCCCGCGCTTCTTGCGCCCGCGCTTCTTGCGCCCGCGCTTCTTGCGCCCGCGCTTCTTGCGCCCGCGCTTCTTGCGCCCGCGCTTCTTGCGCCCGCGCTTCTTGCGCCCGCGCTTCTTGCGCACGCGCTTCTTGCGCACGCGCTTCTTGCGCACGAGCTTCGCGCGACGCGTTTCGCGCGACGCGCTTCGCGCCCCGCGCGGGCTGCGCCCGCGCGTGCTCGGTCGCGTGTGTGCGGACTTAATAAAAAAATTCGGTTTTTGCCTCAGAACGTAAAAATAGCACTCCCGGTGCAGAAAATTAAGGCTCCCCGCGCAGGGGAGCAACCAAACGAATCGTATGGACCCCCCAAACTCTCCCGAATCGAGAAAAACGAAGAAAACGGGCCGATATTAGCTTTTTCCGGGCGGGGAGGATTTTCCGATAAACCGAAAAACCGTCGCCTCGCCGCCGAGCCGGCTTCGAACGATTTGGAGCAAGGAAAGAGGCTTTCCTCGATAACCACCACGCGCATTACGATCGATAACGGACTCGATTCCGCCTGGAAACCCAACCCTTTTTAGTCGCCTCCCAGCAGTTCTCCCGACCTGGGACTCGAATCTATAACATTGGTTGGGAGGTCGAGCGAGCAGACGCGATCGAAATCCGCGCGGAGACCCTCTCCTGATCGAGGAGGACCCTGGCGCAGCCAGGTTGATGAAACTCCAAATCGGACTTGTTACCCCCCCAACTACGGAACTCAAATAGGAAGTCCATCAAATATCGATGGCGGAAATCGCGGGCCGGCGCACGTGACCGCGACACGAGGACGCGCCGCCGCAATCACGCCCTCAGATGTTCCCCAAGTCCAAATTCCCACGGGTCGGGCGGCTCATTCGGTCGAAAATGCTGAAAACACGTATATTCAGAACAAGCAGACGAAAATGCTGTACAAAAACGCGGTACTACGAGTCAAAAGTCAAAACTATGGAGGAATACATAAGAGGCGCGACGATGCGCGAAGTCCGGGGGGTCAATAACGAAAAGACAAGAAAGGGCGGCTTTATCAGGACTCTACTCAACCCAGCCGCCACTGGGGAGTTCGAGGACGCGGCAAAACAACAAGCAAGAAAAACTCGAAACTGACGTAATATCGCGCGTCTAGGAATTCGAAGTGCAGGGGTCGTCGTTGGGCATATGAGTAATTGGCGGATGGTCGTCCGGCCCTTCGCCACCAGGAAGGAAATCGCCCGAGCCCCCTGACGATGAAGACTGGATTCCGAACCCGAAGTTTCCCGACGAGGAGGAAGGTTGGGTGGATGTCCCGAATGCGTCCGTCTCCTCCTCGCCACCGACGCGTCTCCAAGGAAGGGTGGATGAGGCGTTGCCGTGGGTGCTCCCCGACGACGAACCAGACAAGTTAGACAAAAGGACCCCCAGGCTGCCACCGGGATACGTCGGGGCGACGCTGATGGATCCGCTTGTAAAGGAACGCTGGCGGTCGGTGAACGATTGGGGTCGAGGAGCCGGAAGATAGGCCGAAGGAATACTGGGTGAACGAGTCGACACTGGCGCCGATGTAGAACCAGGCGCGGAATGGGACGTCTTCTCGGGAGGACGAGAAAGAGTCTTGCCAAGTGCGCCGGCCAGCGACGAAGATGATCCTGTTCGGGGAGGAGGCGAAACACGAGCTGGCAGGGATGAACGCGCTCCGCCCGAACCTGGGGGAGGTGATTAGCGTAACCAGAGAGAGAATAGCGAAACTATGGAGGACGCACCCTGGAAGTCCGCGGGCGGGAACTCAACTCCGCCCCCGGCCGGTTCAACCTCTTTCCCAACTTGTTCGTCCACGCCATGCATATTGATATCGCCATCCGAGTCACGCGAGATCTTCTTGTCGCCAACCTCGGAGGGGAACCGAATCAATCCCGTCTCGGGAAGAGATGGAAGGGCCCCGGACGACGAAGAAGATGCGACGGCGTTGTTCTCCCCCGACGAAGGGAGAGGGGCGACGCTGGAGGAGTAAACGCGAGTACGTGCGGCCCTGGCAGCGTCGTCGCCTGAGTTCCGCTGGATCCACCCGATAATGACGGACAGGAGCATCTCGGGGAGAGCGCCACCAGAGTTACCGGCCGAGTCTTCGATCCATTCGTTCAGCTGGAAAGCCATCCATTTATCGTTCAACTGGGCTTTCCCCCGGTCTGGGAGAAAAATACGTCCATGATCAGGAACGTAATTAAACGAGGAAAGAAGGACTTACCGGTAATCTCAAACGAGGCAGGGAATGGCACGGGAACGCACAACGAGGTGTTGGACCGGCAGAAGTTGCATTTCGCTTGCAGTTTTGAGGTTCCGTGCGCGACGCGCAGACAAGGAATTCCGCCAAAGAAACACTCAAAGCAAAGCTGTTGGAAGGGGTCAGAATCGCTCAAAGGGAAAAAAGAATAATCAATTACCAAGCCGCGATCGAAACCAACGCGGTTCTCGAGAGTCTTCACGAGAACGTAATCTTCGGCAAATCCTTGCAGAAAACGTGCCGCCCGTTTGTCGTACTCGTAGCCGCGGTTGACAGGCACGTCGGAAAAGGGCATGGGTGCCCAACGATTGAAGAGAGGGTTTTCGTCGTGCCACTTCTCGCTGTCGTACTGCGATATGGCCCCCTGGATCATCTTCCAGTCGGCCACGAACTGCTCCATCCGCTTTCCCCCAATGCAGCGGCCGCTCGCCCGGAGACTGTACATCTCGGAGATCAAGGCTACCAACTCGCACTCGGGGAACGCCTTGGAAAAACGCGCAACCGCGTCGGCACTAGGGCTTGGCGAGATTAACTCCATCCAACGACGATCGGCGCTGTCATTCCCAGCCGAGGAAGACAGTCCTTTCTTCTTCGGGATCTTCGGTGGCTGTGATCCTGAGGAAGGCGCGTCGAAGATAGGAGGAGGAACGGAGGGGTCAGACCCGCCGGCGAGATATTCATATTCAGCGCGGGCGACGAGGGAAATGAAGATCCCGAGAGTATTGAGGGAAACGTCGTAATGACTGAGGGCCGCCGCGCGACAGCCGTTGTAATCCTCGATAACGGCGGACTGGCGCTGGTGCTCGGAGATGACCTTCTCTTGGTGCGATTTGTTGCGTTCCATCCAGGCAACGTTCTCGGACCGGTACTTCGCCCTTGCCTCGTCGAGCTCCTTCTTCTGCGCCTCGTCGTGCAAACGCTCAAGTTCGAGATGCGCCTGGTAGGCGGCCTCGTGCTGCTGCATCGTAAGGGAGAGAGATGGGTCGAAAGCGTGGTACGGTGTCGCAGTTTTAGTCGGAGGCAGGGGCCGGGGGTCGTCCTTGCTGAAATACGCGGGATTTAGAGGGTCTTCCGGAAGAGGTTCGAGCGGAAGGAGCTCGGGGCATTTATACCGGAACGCGCGACGATCGATGATGAGGTCGTTGTACTTCCGCACCAAGTCCTCGACGCCTTTTCCATGGTCGATAAGCCACGTCCCTGGATGGGAAGAAAAGAAACCGGGATGGCGAACCAGCTCGGGCGTGAACCCGTGGACGACAGGAGTCGCCTCGTCTACTCCAGAATAAATCCTCACGATCTCCCTCGCGGGTTTATGCGCGAAAGAAACTTCCCGCTCCAGACTCCTCTTCACACCCACGACGAAATCCACCTTGGACATCCATTTGAGATCGATGGAGCACTTGAAAGCTTTCAAATCGACAACGGTGGTTGCTTCTCCCGGGGGAGGAGAGGGTTGAAGAATCGACCGAACATCGTCTGGAGGCTCGCGGAGCCCAGGAGGGCGTCCACGCGGACCGGTAACGACCTTTTTAGGGGGGGAAGACTCGGAGGCGACTTGTTTCTTCTTGCCAGCAGAGAGAGGAGCTTTGGGAGCATTGGACTTGGAAGGTCCAGCAGGAGACTGCGAAGGAGGCGCTGCCGCCCTCCTGCCTCTCTTGCGAGGACCGACCGCGTCGCCGCCATCACCATCCTCGTCGACATCGACAACTTCAGCAGCAACGCGCTTGCCGGGTGCTTTCTTGACCATGGGAGAAGTGGCCAGCGATATCAGGGCCTCCTCCGAGGACTGGGTCTCTCGCGCGCTGACAAACGACTCGGATTCGCTGCCAGAGGACGTCTCTACAGCGGATTCTTCGGACGATCTACCGGATGCGATTTGTTTCCTGTATTCCCGGACCAGGAGAGTCAGAAAATGAAAAAGATCGGGCCATCGAACTTACAGAGAAGGCGTGGCGCGCGATTTCCTCGCACCCTTGGAAGGACTAGGAGGCACGCGCACGGAGGAAGGATTGAAAAACACCGCAGGCTTGGAGGGGCGAGTGCTACGACGTGTTGGAAGAACGGTTGCGGCCGGCAGCATGCACGACGAGGAAGTCGAGAGGAAAAGATGGCCACGACAGCAAGGAGACGAAGAATATGGTGGAACCAAACGGAAAATCGAAATTAAGCTCAGAGATGGAAGCGCGCGCCATCAATTGAATGGACGAACCTAAAATTGGTATGTGTCGATCCAGGGGTGATGCGCAGCGAAGAAGGCGACGTCACTCTTCCCACGAGGCACGGGAAGGAAAGCAACAGGATTCGACGCGTCGAATGGCGAAGGGAGAGGGGAAACGCGGGACGGAACGCGTTGTTTTCGCGAATCCAATTAAGGAGTCTCCTAACTCCAAGATTGATGGGAAATCACGTGATCTACCACGCGACACGGATCCCGCGCGCCGATCATGGCTCCCCGGCTGGGAACACATAGGAATTTCATCACGATCTGCGCCGGGAACAGAAAAGCAATTTGAAACGATCGCAATGGGGAAAAGAAGACACAACGAATCGCGATTTGATATCCTGGCCAGGGAGAGTACGGATTAGGCGACCAGCAACTCGGACTAAGGAAATAATCGACACTCGGGCCCCCTACAAACGGAAAAGGGACCATAAGAGCGCTAATCGAGAGGCACACGAAACAGATTTTATCGAGAAGGCTTACGCGCGTATTTCGCGGGTCGAAAAATGCTGGAATTCCGAAAAAGCGCTCAAACAAACAAACGGCCCGAGGAGCTGATCACTCTGGAGGCAAATTATGCAACAACTATGCGGAACGACGCGTCGAAATTAATCACGGAACGCGTGGAAGGACGAATACGAGATTTCTCCCGCCCCAGGAGAAATCTTAGAAGAAACAGCGAAGACACGAATAAAGGGACGCTAGAAGGATGGGCAGTCAATCCTCTCCCGTACAAGGATGGACTTGCGACCAGAAAAGAATTCCCCCTCCCCGAACACGCAGTCGCGCTCCCAACTGATATTATCGAGATGCACGCTACCCACAACCGAAAATCCGCCTCCGTGAACGATTGCCGGGATAGGAACGCCGAGGTGGTCGTCGTAGTAATGGGAATCGGAGAGGCAACCGTCCTCGTCGAAAGGGTAGTAATCCCGGTTGGTATTTTCCACGGTCAGGGAAATCCGGGCGGAGTGGATAAGAGGCAGGAGGGTATGCTGGCTGAGAGGAAACACCTCGTGCTCGGACACGGGGAAACCAATGCACAAGCACATCCGGTACAAGAACTCCAGCATCGCGGTACATTCCCCCGGCACGTTCCACGAAGAAGGCACAGGAACCCCCCAGTCATCCAGGTACTGCACCAGCTTATCGGATTTCGACACTTGGATAAGCCGCTGTGGCTAAATCAGTCGCTCTCCTCGACGGGGAGAAGCAAGAGAGGGGTGGCTGACGAAATGCAACATGGTCCGCGCTAGCCAATATTTGATCTCCGACAATTCCATGACCGTATATGCCCCGGGAGGGACGCCCATTGTAAAATCCCGCGTTATGGCGGAATGGAGGAAGAACACCAGCGGTCGCAGCCTGTACTCGCAAAACTCCTCTAGGGTCTCGAGAGGACTCCACATCTCCTGGTCCAAATCGGAGACGGGGAGTGAAAGGCGCCGAAGGATTGGCGCATAACTAAATATGCGAGGGACGGGAACGTGAGGGCACAGGACATTCATGAAGGCACAGGGATCCAGAGCATCTGCTTTATACGAACTCGGAGGAAGCGGATGGGGATAGAACACCAAGTCTCCTGGGCGAGGAGAAACGGTTACATGGACCTATATTCGATGTCGCGCTTCCTCGGCAGCAATTCCTCGAAAAGCTCTCTTCTACTCCTCGCCCGGGAGCTCGCCCTCTTCAGCCTCAGCGCCGGAAGCGCTCCCCTCTTGGACAGGAGTCGCCCTGCGTATAACAATTCCGGTATTCAGCGCGCAAGCGTCAACGGCGATCCAGGTTATTGTTGCCACCTCGGGAGTGTTAGGCCGCGTCGGGACTAGCGCCAATGTCGGGTCGGGAAAATTGTACCAGCGGCTGCTGTCCAGCTCGGAATTATAGCGCCGGAGGTTGTCTCCGAATTTACGCTTCGGGACGTGCGTTGCGCGAAGCATTGTCACTTGGTGTGCCTTCAACGTCGCGGGGAACGCGTACCAGTCGCGTTCGACGGCATTCAGCGGGAAGTTGGGAAAGTCGTCGGGGGCCAACAAATAGTCGACGGCCTCGATCATGCAGGTTCGAAGGATTTCCAAGTTACCGAACAACACCTCCCGGTTGGGGGTGAGGTCGTCTTCCAGGTATCCGTAGGAGTCGATGAATCGCTCTATCATCGCAAACAGAGCCGTGGCCTCGGCCGGCACGAAGAATCGCGCGTCGTTCCTAGTGCCCCTATCCATGCCATGTTCGACGCTCGCACGACCCAAATCCACCATGTTCTTCGCCAGCTCCCTGACTCCACTACGAATGACTTCGACCGTTCTCGGCGGTGTCTCGGATTCACGCGCAATGGTCGTGATATGATGAAGCTGAGCCGCCAGGAAACGCACGCGAATGATCCATAACGCGGTCAGGTCGGTGGCGGAGAGCCGCCTGGAGGTTGGAACAGGCTCTGAACGGTGTAGCATGCAATGCAGGAAGAGAAGGAGTTTTAACTCCCACCTTCGGCTCAGTCGCTCTTTATATGGGGCAAATCATCGATTCTCCCCGAGGAGGAGAACGACCACGTGACCGTGTCGTTCCCCGTACAGGAAAGGATATCTACAACATGAAATAGCGACGCCCAACCAACGCTGGCTAAGCTAAACTTGGTATCTTCCGCTCGCGTGGGGAGCGTGCCCGGCCTCATGTTCGGCCACCGCTTTTGCTATGGAAATATCCACCCGTTTGCTCGAATCAATATGGTCCTGAAGAAGCATCTCCTCCGCAGACCAGGCGTAGCTCTCCTCCTCGGCGCGGAGCCGGCCAATATCCTCTTCAGTCCAAGGCGGAACGGCCGGAAGCGATAGATATTCCCCTGAGAGGGGAACGTCAAAAGCACTGCCATCGACGCGCCCAGCAAGGGAGAGCGAGGACGCGGAAGACGCCCGGCCCAGGAAAACGCTACGCGTCGCGGACGAAAAACCGTAATTCGGGCGACCGGAGAGCATGTCGAACTTGTCCATGAGGACGAAGCACCAGCGAACACGCGAATCAAGAAAGGGCGATTCGCCTGTGCTCTGCGCGTACCCATGCGCTATGGTGTGAAGCAGCGCCTGGAAATAATCACTGAGAAATTGCGCCCACTGAGGGAGGACAATGAAAAATTAAACGCACGCAATGCTCGATGAAAGACACAATGAAGGGCGCAAGTTCTTCGGCGCGTCCCTTGGGCATCTCGGATGGTCGGCGAACAGTCGCGGGAATACAGGCGTTTAGCACGGCTGCGTAAGGCCGCAAATGCTCCGACACATAGGTTAAATGCGCGTCCCTGGCGTCCATGTACTCGATGGCCTCCACTTGGGATGCTTGAAAAACGCGCAGATACATCAAGAGGATTTCGGGAATGGAGATGAGCTCCTCAACGGTCCGAATGGTGTTGCAGGGAAAGGCAGCCATGAAGCACGATTGAGCAGGCAGAATGTTTTCTCGATCTACGAACGAACTACCTCCTATTTATACCCGCGCCGTTATCCTCCCCTCAAATCGACACTTCTATCGGATTGGACCGACTGCCGGGAGCTGATGCCTCCTCGCTTGGGACGCTTGCCGGCCCAATTAACCGAGCATAGTGACGTTGGCGGAGAAGATCAGCGTATACCAGAAGCGAGGCCACTTTCCCCCTCAGGACAATCCGCAATAAGGGATCTTCATCGCCTTCAAAACCGTGAATCGCCTCCGCCGCCATAACAGTGCGAATCCAGGACGCCCGGGGAGTAGGAATTCGCTGTTCCTCGCACAAATCTCCATAGAGGATAAGCATATCCGCCACCTTCGCCTACGATGCGCGTTAATCAAATTGCAACAAGTCTCCCGACCAAGGAGAATGGCTCACTGCCCCATCAAAATATTCCCGGACGTGCATCCGAATCCATCGGAGCTGGCTACGCGTCGGTCCTGTGGAGGGAAAGAATCTCTCCTCCCGAATCTTGATGTACGTCTGGTACAAGGGTTCAAGGACATTGCGGCTGAGTTTGGCCATGAACGGGTGATTGGCGAATTCTATCATCTCTGCCACGGTGTCGAAGTCGCAGCTCTGGAACTCTTCGCGGACAGCAGGTTTCACTGGGTTTTCTGACATGGCGACGAACGATGGTGGCGGGCGACGAAAAGAAACGATGATTTTATTCTCGAACCACGCCCAACTTTATACCCTCCACCATTCTCCTGGACGAGGAGGGATCAACAGCTCATCATTCCCCTTTCGGACGACAGGTTCCGTCAGATCACTCATCGCAACCCAATCAAGGATTCACGTAATCATTCGCCTAGAAGGAAGCGCGGGCCGATCAGGGGTCTGCGCGTGGACAGGATTGGATCTTCGCGCCTGAAATTGGTCTCCCTACCCGGAGGGGACGAGATCGATCTCGTGAAACAACTCGCCTAGCGTCCCATCGCGGTTGTACTCGTGGTATTCGATCTCCCCGCCCGAGAGCCGGAAGTCCGCCATGGCTGCCAAGTGAAGTTCGACCATGAAAGAGCGGATATCGCGGACGCGGTGTCCATCCCGGCCGGGATCCGACAGGCGGGAAACCAGGGAGAGAATTATCTTGAACATATTCGCCGACGATCCAGGAACACGGAACTTGTGCCCCAACATACGCCTCCCGCCCGTGGCTGCTTCTCCCGCGAGGGGAGGAGAAATGTCGTGCAGGCGCCGGAGCCGCGCGAGAACACTCTATGCACAAGAAAGAATCAGTCATATGACAGCCGAGAACACAAGCAATCCAATATGCAGGAGGCAACAAGGAAAATGAAAAAGACTATGCCAGAAACGCCCATGCACAAAAAGAATTATGCGACCCAGGAACAGAACACAAGCAATCCAATATACAGGAGGGAACGCGGAAAATGAAAAAGACTATGCCAGAAACGCCCATGCACAAAAGAATTATGCCACCCAGGAACACAACACATGCAATATGCCGAAATCGAAAATATGAAACAAAAGAAGACCACGCACGATCGTATCCACTAGCCGCAGCATAATCAGACGCAGCTGCTCCTTCTCAGGACGAGGGATCCGAGAGTGCGCCCCATGATACGATCCCGTCTCCACGGTACACCGCTGGAGGAAATATACCGCCGGGCGAATTCGCGTCCGAAGGAATTCTTCAAGACTCTCGGACGGCTGGAAGGAGGGGTCGAATAACTCCTCATCCTCGAGCAGCAGACCCTCGAAAAAGTGCCGGTATTGGGCGAGCCAGGCGCGGGCCATTGTTAAAAATGCGTCCCAGAATTTTTGGGAAAGTTTGGCAGGCTGCTGAGCCCTTTATACGAAAAACAAGACGAAGGCGCGTCGCTCGGTATCCCCGAGAAGAAGATGGCTCTCGGACGCTCTCCCGCCCGAGGAGAAATTATGACACCAAGAATAGAAAATTCATTTCAAGATCGTATCTACACACGCCCACTGTCCCCTACCACGGGAGAAGTACCGGCCAGTCCCTCCATCCCAACGAGCTCGGGAATAGAGCCGAACGACGAGTCGCTCATATCAGAATCTTCATCTTTCGCCATCGAGGAGCGCGGAATGAAGAGAGCTCCTTGTCCCAGCTTCTTGGCCAACACGCGGACGCTCCGGCGAGTAGGACTAGTCTTGAGAAGCTCGTGCGCTGCATCCACCGTCGCAACGAACCCAACCGCGTCGGCAACAACTTCGGCCTCGTGCTCGTCCGCCACACGCTGAGCACAATCAACCACCTCGTGGGGCGCGCACTCGCAGTGATCACTGGCGACGGGGGAAGTATGACCGGCACGACTGCAGTCCTGCACAAGGGGCCCTGCGCTGGTCTCCCGAACGATGTTGATAAGATCATTATATTCGAAGGGGTCGGAAAGATAGTCGTCCACCCGAATAGTGGGGAAGGAAGACGGACGAGGACGACGGGGGAAGTGACCGGACACCCAGTGGTTCATATCGTACTCCTCGAAGTCGAAATGCGCTTGACGGCCGGCTTCTTTGCGACGCATATAGGAGGCGAGCGCCGCACAAAGCATCGAAGTCGCCTGCGTATAAGCCATCTGTCCCTCTGTGGTGACGCTCGCCGACAGGGCAGGAGTAATCGGAAGATCATCCCCTTCGAACCCTACAACGACCAGGAGGACGAGGATAATGTGGAACGTCCACGCCGCCTCAGCAGGGATGACAGACGTCTCGTATTGGACGCGGAATTCGTTCTGGGCAATTTGCGCCGCATAAAACTAGGGAACATTCAGTTTTCCGCGACACGAAATGAAGCAAGTCTTTCTCACCATGTGCCGAACGAGGTCCCGAACGCGGTATCGAATCTGGGTATGCGCCGTGGACGACATAGGCGTAACGACGTCCAGGGCGTACGCGTCCGTGAAAACACTCGGCATCAACAGGAAGATCTTGTACCGAAGGTTGTCCAGGAGGAAAATCTGCAATCCCCCGACGGGAATGAAGAAACGCTGGGAAGGCCAATGAACATTGCTGTTAAGGAAACGACGGATGGTGCTGGGATCCATGACAAAGAAGCAGGGCGAGAAAAGTTTTGATTGGCATTGATTTTAGGTTCCCCTTTTATAGGTTACCTGACCGTCCCGGTCAGTGTAAAAACTATGGAGGAAGTGTGAGGCTGGTGTTTGTGCTACGCACTGCACACTGCCTCATGGCCCCTCCTAACCGATCCTGCGAATCCATATAATCGCACCCGACAATCCGCTTCCCGATGAGGAAACCAGATTTCCCGATTTGGCCCAATCTCCTGGCTCGGGAGATTGTTCATAACGCCTCACTTTTCGCATTCGACACCGTCCAAAGTACTCCCAAAGCACTCCTGGACGCTGTCTGCACCCATTGAACCAACCACTTATCCCATTCCATCCGATATTTCCACAAAGCACCAAAAGGCACTCGAGCCCTCTTGGACTGGTCAAAGGCCGCGCGGCCTCAGCACCACCCCGAGTTCTCCCCGCCCAAGGTCGCCAGGGGACGCGCGTACCCCGCCAACGAACAACCAATCGGATATACTCTAGCCTCGTGTCGAGCCTGTCCATGCGGTACAAACCGCAGATTTGCTGGCTTTCCACTTCCTTGGCTAGGAGAATTGCTGAAATCACGTAATTCACCCGCCTCCTCGGGCAGGAATATGCGTGTTCCCTTCGCCTAGCCCGACCAGGCCGGCGCGCATCCCCAAATAGCCATCTCCTGAGCTGGGAGGACGACCATGACGTTCCAGACCGCGGTGCACCATGTGCTACCAACGGTTGGAGGGACGCGCGTCGGTCCAGTACGGCATAGAGAGAAAGGTATAAAAGGGAGACGCGAGAAGCGGAAGTAGTCAGTCAATTACTGGGCTCTTATCCCTCCCCTGTATCTCATCCTCTGAATTACATCTAAAAGAGCCCTCGTTCACGCATTTGACCGCCCACCCCTCACTTGTCCCTGGTCCAGGCACTTTACCATCCTCCCCTTCTGCAAGGACGTCCCCACCACAGACGCCCCCAAGTCTATCCACCCGGCAGGTCGCCGTAACAGAGCACCGGATTCGCAGGCATATTGCCGTGTAGAAGACAGGACTTGACAACTTGCACCAAAAACACCCGGTTCTGCTTAGACCGCAGTCGTTTCACCCACGGACCACGACCGCTAGCCGTACTCGCGCCTAGTCCAGCTTAGGAGCAGAGCCATATTGGATAAATCGCCGTCTGTGATCCTGTCAAAACGACATACACAGCGTCGTCGCCGTTATTTGTGGAATCCCAAGGGATATCCAGCCGTCCCGCAGCACCTGTTCACCAGGGAGGAGTGCAGAAAGGATAGCGAGCTATAACGCCGTCTAGGAAGCTTTGGAACCGCCACAGAACGGGATTCAACGCAGCATAAAAGAGCACATAGTATATATTTTGGCTTCATCCATTTGTCGCTAACAAACAGGTTTAACAAACCCAAGAAAATAGACCCACGAATATCATCCCTCTCCCCATCCAGGAGAAGTTGAATTAACACACACACACACATCCTACGCCCCACACACCCATTTACATATCACATAGAGGCATAGTCAGACCTTAATCCCCACTGCTTTCCAACACCATTAACCCCTAAGGGCCGAACGAGTTGCTATATCGCGCAAGGAGAACATCCTTCCAATAGCTACACTGCGGTCCGAATCACACCGGCCGCCTGCTTCGTGAAATCTTGAAACAATTGGACGGCCGGAGCATCTTCTCCTACGTACGGTACTGCCGCCTGCAGATAAGCCATTTTTGTTTCTTCGAAAGTGAAGCCTTCTTTGCCGCTGTACATCACCGCCGTAATTCGTGGCTCGAGATTCTCATCTAGTTCTATTTGTACAGCGAACTCTCCTTGATGCTGCATCAATTCATCGAATTCTGAAAATTTGTACTGGCCGGAGGAGAAGTGTCCTTGGGCGGATCGTCTGCAATTTCCACCGAGGCATCCCTGACCCTTTTCAATTGCCTCACCGTCCCTCTCGGGAAGGTAGGAACGACGCTTCTCTTCTTCGTGTTCGGGTCGGTTAAGGTGATCAGTTGGGAGCCGTCCATCCCATTCTGAATCATGGTCCCGGCCAACACATCAAACGGCCGGCCGAGTAGCAATTTGTACGCCGGGCTACGAATAATGTGGACTTGTAAGTACAAGGTCACTTCTTCGAACCTGAACGCAACATTCTTGGCCAGTCCCAGGGATTTCTCGACCTGGGCATTCGCGCTTTGCATGTAGATGTTGATGTCCGGATCCCATCCTATTCCCATTTCCATAGCGGTGGCTTGCGCCATCGACACTATCTGGGATCCCCCGTCCACTATTCCTTCTAATTCTCCAACCCGTGCACTAGCGGGTACACTACTCGAAGGTGCTCAGAATCTGGTCCGACTACCCGCTGGATGTCCGCATAGGCTACAAATATCTGGCGGGGCGCTACACCGTCCGGCAGGCTCACAAGGTATTGTACTACCGGGTCGCTGATCACGACGGCTCCTTTGGGCACTAATCCCTCCGCCTGTTGCTGGATACAAGGCGTGGAAGAGAAAGGTAAATCCCTAGTACTGGTAGCGTCCGCCTGTATGAACGAGCTCATCGGCTGCATAAAACTGCTGCCGCCCGGTAATTCTGCTGACAGGTTGGGTGGGGGCGGGTCAAAGGAGGCTAGTGCTTCTTCTAACTTGTCCAATATATTGACCGACACCCTTCTCTTCGATAGCATCTTCTTTGTGTGGCGCAACAGCCTAGGGCTCATTGCAAACAGTTTGTCCAGCGGGATGCCAAACTCAATGCTCTTAAAGATCTCAGCGACCATTTCTTCAGCATCGCCTTGGCCCTCCTCTACCGGCGCACGCACTTCATAATTATTTCTGTTGTCGACCACTGGTGGCTGTTTCTCTTCCGCGGGCGGGATATGAGAATCAACTGGTCGTTTTGCGTATTGAACCGCAGGCACTGCCCGGTAAGGCAATTCAGGCTTCTGCGGCTCTTCATCTTCTACTTCCTCAATCGTCGCCCGCTGGCTTTCTTTGGTCACCGGTTGCGTTTTTGGCTTTTCTTTGGGTTTACACTTTTCTAGGACTACTTCAACGGTCCGGCCGGTGGGCATGCGGTTTTCTTGAGTCAGGTCCTCCAGGGGTTTATTCGCACCGGCGGTTTTTGTCCGTCGTACCCCTTTCCTCGAACCGTCTAGAAACCCTCGTTCGACTGGGAGTTCCCCGTTCGGGAGGGATTTGCCCTAGTCTGTGCGAGCTGCAGCTCCGCCGCCTGACTGTTCGTAACTCCCGCCTTCGTCAAAGTGGCCGCCAGCAGGGACGAAATGAAGTTTACATCAACCAGAGAGTTAGGCTGCTGGGCGGGCGGCTGAAGGGGTGGTTGAACACCCCTAAACTGTTGCTGCTGCTGGTGTTGGACCAGCTGTCGCATTATGTTTGCCTGTTCAATCCTCAGCGTTTTTATTTCATCATCTCTGGGGTCATACTCCGCTGGGTCGTAGTATCCATAGCTTTCCCCGTTCTCATATTCGGCGGGGAATTGCTCTTCAGGCGGGTAGCTGGAGTACGCGTTTTGTGAGTAGATGCTCTGCACGTTTTGCGAAGCTCCTTGACCTTTTGCCTGGTATTCATCTACTAGCTGTCTACGGGATTTGGGACCATACATGGGCACCGGGGTGCTGTTCGCAAAATGGTCCTTCCCACCTATCACCTTCAAAGCTCCGGCCGCTATATGGGCGTGGCGATGAGGACAATTGTTCATCCAGTGACCAGGCGGGTTATTCTCCCGACAATAATGACACAAGTCGTCCTGAGTTACCGGCCGGAATCTGACTTGCTGCCTGGGCGGCAGAGTCTGAGAGTCCGGTGCTCCTGGCACTTTGCCGGGCAACGACTTGTAGAACTGCTCGAGCTCCGCTAGCTTTTTCTTCTGATCGGTAGACATGTCCGCCAACTTCTGACTCTGCTGCGACTCCAGCCGGTCAATCATATGTACGACTGAAAGCTTTATGTCTGCTAGCATATCGTGGCTTTCTTTCTCCGATATTTCTTTCTTTACCGGTTTTGGCGACAGACTTCTCTCTGTCCGGCTGCGTCCAGATCCTTTCTGGAAGAAATCCGCCTGATGGTCCCTTCTCTTTATGAGACGCTTGGCTTCATCCATTACTTCTTTCAAGGTATGCGTGCGGTCCTCATCAACATTCGCCGCCGGGTTTGCACCAGCAGCTGCAGCATTAGCGGCCGGCTGCGCCCTATCCAAGTTGTCCAGGATCTTGTCACGGAACGAAGAGGTGAGCTTTTCAAGGAAGTAGGGTATGGCTTCTCGGTCGCTGATTAGTTTTGACTTCAACAGCCTAGACGCCTCCAAGTTCATTCCTCTACTGAGCTTCATCAGTTCGTCCGGATCGGAGATACTAATGTCGTGGTCGTCAAAGTCCCGGAGGAACCTCATGAGTTTACGCATCGAACCGCGCTCGTTTTCTTTAGCCGTCAGGTAGTTCTCGAGAATCTCAGCTTTGAACTTCTCATAGTCCTCCGTATAGGCATCGAAATGGCGCCATTCTTCTGCAGGCTGCTGGACAACAAAGGCATTCTTCTCGCTGGCCAGGGTCTTCTCAAGTTCCATCATCCGCTCCATGTGTTCTAGGAACTCAGGAAGCTCTTCTGGTTTCTCATCATCGAAACGAGGGGCATTCCGCTCGTACGATTCAGGTACTTTCTTCTTTCCGTCAGTCATTGTTCTAATAAGAGTTTGGCTGGTGTGTGTGTTTTGGTTCTGGTCTGCCACTAATTCAGGCGTAACTTGTGTTGTACCTGGCGGTCGCAACGAGTTTTGTTGAGTGGGCGGAGCAAGGCTCGACGACCCTTGGTTTGCAGTTGGCTGCTGCGAGGCTTGGTAGGCCTGTGCTCGTTGTCTTGTGACAGCGGCTGCTGACTCTCTTGCGAGGGCAGCGGGAGAAGATGTGGGCGGACTAGTTGGAATGTTTGAAGCGGCTCAGGCGGAGTTCTTAGTCAACCTCGGTGGTGGAGTTACCCACGTAGAGTGTGCATTTGAACTGGTATTTCCTTCCTTCGGAGCCACGTCTAGTTCGATGTAGAACGGGAGTATCTTTCTCTTATCCGGAGCTAGGGCTCAACAGATGTTGGTTGCTTTTTGTTTATACACTCGGGCGGGGTGTTTTTCTCGTTGGGGCAGTTGACCGCTAGATGGCTTGGGCTAAATTTCTTTATAGTTGCAATCCACAAATCTTATCTTTGTACAATTGTCTCGTTACCCCTCATGGGGAGCACCAGATGTAACGGTGCACTGGAAAGTAGCCGTGTAATCAAAGACTCAAGATTTCAAGATGCGAAGCGATGAAATCACAACACAACACAAAAACCCTAAGATCTAATTTATATTTATCACAACTCAAGCTTCAATTGTTATCCTTTCAGCGTGCGTATGTGAGTTCGGGGAAGTAAGACCAGTATAGTCTGTCCGAAACAATGTACTTCTAGGGTTGGGCATGGGTTCGGGTCAACCCGGCGGGTTTCCGGGTCGGGTTGACCGGGTACGGGTCGCGGGTTGACACTTTTCCAAACCCGAAACCCGCGGGTTGCGCCCGGGTACCGCAAACACAGTCCAAATTGGGTGCAAGACAGTGCATAAAGCAAGTTCTAGTGACGAAATAGCATGTTTGAAGGACAATTCACCTCTATCATTAATATTTTCACTCGTAAATACTATATCTGGAGCTGCCGAACATCGGATCTCAGGTGCCGGCGCTCGGATCACAGCCGGCAGCCCTTACCCGAGACCCGTGATGGACCCGTAAACCCGCGGGTTCGGGTAAGGGTTTTCCGGGTACGGGTCCGGGTTGATCAGTTTGTACCCTGACCCGTACCCGTGCCCAACCCTATGTACTTCAGTCTAAGAGTGGGCGGACACTTTCTTTATGAAAAGGTAGCGGGCGGCGCGTCTAGTTGCTACTACCGGCCGGAGCGAGTAGAGACTTTGCTTTTCGGGCGGACGAGAGACTTGAACTTCTGAAATGAGGGAGAGCGGCACCGGCGGTCAGTCCAAACCGTGCCAGGGAATTAGCGACGGCCGGACGATTGACGAGGTGTCTTCAACTCAGACCCGGGCGGGCGACTCTTTCACTGAAAAGCCGGCGGCTCGGATTGAAGGCTAGGCTGGCAGACGGTCTAGTCTGGCGGACTTCCTCTTACTCTGACAACGGACACTACTTCGCGTTGGCTGCTTCTCACTTCAATGCTTCCGTCTATCAAATCGTCTATTCAAATCCTCTTAGTCTACTATATGACCCGTAAAGTGGGGGGATAGTCTACTGCCTAATTACAGGGTATACCGAGTCTTTTTATACAAACCGCTGGGTCACAAAAGGAGATATAAGGAAACTGTCCGGAACACAGTGTGGGTAAAGATTAGTAGCGTGGCCAATGGCGGCCGGGGTATTCTCATCCGTGGGTATAATCGTCTCAGTCAGCAGGCGGTCCATGTGGGCCGGCTGTGCGCCAAGAAGGTTGTCAGGCCGCCCGGACGAAGCTCCGCCCGGTCGCAACCTTCCCGCCCGCTCTTCCTTGGTGTGGGGACTTGTGCATCCGCCCGCTCAAGCCCTCCGGCCGGTATCTTCTAGCTCATCTTGTGCTTCGTTCATGTTTCCTAGGCGCGCACCGCCCGTCTCATCTTGGAGCCAGCGGCCGGATCGAACCATCTTCTGTCAGCCGCCAAGAACGATGATCCTTGATCGTGGATCCTCATGCGTGTGGGTGGCTGATGAAGGTTCTTCGATCCCAGCCGGCCGGTTGCGTCTTCTCGGGTTTATCGGACGGCCGAATGAACCGTCTGCCCGAATCTTATCTTCTAAGATTGTCCCGCCCGTAGCTAGCACTCCGCCCGGTAGTGGGCGGCTCGCTCTAAGATAGTAGTTCCTCTTGTTTGCCTCGAGTACACAAAGGTTCGGTGGTTAGCCGCCCCTCTGAGCCGGCCGGTTAGGTACATTGGAGGCCCCACTGAGCTAGGGGCTCAGTATTGAGTCCTTTGCACGCGTGATTGCCCGCCCGCTTTTGACTGTCAACAGCAAGTATACCATTCCGAGGAGAACGTATACTCTACAACTTAGTCTTACATTCCCGCAAATAGGTTTTTCAAAGGATGCGAAAACCAACGGTTTTCACCGGTGGCTCGTCACCCACCATATCATCGACACCAAAGAAGAAGACATACCTGATTGTCTTGTGTATCTCAATCGGTGGCCAACATCCAATATACGCACGGAAATCTTCAAAAGAAATACGCACAGGCATCATGGATGTTATGCACTTCAAAAACGTAAAGGCAGTTTTATTGGGCAACAGCTTAGACAACCCTGTCAGGGGACGCCCTCGCGGCCCGGTGTTTCCACCTGGTTTGGCTTGCCTCAGCCCTCCAGCCCGTTGCGGAGGGCTTCGCCTTCGCCTCACCACTAACAGCCCAGTCGTCCGACCCTCACGCTCCCTTGGTCATACTCCTGACTCTGGCTACCATCCTCCCCCGGTATCCCTCTTCCCAAGTCGCCTCTGGCGCTGCTCTGGTTTCATCTCTTGTCTTCGGCATCCTGGCCTTGGTCGACCTCAGCTAAGCTTCGGCTCCAGCTCTCCCTCCCTCCTTCCGCTTCCGCCTCCGCCCGCCATCGTCTCCGAGAGCGAACCCTCCGGAGAAGCCTTCCACCTTCTCCGTGTTCCGCAGACCAGAGCTCTGCCCCCTCGTGGATGTGGCCTACTGCCGTATAGGCTCGTGCCCGCTATCGTGACTCCGGGAGTCTTGATGCATCCACACCCCTCCCCTCTCCTGCGTCTGGCTCCGGCAACCAGCGCCTCTCCTCCTCCTCGGGTCTTGCCGACACCCTCGGGCGTAGCCTACTGCCGTATAGGCTCGTGCCAGATACTGCAGCCTTTGTGCAGTACGTCCGCATCTCTCTCTTTCCCTTCCCTCTCTCCTCTCCGACTCCGCCCTCCGTCCTCCGCCTTTCCGCTATGGACTCGGTTCTCGGTCCGGTCTCCGGTCCGATTGCTCGGCCCGTAGCATCCTCCTCTCGGTGTTGGTTGCTGTCAGACACTTGGTTGTAGAACTCCGGATCTCCTCGCCATCCTCGGTCGATCCTCCGAAGTCTGCCCTCCAGGCTTCCGTCTCTCTTCTACGCGTGCCTGGCCGGTGTGTCTCGTCCGACCTCGGACCTTGGCCCATGCCTGGACCTGGCCCTTGGTCCCGCTTCGGTCCATTCCTCACAGTCCGAGCTCAGCTCGATTCTCTCTAGCGGTCTCCGACACCCCTCTTCCCTTTCCCCTTGTTCATGGGCTTGTCCGACGCTCCATTCCTTCGGTCGGACTTCTCCTTCTTCCGTGCATCACCGGATCACATGCAGCTGCATAGTCACATGCTTTAGACAGTCACCCGTCACGCATTAGTATATAAGATGTGACACCTGGGCAGACGATCCTTAGCTTCTTCTCTAAGGATCCTCCTTCTGCCCAGGTGAGTAGCCACTCCGCCTCATGTATCTAGTAGTGCCTAAGGATCCTCCTTCTGCCCAGACTCTTGAGACCTGTGTGTGTGTGTTGGTCACCGCTCCAGTGATCGGGCTGTGGCGGTTGTTGCCCTTACAAACCCCATCATAGCTCATTGGGGATGGCTGCATACAGAAGGGGTCCTAATAAAAATTGATGTAGTATCCAACGGGAAGTTGATATCTGCAATAATTGACACAGGATCCCAGCTGAACGTAGTTTGAGCTGACATCGCCACATTGCGAATTTACATACCAGTGGATATGACCATAGTCACAAACATGAATGATGCAAATAGCGGTCAAGGACCGTTGCGTGGATACATTCACAATGCTGAAATTGGCTGTAGAGGAGTTCAAACCGTCACTGATTTATGGGTCTCGCATCAGGCACCATTTGAACTTTTGCTGGGACGGCTCTGGCAAAGGGGAAATTTGGTTACCATTGATGAAAGGGATGAGGGGACTTATCTTGTTTTCAAAGACAGAGATACATGTCTTCCTCGATACGAGCTTCTGACAATTCCATATGAAGCTGTCATTAATGCTGCCATAATTAATCCCACCCCTGCCAGTCATTAACTCACCAAGTTCAACCTCAACTTATCACGAACCGTTGAAGAACAACGAACTTAAATTGTTGAGTTCAAACGTGGTTCAAAAGGGAACCGGTTGAATTTCAAGTCAAACTAATGAAGGCACAAGTAAATACGGGTGTAACTTCAATGAAGTCCTTCCCTCCTCTTCATCTTTCCCTGAATGAATGCTGCCGCTAATATCAGTTTCAGACTCTTCGCCTCCAAGACAAGACACACGATTGAATATCAAACCAACCGTCTTCCACTGTGCCCACAAACAATGTCAAATGATACCCGGTGTACGTGCAAAGAGCGTCGAGGAGGAGCTGGACCGTTGTTCCCAGCCGGTTCTGCACGTCCTGCCTTTCCTCTTCATTCAGCTTGGGATCCTCGAACCCTGTGTCCCCCTTCGACTTGAAGTATTCTATGGATTCCTCAAACTCCTCTTCCGCTCTCTTCCGAAAGATCTCCCTTACCCCTGCTGTCTCCAGTCCGAGCAATTCATGAGTGATCTGACCACGCTCCTTGATGGTATTCCTCGCACCAATGAGACTCGGGAAGTCTTCAGCGAATTTGGTGTTTACGGCGTCATTTTTCTCTTTGTCTTGCATGTATACTTGCCAGTTGGGCAGGTGTTTCGGCTGACGCTCGTCGGAACAAAGTTGGCAGAGGAATTTTGCGTACGGATTTGACGCGCCGCCACCAGGTGCGCGTAGATAACTAAACCAATGTTTTATTTTCTGCCTGTGGGTGAGTCCTCATCCATCTCATAACACAATATCCCCACTTACTGCTTCAGTTTTAGTCGGCACCTTTGCCTTTGCTGTTTTCTTCTCCTCTGTTAGCACGCCGTCGACCGGCACATTGTCCTCATCCTCGGGTGGTTCCTGCGACAGCAGCCGCCACGAGAACCTTAACCAGTACATTCTGAAAAGGTTCGGCCACCAAGTCTGGGTTTTTTTTTTTTTGCAAACCGGTTGCGATACTTGTCAAGTTGACTAGTCAGAAATTCTTCGCGCTCCCCATGGAAGTCGCCCTGGTTCCCGCGTTTTTTGGGCAGGGTGTCGCTGGCCTTAGCCTTACTTTTTGTCTAACCCATCATGTTGTTCGAGTGAGGACATCTCTTGATTGCGCGACTGAGCAAGCCCCCGCAATGGACCTCTTGATGTGGTTACATATCCGTTTTCTTACAGCCGATCCGGCAAGTAATGATTTTTTTTACACGGGCTCCCAATTTAGTAATGCCTTTCGGGGAGGTCTTGAGTTCGATTCCTGGTGCAAACACTTTCCGAAAGAAATGCATATCTACTCAGTATCGTTGATTTAGATCCTTTGCAAGCTGAGGATGTGTTAGAAAATCATCGTTGTATTTATGTGACTACCTACGAGGCTCTACAGAGGCTGTGTGTGTCCTGATCCTGACTTATTCAGGTGTAGTTCAAGTGGCAGTTAGGTATTTTAAGATAATCATGCCAAAAATCATCGAGACAAATGGCTGTAGTCCAGCTGGATGCATACTGACTATGTTACCACAATCTTACCCTGCAAATATGGTAAAAACCCTTCGATATAAATGTGGCAACTCAAGACCTCCCCAAAAGGGATTGCCAAATTGGGAACCCGCGCAAAAAAATAAATTGATTCTCATTACTTTCCGGATCAGCTGTAACACCCGTCTTTCACACCTGCTCAATTTTACGCGAAGACAGGAAGAACAAAACATGTACAGGTAGATACAATGAAGTACATGATTGATACATGTATATACAGATGTATAAACTTGTCCCAAAACAACAACAAAGTCCGTGGGATACGAGTGAGCAAGAAGCAAGACAACGGGTCCACAAACACACATGATGAGGGGTACGACAATAGTCCATCAAGAAACAAGAAGAGTGCATGTCCATCTGAATGAGGCAACGAGAGAACAAGTCGAGGGAGCGGAGGTTAGTAGACGAGGCCAAACACGGGTTGGGGAGTGGGGACAAGAGGCGGCTGGCGGCGGCGAGGTTCTTGGAGATGAAGAACTCGCCCGGGAGCCCCTCGACGGCCCACATGACACGCGGGAGCTCGAAGTCGCATTCCTCCTCATCACCCGAGGTTCGACCAAATCCCCCAGGAGCTCGACGCCAGCAAGGCCTGAATAGTGGGGTCCGCCGCAGGAGCGCGAGGGGCCACACGGGAGCGTGAGGAGGCAGGTCCTGGAGTCGAGGACGTGGCACGTGTCGATGGTGTCGAGGTCGACGCACGCACGAGAGTCGAGCTTGAGGTTGCCGAGGGCGAGGCACGCGTGGGAGTCGGGCTTGAGGGCGTCAAGGGCGAGGGAGTCGAGGGGGCACGCGCAGGAGCTTAGGAAGTCGAGGGCCCGGCACGCAGGCGTCCGCGCGACGAAACTGCAGGCAATAGTTGATGGTAAGGGGCGGGGGCCCCGACGGCATCATTCGAGCGGCCATCGTGGCGGGAGGCTCACGCAGCGGGCTGGGGGAAACACTGGAGCGAACCTCCACCTCGTCAGAAGCGCGTGTTGTCCTCGGTGATGACGGTGCAAAAATTGCAGGGGCCGGTGTTGCGGGAGGATCACGGTTGAAAAGTGTTTGCGCTGTGAAGCCAGGGTGAATGGCGGACAGCCGTCACGGTGGTATTCTTTGCAGATGGCATCCCAGATTTGCCTCGCACCGCCGATCCCGGCCCACCGCTTTGCGCTCTTTTTGACGTAGTCAGAATAGCCATCGGTCTGCTCGTTCGCACGGTTCCTGAAAGGATTGTCAGTGAGGACCCAAAAAAATGACACAAGCATATTCGGATCCAACAGTGACTACTTATCGAAAGTAAGGAAATCGTGAGGTTCATGAGCGGAGAAAAAGTATGTAGCAAAATAGACGGATCCTTACAGTTTGGTTCAGGTTCGTAGGTCCTTAATTTGGCGCGGTTCGGGGTTGGTCCTGAACCGATCTCCGGCAACACTAGCTCTAGCTCAGTGAGAAAGAAATTGTCTGTCCAAACGGTCAGAGAAGCCGTATTCCACTCAACCAATACATGGATTATACCCCATGCGTACCCAATAGGTGTCATTGAGGGAGCTAGCGCTGGTACTTATGTAGAGACTAATAACCTTTGTATAGTACGTACAAATGACAAGTGATGAAATCCCAACCGAAAACGAGCGTGAGTGTGATTGATGAGTATGTAACTGAGAAGGAATTTGCAGCAAAAATAAAAAGGAAAGAAAAGAGTGTCGCAGCATAGTATGAAAAGAAAACGAAAGCACAATAGTGGGGAGGCAGGAGGGAAATCCGAAACGAGGAGCTGAGGGGAAGAAAGAACGAAGATCACATAACAACGCACTTGCAACACCCCGCGCCCCCCTCCTCTTCCGGCGGCGGGTGCTGCTCCTCCTTGCCCAACTGCTGCTGCGCCGCCCCAAGATCAATCTCCCCCATCCCCATCCCATTCCCATTCGGCTCATACCCCGCAAACGGCAGCGGACTCCCCCTGCGCTCCTGCATTGCAGCCCGAGATCCAACAGCCTGCCGCTCATGCTCCGTCGGCGGATACACCGGCCGGCGCGTCCCAAACACCGCCGCCTCGTCGTCCTCCGCGATCCCATTGATGCCGTCGTCCATGACCGGCCGCCCAAACTCGTCCATCTGGATGTCGCGTGGCGGGCGGTACTTTGAGTGGTCCCACCCGAACGTGCCTGCGGCCTGCGCGAAAAATACGATAAGAAGGGATACGTGTGTATAAGGAATAAGGGACGCGAAAACGCACCGGTTCCACAGGCTGATCCACCTTCCTCGGCTTCGGGCTCCCATCCGCCTTCTCATACAGCCCATCCAGCCCCTTCTTCCTTGCCACCACCGGCAGAACGACCTGCGAGTATCAACGGTCAGCGCCAGAAGGGAACGAATGCAGAAAGGAAAGGAAAGGAACGCGACGCACATCATCCCAACGCCCAGTCGACGGCGCTATCGGCTGCGTCCACGTCGGGATCGCATCCGCCATATCTTCGTCTTCGCCGGGGGAGGGGTAGTACGCGACGCTGCGCCGGTTTTTATCGTCCGCCGCGGGGATGTTCGCGCGTTTAGGCTTGGGCTTCGCCTTAGGTTTCGGTTTCGGCATTGTTGTCGTCACCGCCGCGCGCGGTTTCTTGGACACAGAGGACGACGCCGCGGGCGGAGACGCCGTGCGCTTCGCATTTTGGAGCTGGCGCGAAGACTGCGAGAGCGAGGACGAGGACGCGGGGACGGACGGCGGCTCGCTCGCGCCGCGCTGCATCTGCTGCGGCGTCGGGGTCGTCGCGCGGCCCGGGCCTGGTATCCGTGTCGTCGTCCGCGTCGTGGGTGTGGGCGTCGTGCTGCCGTACCGTCGATCGGGTGTCGGCGTCAAGGCGATGGACTGGCGGTGCTGCTGGCTGTAGTAGTCCCCATCCGACATCTCGGCCTCCGCATCCGCATCCGCATCCGCATCCACGTCCACGTCCACGTCTACATCCGTCAGCGGCCCCTCGTCGAGCACGCGCCCGACGTTATTCGCGTGCTCGTCGTCGAGGTACAAACTCTCCCGATGCGCGTCGATGCCCGCCGTGCTCTCCGACCGCTTCCGCCGCCTTGCGCTAGCGGGGTCGGCCTCGCGCTCCGCCGCCAGCGCCTGCTTCTGCTTGAGCGTATGCCCATAATTCGCAATCTCCAGCATCTCCGCGCGCTTGCCCAGCCTCAGCTCGCCGACGCCGCCGTTGCGCGACACCTCGCCGCGGTACCAGTGCTCGAACGGGCGCTCCTCCGAGTCGTTCGACGGCCGCGGCGGTGCACCGTCGTCATAGCCATGCTCATGTGAGTTAACGGACTCGGGCCCGGGCATGAACGGCGGGGGCTCGTTGAGGAGGCCCGAGGTCTGGCGCACGGGGATGTGGATCGTGTCCTGCGAGGGCTTGTTGGCGAGTCCCGGTCGCGCGGGGGCGAGCAGGGCGTCGTTCAGGCGCGGCGATTCGGCGGCGGGCGGGGGCGGCGGCGGCGAGGCGTACCCGTTGGCCATGGTGATGCTCTCCGTCCGCCCGCGCGCGACCTTGGGTATTCGAGTCGGTCTGGGCTCGCGCGCGGAGAGGTCCGGGGAGCGTGACTTGTTTGTGGGTATCTCAGACAACTTGGGGGTGGAGTACGTCCTCGCCCGCTTGGACGCCGGCGCGCCGTTTGGCTTTGATGTTGTGCGCGGGGGGTCGTTGCGGTTGCGGTCGGACGAGGTGCGCGTTTGGGTGTACGACGGTCGTGGCTGGTGGGGTGCCTCGGTGTCGTCGAGCGAGGAAATGGAGACTGCGGCAGAGATGCGCTTGGATAGGATGCGGCTCTCGCCTTCTAGCCCTAACATACACGTCAGAATAGCGCACACAATACGAAAGATGAAAGGCACTTTTGCGGAGAGCGGGGACGACTTCATCGTCCCACGACAGCGCATCCGCAAGCCGCGCAGACTGCGTCAGCGCCATCCAGGAGAGACGATTCAATCACTATCAGGCCTCTGGGGCTGCCGATAAGGCCAGCGTTGACAGAGGGACACGGTGTAGCTTGGTGGTGGCAGCGCCCAACCAATATATTCTGCTTGTCATCGCCGTCAAAACCAAACAACTTCTCCTAATCAGGAACTCCTTGCTCTACTGCTGTACGCTTTGAAGGGCGGACGGCACTAGACGTTTCATCCAGGATGGTCTGCCGGTGGGTGGCCCTAGAGGGGCAATATCAACATGTCTTTGCATCTCTCTTCAAAGCTTCAACTTCAAAGCTTCGACCTGGCTTCAACCAGTAGTGCAACAACAAACTTGCAACAAAAACAGTGGTGCGGACTCGCGTCTGGCCTCCCTGCTAGTGCACTGCAGCCCAATCTTCATCTTGTTTACCGCGCCCTGCCCGAGTCACGACTATTGTGGCCGACTAATGACGCGTCGATCGCCGCAGTGTCGCCCGCGGACTCGATGCAGGTTGCAGCGCTACCACGGCCACTAGCATGGAGTAATCCCCCAACCTCCTAAAGCAACCCGGTATTTAAACTACACCGCCCGCAGCCTAGCTGCACACAAGTCCATATGTACGTTAGTGCGGCGACCCGGGAACTCAATTTTCGTCCCGGACTCTAATCTTATCGGCGGGCGGTTAATCTTCACGACTGCTGTGAGGGCTTTCGAAATTCGCCGGTTTCGACTGGGGCGGTTCATTTCGCCTTCTGAGCGCACGCAGGCGCTGCACCTCCAGGGCTCTTCTTCATATTGTCCTTCGACTGAATTTTGAACACCGAAAGACCTGCAGATCAGAAATCAACAATGCTAATGATATCAAAGCCTATCTACCTTCTACCTCCCCCCGGACGTCATTGCAGCTTAAAGCTCGGATCTCGGGCCCCATCGAAGCGCGTACCTTTCTTTCAATATTGATATCGCCGCCTAAACGCGAAGCACTCCGAACTCCACATTCGTGGTCCTCGTCGCTGTTGGGCTGATTATTTCTCAAGAAAGAGCGTCGTCGGTGAGTGCACCTTGCTGAACTTACATCGTTTGTCAATGTACTGTCGCAACACGAGTCGATTCAGCCCCTTCCTTTGCCTTTCGAACCTCCATGTCGATGACTGGGCTGCGCTTCAAAATGAACTAACTTGAACCAAATTGAAAGTGACATTTGTCCGCACCTCCCACGCATCAAGGTCGCGTGTCATCTGAGCCCAAGAAGGCGGACCGGCGGTGCTCTTCAATCCGGAGCTTACGATTCGGATTCCAAGGAGTCGCTGTATACTTGGAGAGCATGAGTCGCGATGCTGCCTAGTATCTAAACATCAGGACTCGGGCGGATGTTTGTTCTTTGGCAATGTCTAGTTAACAATTCCAGAGCATAAACTTAAACTTTTATCCGCGCTCTGGTACGTGACGTTCATGTCGGGCGGCCCGCCGCTCTCTTTCGTTCATGATCACGCTGCCCGTTCGGAAGCATAAATATACCCCGACCACTGGCAACGCACCCCCGAAGTCCCCCAATGCCATCCTCCACCTTGATATCCTCGTCTCTCACCCTCACCCTCACCCTCCTCTTACTATGCCTCCAACTCGTATCCGCGCTCTCCCCCCAATTCATCCCCTGCCAAATCCAAAAACCCGCCCCCACCTCCCCCCTGACCGGATGCCCCAATGGAACCATCTTCGTCTCGCAAAACGCCAGCGATCCACACGCGGAATTCTCGAGTGTGCAGGCGGCTATTGCGTCTCTGTATGTATATATATTATACCCTCCCTTCGAAGCTCGGAGTTCGGAGTTCGGAGTAAATCTAATTGAATGCGAAGCCCCGAAACAGGCGCAGCGACGATCCTAATCGGTGAAGGCTCGTACCAAGAAACGATCAACGTCACACGAACAGGGCCTCTCACACTCTTAGTACTTGCAGTCACCAGTTCACATCCCACAATAATGCATTAACAAGCGCACCACTTCAGGGCCAACTCCCCCCAACCGCCACCGCACAAGCGGGCAAACCCTTCGCCAACGCCTCCTCCCCAAATCTAAACCTGGTTCAAATCTGGTCCACCCACTTTGTGGCGACAGGCCAAGACGACGCCTCCTCCGCCGTGCTCACCGTCGCGCCCAACCTCGCGGGGGCACTCATCGGCGCGGGCCCCACCGGCGCCCCTTTACAGCCTGACTTTGGGAATATCGATTTTAAGGCGTATAATATCGATTTTCAGAATCGTGCTGTGCGTCTTTCTTGTGCTCTTCCTTTGTTCCCTTAATTTTAAAGCCATAATCCTTAATTCTTAATCCATAATCCCATAAATGGCACAAGCAATGCGACTGACCGTGATGTGTAGGCCAATTTCTCGATATCCCAAGCGCTAGTGACGGACATCTCCTACGCCAACGCCTCTTTCTACGGCTGCGCGTTTGCCTCGTTCCAGGATACGTGGTACACCGGGCGCAACGCGAGCACCTACGTCGTCGATAGCGTTATTTTCGGGCAGACAGATTGTGGGTTTTATATGCTACAATCCTTGGTTGAATCTGAATCCTCCACTTCTTCTCAGATCTCTTCGGTTTCGGCACAGCGTACGTCCTCTTCCTCTCAATCCTTACATCTTATCATCATTCTTTCTACACACCAGCTGGTTCCAAAACATCATCCTCGCAAACCGAGCCTGCGGAGGCGGCATCGTCGCCTGGAAAGGGACCAACCAGACCGACGCGCCGGGGAACCGCTACGGCGCCTACATCTCCTCTTCGCAGATCATCCGTGTACGTATCCCCGAGCATGAACAGAAATTGGGGTTTTCAACCAAGGATCAATAGTCCCCTGACGCGAATTCGACGACGGCTACGAATGGACTGTGTTTCCTAGGTAGGACCGAGACCTGGTATGCAACAACCTAGCGCCCACTGACGGAACGAATTGTTCAGGCCGTCCTTGGAACGACCTCGCGACGACGGTATATCTCTCGACAGTGATGGACGCGAGCATTCGTCCCGTCGGATTCGAACCATTCGACAGCTCCCGGTCCGTCCGTCCAACACGAGACGTTTTCTTTTCCTTTCGTTGAACCTAACATTCGAATTCTAGACCAACCATCGCGAACACAACCTTCTATGCCGAGTTCAACTCAACAGGCAAGAATTCCGCGAGTTCCCACATCTTTCTTCCTTGTTAACTCATTTTGCTTCATTTTGCTCCATCCATCCATTTAGGACCCGGAGGCAACACCTCTTCGCGCGTCCCAATCGAACACATCCTCACCCCCGCACAAGCCGCTTCCTTCACCCTCGACAGCGTCTTTCTGGAACATCCCAAATGGATCGATTTTGGATACCTCTTTTGATTCCTAGCTGTAGCCAAGTTGTATGTATGTAGGTAACAAATGTAACAAATGTCAAAAACGTCCAAAGGAATGTGGTGTGTGGAGGTGGAGGTGTGTGAAGTACAAACAACAGACCTGTTACTGTATCTGAAACGAATAAAAATCGAGCCCTTACTTACTTATCTACTCCCATGACGAAAGAAAACCCAAAAGAAAACCCGCAGAGTAGACTAGACTACTGCGCATACCGCGCCTTGTCGGACGACGAGTCGTCGCTAGGATCCTTGAAGTCCATGCTAATGAACTCGTTTTTATCCTGCAACGCAAAGAAAAATGTGAGATTGCAGGCCAAGACGGAAATGAACCAGCGTACATACCCGAGAAGGGCTGCCATACTTGGGCGAGACGTGCGTCGAGACCTGCGTTTGAATCAAGATCTGGTCCGGCTTGGCGCCAGGGTTCCGCGACGTCAGCTCCAGGTTCGTCGCAGTTCGCTAAAGGTAGTGTGTGTTATGGAACGAACTGAACTTTGGCGGACAACACCCACCTGACCGTTATAACCCCCGGAATACACCTCTTGGCTGTTGCTTTGGTCCCGCGCACGATGCTCGTTGATGCAGTTCAACGTGTACAGAAGACTGACAACGTATACTTTGCCCAGTCTAGAATAATCGTCAACGAGAGAAGAAGGCGTCAAAAACCAAAACGCACGCCATGTTCAAGAAGAGATGCCCTGCGTAAATAGACCATCAGCACGGTTGTTTTCATATAGCAGATAGAACGCACATAGCAGTTTAGCGCCCAGGGTCTGCGAGCAGATCAAGTCCGTCATAGCGATGAGCTGTTCCCAAGTTGAATCGATGAACGATAGATGGGAGTGGCAGAAACATACTGTAGGCGGAACGGCACTCTCAAACACCAGGCGAAGTAACCGTTTGATAAGTTGGGCAGTCCTTGGTATCGCGTTAAAATTAGTTAGAAGAATCTGCGGGCAAGAGCCCACCTTTCCAGACCCGACTTTCGCTTCTGCAACGAGTAGATGGTCCCACCAGTGATAAGAAGATCCGCTACGAAGACTCCGACAAGGTGGACCTGGGTCACAGTTTATAAAAAGTCCGACAACGTGGAGCGGGCAAGTTACCAGGAGCCACATGACCTTTGCTTTCGCGTTACCAGCGAGGATGTTTGCCAACTGAACCCGAACGTTAACGCGATACTTTTCGAACCAAAAATGAGACTAACGGAAAGACAAACACCGGCGAGGCCGAGACACATGGCACATATGATCAGTGTAGCAAGCATCCAATTCCGCGAGAGCATATAGAATCTAGGAGGAACTGTCGGGAAATGTGGAATGAAGTGAAGCGTGCTACCTACCTCAGGCAAAAGAAGGATTGGACGATTGTTCCGGTAACTCCTGTCTGAGCAGAACAAGTTAGTTATTTCGACAACAGAGATGAATACCATCCCGCTCACCATCAACGGTATACTGACTTGCCACCAGGCTTTGGCCACGAGGAGTCTGGCTACATCGGGATTGGCGAACTGGAACATGTTCAATTTGTGTTCAACTCGTTCAGAGTCCTGATTTACTCACGTCGAGGACGTTCTGTACCCATACTACCCCGATGCACTGCGCCGTCTGATCGATAAGATTCAGCAAACACATCTGTCGAGGGACGGGCAAACCAGACATACTTTGAGCATGGAAAGAAAGAGCACCACAAGAACCAGCCAGCGGTAGTATTGCTGAAGAGTGCTTTCGGCCTGCCTCGACCGCGTCCGGAAGAACGTGTAGGCTTGACAAAATATCACGCCTGAGTGCGCTGAAGTCAGAACTCATCGGACAGAGCTAAGAATATCAATCGAACCCATAAGGATGCAATCCAGAAAGGCGCCCAAGACCTGAGCGGATTTAGGTTAGTGCGATATCCACTCAACATAATTCAAATAGTACCCAGGGCCCAAGTGAATCGGTACGCGCAGCGACGAAGGCCGCCGAAGCCGGCGAGAGCTGGATGACGGAGGCTGCTGTCGACATCGTGGGGGTTCCGTTTACTATCTCTCCGTAAAGACGGTCTTATATATGCTAGTTTTGAAGCCCGTGGGTTCCCAAGGATCTCTCAAGCGTTCCTGATCGTTACTACAGTGAACGGCAGACACCAAAGGAGATTCATTCGCCTAGCAAAGCGGCAGCCGGCCTCAACCGGCGTCAAGTTTCAAACCCCTTCGAGATGGCAAGTGGTCCAGAGCTGAGCGCTGAACAATTATCCGGCAGCCGACAGCTTCGTCTTCTTTAAGCTTTCTTGTTTCTGCCAATGCCAAAAGTCGTGTACTGACGAGAATCCCCTTGGAATACCAGTGACTCTGAGTGAGTCTCCGCATTTTTGGTTTAATTTCCTTTGGCGCTGTGAAAGCGGTCATCCGGTTCCAGTTGGGATTTAGTTCGGCTCAGAGCAGTTAAGCGGCGCGTGGGTCAAGTCTTAGTCGAAAGCAAGTAGCGGCAGCGTGACACGTCACACTGGTTTTCGTGGATCTTGGATTTCTGTGCCTGTCGGATTTTCTTTCCATAGATGTCTTCTTCGTCTCACGCTACGCCCACTACCGAGACTATAGAAGTAGCCGACGATGTTAGCTGCCGTCTGACTGGCCCTTCCCCTTATTCCTTCACCAGGACCTCTCTGCCAGTGCAATGCCTGCCCCATCTCTGAATGAGAAAGTCGACTCTGAGTCCAAGTTGGACTCCAAGATCGAGTCGCGTGCGTGATCTTGCTTTACTCCTGCTCATCGCTCATCCTTGCAATAGAAACTACTCCGAGCCTGGACAAGGAGGACACGACTTCCGAGACAACGAAAGTTGATAAACATGGGCTTCCTCTCATTCCCCAACCATCCACGGATCCCTCCGACCCGCTGAACTTTCCTCAATGGTTAAAAATCGCTATTTTGCTCCAAGTCAGCTTCATTGTTGGGTCGGTATTCCTGTATTTCGCAAAATTGGTTGTACTGATATTCTGTTTCAGACTCGGTCCCTTGAACCAGGCTGTGATTAATCCAGGTGGGTTCTTTTGTGCGTTCCAGCAACTCATTAGACCAATTCTGTGTCCCAGCCTATGTCCCTCTTGCCGCCCACTTCCACAAGACCACCGTTGTCGCCAGGTAAGAAAGCGTGCTTTGTAAAACTCCCTTCGCTGACGCTGTATCCTCAGCTACCAGACCACCATCGCCGTACGTCTGATCTTTTAAGCCTCCATTCTAGAAACTAAATTCATATAGATCGCGTTTGTTGGTGTCGGCTCGTTCCTCTGGGTTCCCCTCGCCAACACGTATGGACGTCGCCCTGTCCTGCTCTTCACAACACTGCTGGCAGCAGCGTCTTCCCTCGGGTCCGGAAAGGCGCAAACTTGGTCTCAGCTGATCGGCACACGTGTAAGACCAGTATCAGCCTTTATTTCGGGATGCTCGCTCATTGGTAAACAGGTGCTGAACGGTATCGGAACCAGCTCCTTCTTCACTCTGGGAGCTGGCGTGGTGTCGGACTGTTTTTTCCTCCATGAGAGGGGTCGCGCAATGGGTATCTTCACCGTCTTTCTCACCAACTCCGCCCACATCGCTCCGATCCCTGGAGGGTTTTTGGCCCAGTATGTAAACTACCGATGGTATGTTTTCGTTCGTGCTCTTGCTTGACACAGGTTAATCGCTCGGTTTCAAGGTGCTACTACCTTGTAAGTCCTTCCCAGCCGGAGCGCCGATTTTCTGTGTTAACGGCTTCGGTAGCCCGCCGTGCTGGACCTCGCCATGTTTTTCGTCATGCTCTTCTGCCTTCCGGAGACCATCTACGTGAGAGGTTCTACGCCCGTCGTAACAAGCCGGCCAATCCTTCGGAGACTTAACCTGTGGGGCCTCCGTCCTGAAGGCAAGCAGTTGAGGGCTTCGGATTTCCTGCGACCCTTCCAAATGTGCGTCCGTCCGTCCATTCCATCTCCCTTGTCTAATCTTGTGTCAGGGTCCTCTATCCCTCGGTCATCATCTCGGCCGTCTACTATTCCATCACATTCGCCTTCAGCAGCATCTTGCCCGCTGTGACCTCCGCGACCCTCTTCCGTGCTGTCGACCACTTCACCACTTCGCAGACCGGCTTGGCGCTCGGATTCGGCACGCTCATTGGGTCGACTCTCGGTGAACTGCTCGGTGGTATCGTCGTGGACCGCAGCATGTATCTCAGTCGCAAAGGGAAAGAAGGCGAGGTCGTTGCTGAGGTCCGACTCCATGGCATCTGGGCCGGCGCCATCATCCAGCCTGTGAGATTATTTTCCGATTCCATCTCTACCTTGCTGAACGTCTTCGTGTAGATTGGCCTCCTCATCTGGGGCTTCTGCTGGCAATACAAGAGTAAGCCGACGAGCGCATGCATTTTCCCTTGATTCTGACTGTCCGCAGCTCACTGGATCGGGCCCACGATGGGCTTCACCGTCATGTGCTTCGCCATCCAGTACGTATCCATCTCTAGTATTTTGCCGAATGCGAGACTGATCTAACTTTCATGGCAGAATTATAAGCAGTGCGTAAACGTTTAAACCGCAGCTTATTGACGCTGATTCATCTCTAGCTGTCCTCTACTCGTACACCGCCGATTGTACGTCGATTCCATGATGCCGCTTCATTTTTCTAAACCCCCTGCAGGCTATAAACCCCAAATGCCTGAGATTGCTCAAGTATTTAACTTCGGCCGCCAGACCGTCGGCATGACCGTCGGTTTCTGGGCCATGTGAGAGCATTCACCGTCCCCATCCCCCTATACTAACCCATCATCTTCCAGCCCCATGGGAACCAAAATTGGCTACCAGTTCATGAGCATAACGCTCGCACTGATCGGCCTCGTCAGCTTCCTTCCGGTCGTCTACCTGATGTACCAGGGCAGGAACATCCGGGAAAGAATGGGCCCGCCCAACTTCAATCGCGGGCTCTGATTATTCTTTTTCGTCGATTTTATTTGGGCTTTGCGTGTTGCGGATTGGGCGGACGGATGCATCTTTGATACTTAGTGGTGGCTTTCTCGAAACAGTACTCAGTACATACTCGTACATTCTATGTAATTTGCGCAAACCTCTGAAGAAAAACTATGACCATACCTCCACAAAAATGCGCCCTCATTTTATAAGTGGGATTTCGAGTTTGCTTCGAGTACCTCTACTTTACAAATGCGACGGCATGTCCGACGTGTCGACGTCGGAACCGAGATACACACCCGGTCGGAGTCTCGGTACGTTCCTGTTCGTGTGAGCGCTTGTACCTGCTTGTACCTAGTTTGCGCCTAAGGATTGGCGGCCTCGACTCTCGTCAGCTCTCTCGTTTTGTCTCGCGGTTACGTAGGGTTACTTCCGGGCTCACTGCTGATTGTCGATGTCGAATATCCTTGATGCGTACTGTCGCAGACGAGCATGACACCGCGGGAGCAAACCAACTGTATCTCCAACTCTTATTCGTACTTCCCCGGACTGTCCCGGACGTAGTGGGAAATCAGTGAATAGGTGTATGCATAAACTTCTAGAAATAACGTCGCCCTTGAGATTGGGTCAACATCGACTAACGCTCTGGCCTACGATTGATTTCTTGGCGTAGCTCGCCTTGTCGGGCGGGGACTGGCGGTACCTGCGGGTTTCACTGGGACCCCTGAACCTGAAGTACGCGTCGCGTAGATTACTACCCGCGTCGGTCCCGACGTTGGTTGGGCCGCATGCAACCCCACACCGATAGACACGGTTGACAGCGGTTTTTACCAATGCGGGGTTGCCTACGGCTCAACCAAACTTCCCGACCGGGAACCCCGAGACTTGACGGAAGTACGAGATTTCAGGGTCGGGCCCGAGCTCGGGTTTCGATAACTTTCCACATGGCAGCATCCACACAGATGTGCCTAGACTTGCCTGCGGCTAAGTAGGTGCCTAGAAATTGGAACGTGGAAAATTTCACGGCAAGCTGCGAGTCGCACAACCGTCACTGCGCGTACTGCAAGTACGGTCGGTGGCCATCCAGGTACATATGTGCCGCTAAGCTGCCCTCCCCTTCCTTTGACGAAGTTTCAAATTGAGGGCGCCGGTGGGCGGCAGACGCGAGCGGTACCTGTGGGCCCGTCGAGGTCTCTGGTCGTTCTTCCTTATCCGCCCTTTCTTCGTCTTCGTACCTCTTCGTACCGGCACGCGAAGCGTAGACTAATCAAGTCATGTGATCGCGATAGCGGGAATTATTTCTTGAAATTTTTATGCACCACACAAAATCTCCAGAATTATTATGATGCTCGAGGCTGACAGGCGGATTTCACAGACTAGGCCCGAGAAACCGCAAGTTCCAGCTTATGTGGGTCATATCAGCGGCGGTGGGCGGGCGGCGGAGAATCGAGTTGAGCTTCTGATGAATTGTCTTGAACTGTCACTTCGGCCTCCGATACGTCCAGGTACGGCGTGACGAGGTTATTGCACTGGGCCAGGCATTCAGATTCGTGACGGCGAAAAGAAGAGCGGCGCCGGCAGGCATCCTCCAAACGCCCACAGCAAGCCCACAGGCTAAAACCCGGTTCAGGCCACTGTGGGATTGGGACAGCGCGCCTCCGCTGGCGGACCACCGTGTTGATGATCAGAAGCTCGACTCTACTCTCCGCCGCCCACCGCCGCTAATATGATCCGCACCATCTTTCTTGCCTGCAAGTCTTTCGCTGTCGCGTCCACACCCATGGGCAGATGGCGGCGCTTGCTCAGGTGAGGAAACAGTGGAATCGGGCATCGGCCGAGCCTTCCCATGCTGGCAATGCAGTCGTACACCGGCCTTGACGGTGGAGGGATAGCGGGGCGGCCAGCGCCCACCATGATGAATGTCTTGGACGTCCGGCCTCCGAGATACGGGCCAGGGCCGCCGTGACGAGGTTATCGCACTGGGCCACGCACGCAAATTCTTGACGGTGAACAGAGCGTACTCTGAGAGCTGGCATGCGCCTGCTAGATCCCATAGCCCTAGTTCTGGGCTAAGAACCGGCTCAGGCCGCTTTGCGGAATCAGGAAGACCTGTCTATCCCCTCGCAAACCACCGCGTTGATGGTAGGCGCTAGCCTCTGGGGGATGTATCCCTTGACCTTCAAGGCTGTCGACGACTCCATTATGGCGCGTGAAGACTCGTTAGTGGGAAACGAGAAGTTTCGGCGAACGCCTGACACTACTGTTTCCTCGTGCCCAAGGCCCCGAGTAAGCGCCGCCAGCTGAACGTAGCGTAGACGCGACAGCCAAAGACTTGCGCGCGGGCAACGAAAAGCGACCTATAATCAATTATAATCGAGTAATGCTAAATAAAAACGTGTACGTGAGAAGTCCATGGTATAACATATTACGGTCCCAGGAAATCTAATACTATGACAGGATCTAGATAGAAAACAAGGTCAGCACAGACAAAGCGTGGGCAAGGTCAAGAACACATACAGCAAGCAGCACGACGGCGGTGACGACGACGAGGACGATCATGAGGCACGCGGCTCGGCGACCCGCCTTCCGCTGGTAATCCGACGCCGTTCGCAGCTCCTGCGCGCCGCTCTCGACGTCGACCGCGACCGAGGAGATGTTCGACTCGATGTTATCTACAGCTCGTGAGTAAGAACCGTGGAGCCTCACTGGGCTGGACGGCAGACGCACCGAGCATGCCCCCCTGCTGGTGCACGAGCGTCCCAAGATCCCGGAAGATCTCGCTCAACTCGTGTATCCCACTCTCAATTTCCCGGATCTCCTCCTCGCGCTCCTGTATGAGCGACTCCTGGTACGCGAGCTCGTGCGGCGAGAGCTGCTGCTGCAGTATCTGCGCCTGTCGCTGCTGCGGATATTCGAGGTCTTGCTCCTCTTCTCGACTACGCACATACATGAAAAGCTGGACTCGTAGAGAGCAAGACACTCACGGACTGTCGTCGACGGCCATACGTACGCCCTGGACAACGGTGCGCTGCCGCTCCGCGCTGACCTGTTGTGCGCGCTGGAACGCCACCAAGGACATTTGCAGATCGTGGGACGTCTTCTCCAAAGCAGTTTTCTGGTGCGGCTGCACAAGACGCGTCAATAACGCCCCCAGTGAAGAAACAAGCCCCGAATTACCAAGCTCATCTGCATCACAGACAGCTTCTTCAGGTCGTCCGAACCACGCTTCGCCATCGCCCGTGTCGTTTCAGTGAGGTCATGGCTAATGCACCTAAGCAACCAGCATTATACGCAAAATAGCGGACCTACAGGCTCTTCCGGAGCGTCGCCGAGTCCTTGGGCGTCCCCAGTTGATCCACGAGCTTAAGAATCCCCTGCACATTGGCGTTCATCTTGAAGACTTGGAGAGAAAGCGACGACTGGAGCTCCAAGAACGAGGCATCTTCGCGGGATTGTGGGCGGAGAGAAGGCTGGGTGTGGGCTGGGTGGGCGTTGCCCGCTTCGATATCCTGGAAGCTCATCTGGAGCTAGAGATTTAGGGTTGGACAAGGTCGTGAGTTGGTCGTGAGGTCAAGGCGAAGTAAGCTGATGATGAGGACAATGCCCTGCGGAGGAAACAGTAACAAATAAGGCGCTCACCCAAGTTGCCAACCACCGCCGTGGCCCTTTGCCTTTGAGGGACTTGAATTGTAGCGCCTAGCCATGGGTTGTGCTCGGTCTACAGTCTTCCTTGCCATTGGGCCCCAACAAATAATGGATTAGGTATAGCGACATTCCTCATCGAATTTCAATTTTCTTCGGCCTCGCCTTCCTGAGCTCTCAGCTCGTCGCCCTCACCCTCACCGTCGCACGGAATCGCTGCTCGCTTCCGCTTTGTATGTGCCGAATGTTTGGCGCCCGAGACCTCGGACTCCGTTGAGGCACCGATACGAAAAAATAAATGAACCTACCAAATGCGCTCAAGACTCGAACAAAACAAGCGAATACGTGTACCGGCTACCCTGCCGGTGCCAAGACCCACGATGCGGTCGAGATCGCGGTTGGGGTGTGAAGTGGTCAACGTGCTTGACTTGGCCTTCGAGATGCGAGCGTCCGATGTATGGAAAATAAATCCCACAATCCGCGTTACAATCGAGCCATGATCCCCTGCTCTGACGGCTACTACTAGCATAGCACGAGCGATGTTCTGACCTTCTTGGCTTTCGGAGACTCCAGTAAACCCAAGATGAGAGCACCATAGAGGCCCCTTGTCGCTTCAAAGCGGAGGATAAATAAGAGAGTGAATGTCCCATGAGACGCAACGTGTCAGCCACATTGGCACGTGAGCGCGTGGCTCCCCAAGCGCCTCAGGTTACTTGAAGTATTACAAGTTGCTCGGCTTCCCCTCTTGTTCACGTCCCAACGCCTGCATCACCATGGGCGACGCTCCCGAAACCAAACTACCTCCTGGGATGGTCATGGGCCCAGATGGAAAGCCATGCAAAGCTTGCTCCACCAGGGTCGCATTTCGGAACTGGAAGCCCCCAACCACGGCGCTGGCAGGAGCTGCGGCTGCGACGAGCATCTCAAAAACGACGCCCACGCAGTGTCCCCCCGACAAGGAACAGCTTGGCCGCGCGACATGGACCTTCCTCCACACTACCGCTGCATACTACCCGACACGCCCAACACCGGCGCAGCGCTCGCAGATGCTGGCCCTCATCCATGCGCTGCCGGCGCTGTACCCGTGCACGCACTGCGCGGAAGACTTTGGGGAGAATGTGAAAAGACACCCGCCAGATGTGAGCGGGCGGGCAGGGCTCAGTCAGTGGTTTTGCGAGCGCCATAATGAAGTGAATGAAAAACTTGGGAAGGAGGCGTTCGATTGCGCGAAGACGGACGAGCGGTGGAAGGAGGGCCCCAAGGATGGTAGTTGCGATTAGATGTGCGTTCCTTAGAAAGCAAAACACCACTCACACTAAACGCGACGACGTGCGTCGGACAATTCCCCGTCCATCACCAAGAGTTGTCTTCTCGCCGACGTATGTTGCTTTATCTTTGCTGGCCCAACAATCGAGCTGTATACGCTGCCTTGACGTCCCTGCTTCCACTCCATTTCCAGGTTCTGCTCACTCCGTGACCGAGAGGTATTTTTTGGGGATTCGTATGCTTGGCTCGATGTCTAAACTGGCGTGTGGAAAAGAACCTCGTTTAGAAAGCTAATTGAAGAAGGCCGCCCCGACTTACTTCCCTTCTCGAGTCCTTCCGAGAATTTCCCAGAGATCATGGGGGGACGGGGCGCGACCACGTGGTGACCAGCTCTGTTTCCGTCCGGGTCATTAACACCCACAACAGCCGTGGAGCGACCGCGCCCGGACCGCCAGCGTACTATAAGTATAAACGATTCATCCACTCTTTCAGTTCTCTCGACATCATGCGACAGTCATCAGTATCTCTCCTCTTCCTGGCGCTTACCGGGCTGTGCGGTGTTTTCGCGCATACTCCGTCGCGCACCGTGGATGACGTTAAACGCGCAAGTTGCACGCTCACGGCCTTGGGCAGCGGCAAGGACGATTCACCGCAGCTGCTCAGCGCGTGGCAGGCGTGCAGCACGGTCGTCATCCCTGCAACCACAACTCTCAACATCTCCACCCGCCTCAACATGACCGGGCTCTCGAACAAGCATCTCGTAGGCTCTCATCCTGTGACTCGTCTGCTGAGATGTTTAACTCTGCCGTTGCAGAATTTGCAGGGGACGATGCGCTTCGACCCGAACATCCCGTACTGGTCTTCGGTGAGTCGTTTGGGAAATTTAAACATGTTCGCGGCTCAAGTTCTTTTTACGCAGAACGGCTTTCCTTTCACTTTCCAGACGCAAATCACGTTCTGGATCCTGGGCGGCACAAACATTGTCGTCGATGGGGGAGGCACTTTGGACGGCGCCGGCCAGGTTTGGTTTCGGTTCTATGCGAGGCCGGAGAAATACTAAATGCATATAGGCGTGGTACGATGCTTTCGCATCCAACTCCACCCTCCTGCGACCTATCACCATGACTCTCTTCCAGGCGACGAACGTGCTGGTGCAGAATATCAAAATGATTAACAGCCCCGAGTGGTTCAACCTCGTCAACGAAGGGAAGAATGTCACCTTCAGCGACATCACACTCAATGCTGCCTCGACTTCCTCTCACGGCGCGTCCAACACCGACGGATGGGGTGCGTTCCGTTTTATTACCTAGTTAAAATTGGGGACCAACACTGGCCGTGTGTAGATATTTATCGGAGCGACACCGTCGTGATCAAGGACAGTATCATCAACAACGGAGACGACTGCGTTTCTTTCAAGGTAGGATTCTTAATCTGCGTTTTTCTTCGATGTCCTGACTGACACCACACAGCCTAGTGAGCAGTTTTCCGTCGCTATCCCCAGTGACTTACGCCGATAAAAGACACAACGAATGTCCTCGTATCGAACCTCAATTGCACTGGGTCCCAGTACGTCTGGTTTTATTCACGTCAGATTATTTTGACCAACAACGCTCCAGCGGCATATCCGTCGGGTACGCTTCCCACCCTGCCCTCAGTGACAAGCGAAAATAACGCGCAGGCAGCTCCCTCGGACAGTTCGCCGGCATGTTCGACATCGTCGAGAACGTCACCGCTACGTGCGCCGTTCCTTAGTGGATTAAGAGCATTTATTAATTTGTTTATTCAGCAACATTCGCATGAGCAACGCGCAGAACGGCGCGCGCATCAAAGCGTGGGCGGGCTCCGGCGTCGGGAGCGGGATCGTCAAGAACATCACGTTCAACAACTTCATTGAGAGCAAGGTTGATAATCCGGTCGTGATTGACCAGTGCTACATGACGAGGTAGGCTTATTGACACTCGCTTCTGCGAATTCGACCGGCGCTAACGACCGGCTTTAATAGTGCCTCAGACGTAAAACACTACCCCCCGTTCTTTATGGACAAGATACTGACTTTATGCAGTGCGCGGAGTTCCCATCGAACACTTTCATTCAGGATGTCTGGTTCACCACGTACGCACACCTTTCCTCCCTTTTTGAAGCTCCTCTTGCCAACCAATACTCATATTTGACAAAATAATTCCACAGGATATCCGGCACCTCGACAGGCTCCACAGTTGCGAGCCTCGCATGCTCTCCCGGCGCACGTTGCAGCGACATAAACGTGAACAATTTCAGCCTCTCGTGCGTCCATTCTTCCTTTGGTTCAAATTGTGGTTGAAAATGAGTTTCGGCGTGCAGACCACCGTCAGGCACGGCGAATTATGTCTGCCAGAATGTGAACCTGACAGGGAATGCGGTCGATTTATTCCCGGCCTGCACGGTGACATAGCGCAAAAAAAAAAAATAGGCATCTGTAACTTGTACTCGACGACGTACGATCAATACGAAAAAATGAGCTAGTCTTTCAACTCGTTTTAGTCACCTATGAGGGTTTTTTCGACGTGATTCTGGTCTGTGAGCAAAGCGTCGGGCGCGTTGACAGCTAAGTTGTGTGTGTTTTCGAGGCGGGTTCAACCAAGGTTCAACTTCGCTCGGTTTGCTGCATTTGACCGCACTGATGCTACCTTGAAACGCCCGGTAGAAATTAAGCGAGGAAGCTCAGGCTGCCACGCTGGGCCGTTGACTGAAAACGCGAGGCAAGATGGTGGTTAAATCAGGTTGAACGGCGGGAGAATTTGTTTGGTGTTGTCATTGTCCCAGCCCGTTGCCCTCCCGATGCCGGCCGTGGACAACATTCAGAAAACAGATGGTATATTTGTGCTAACTCAGGATCGCGGTAATTAATATTCGCTCAACAACCTGGCCACCGTCTCGTGCCTGAACATGCTATAATGCCCGACCCCCGGAATGGAGTTCTCTTTTACCGGCGACCCAGGGAATCGACTGGCCCCGAGATCCGGCCACCCACGACATGGAGTCGAGAGGAGCATACCAAACTCGGCGAGGATAACGGCGATCGGAGCCTTGAGAGAGAAGAGCCACTCCTCGAATGGTCCAATGAAAGTGGCATATGACCGGTCGTCCGACACTGGGTAGAAGCCTTCCAGGAATTCGAATGTCAAGGTCAGAATAATGCGCGAGATGGTGAGTTCGGTGCGCGGGCCAGATGGAGTGTATGCCCGGTCCTCAATTGCGGCCTCATATGCCGCCAGGGAGGTGGGGCTGGTGGATGGATCGTTCCTGAGCATATCCAGCACCAACTCATCGGAGAGGGTGCGGAAATCCGCCGCAGACTGTTTTCGCAAAATAGTCTCACAGGCTTCGTGGATCCACACGGTAGGGGAGTTGTCGACGAAGGTGAGCTGCAGAACTTCTTCCCCAGCGTCCTCGAACAACTTGACGAGTGAGACGCTGGGGACGACGGAGGCTGAATACGCAGCAAAGCGATATGGTCCGTTGGGCCTCTTTGCGCAGATTTGCGTCCTCCAGTAGGCAACGAGGGTCGGCATCGACTCGAGGGGAGTAGAGTCAGTGATCTGGATGGCCCAAAGGGGCCCTTCGAACGTGTCCCGCAGGCCGAAGAAAAGCGCCGCTGAGCCATTCGCACCGCAGAGAACGATAAGCGGAGTCCCTTCACCACCACGAATCTCCACGATGCACTCTGCCGACCCGCTGCTGCTCGTGGTCTGCATCGATCGATCACCGGAGCGCAGGATTTCGTTCCACGACGACTGTCCCATGAGCTGCATCTGTGTGACGACGATGAAGGGCTGTAGCGCCGTCGCCAGTCTAGAAGCACCAAGCGAATCGAGTCCGTATGAGGCAAGGGGAAGATCCGCAGAGAATTCTTCGGCGGAGACGCCTAAAATTTCGAATAGAATCGCGTTCATGGACGGGTTCGCCTCTGCGGTTGCCTTCATGATTGCGAGCACATCCGACCAGGTAGCCCCACCTAGCAGCTGCATCTGCGATACTGCAGCGTACGGGCGCAGCTCAGTGGCCACCTTGGCGGCGGTGATCGAATCTAAGCCGTACACGCTCAGCGGCTGGTCGGCGTCGAATTCCTCCGCGGGGACCTCTAAAAGCTCCAGAATATGGTGGAGTATATTCGGGGCTGCTTGTTCCTGCGCTACTCCCGCTCCAGCGACGATGAATTCCCCTCCGCTTTTTCGAATGGGCGACATGAGATGACGGCAAGTGCCCGGTAAGGTGAGATGTGTTTCGAGCGAGTCCCAGTCTAGATCTGGAATATATTGGTTGAATGCGGCGTCGTCCAGCTTTCGAAGACCGTCTTCCAAGTATGTCCAGAGGGCTGCGCTGGGTCAGTTTGATATCCAAGGCAAGTATGAAATCCCGCACTCTGCGCTGTTATGCTTCCGAAACGATCCTTTCGAGCAATGTGCTTTGAGCTCGCACGATCCTAGAATTGAGGGCGCTTAGTCCTTGACTTTGTGGCCAAGTGAGACGACGCACTAGGAAACCGACATCGGATATGCCCGGCGTGATCAACGAAAACGCATTCTTGTACCCAGCCAGAATCCCGTCGACAGTCGTACAAGCGCTGCGTTCCATCCACTTTGAGCCAGGACGATAACAAGCCATGACAAGAACGCACCTGGCATAATTCGCTTGTCCTGCGATCCCAACAAGCCCGCTAATCGACGACAGTGCGACGAAGAAATCGAGCGACGCAATATCGGCTTCCGCCGCGAAGACTTCTAGCATCTTGACCTTTGAATCGTACACAGCGTCTAGAGTCGCGCGTGTTTGTTCGAAGAATACGGCGTCCGAGAGAACGAGAGCCATGAGGAAGCAACCGGCAATGGGAGCCGATTTGGATAGGCGGCGGACCATATTGCCCATCTGGTCAGAACGGGTCCCATCGCAGGCTTCTAGCTGAAGCTGCAAGTCCTCGAGACCGGAAAGGTAACTGATCTTTGCGAGTGTAATGGCATCGTCCACCGGGTCTAAGGAGGCGATGCCACGTCGCGATGTGAGGACGAGATGCTTTGCACCGTGCTCAAGATGAGGTTCTCAGCATAAGACATACGTGCAAGGTGAAAATGAGCTTACCTGGTACATCCACACAGCCAAATCCACACCCAGCCCGCCAATCCCGCCGAGCAGGATATACGCACCATCAGCCCGGAATGGAGGCGACGCGCATCGCAGAGGGTTGGAAGGCGGCGAGGGAAGCATAGGTACGAGGTTGATCTGCCCGTAACCCAACTCCACTATTGCCCGCTGCACAAAACTCGGATCCTGCTGTCTGCTCTGCTTCAACAAGCTGTCCCAGACGATCAACTTCCCATCCCGCGCAATCCACCGCCGCAGATGTGGGTTCTTGCTGTATGTCTCTGAATCACACAGGAGAATATCGACACATTGGAACGAATCGACGTCGGAGGAGTCTGCGTGGACCAACTTGAATCTACCCATCCCGGCGGCGACGCGTTTCTGGACGTCACAGGTGAGCTCAGCATCGCGGAGGGCGACGAGAACACGCTTGCTGCGGGCGCTGTCCTCCGCGATGAATGATGCGACCACTGAGCCAAGTATGTCCTTGGCCAGATCGAGGATCGGCGCTTGCACGGGTCCGAGGACGAGACCGACGCTATCGACCGATACGGTAACCTCGTCCGCTGCAACCTTGACTGCTACGCCGCCAACGAGAGAGTCGCGAGGGAAGTTGGGGTGAGAGGGGGATTCCACATGACCCACAAAGCCGTCGAACGAGCTGGACATCCCCGCCCATTGGCTGACGCGCACGGTGAGCGCACTCTGCGGAGAAGATTTAGGTGGGCTGCGCCCTAGCGCCAAGCGTGGCACATGGGAACCATCCCGGTCGAAGAATACAGTATCCTCTCCGCTCTCGAACACCCACTTGTTCTTCGCGAGCACAGGCACGATATCGGCACCCGCCTCGAAGATGCATAGGCGGATGTTCCAGAGCAGGAGCTCCTTCCGAAGGATCACGCACAAGCCCACTGCGGCGTCTCCGTCTCGGCCCTGCATAGCTGCGATGTAGAGAGTTGTCGGAGCTTCACGATCGTGTGCACGGAGCCACGTTTGCAGCTCGATCTCCTTCCCAAATTCATAGAGGTAGACGTCCGCTGAGTCGACGGGGACCTCCGGATCCGGAAGACGCGCGGTCGGTTTCTGGGCAACGAAGTAAAAGTCCCTTCCACCGTTGCTCTCCGTGCAGGTCTGTACGTTTGTGAAACCGGATGCCTCGAGCTGGTCCGTCCACGCCGCAGGCGACAGCGTGCAGTGCTTTCGACCATCTGCGTACCCGAACCACTCGGAGAAACAGCCGAAGATGCAGTCCATCCACACGCTTCCGGGATATGCACCCCAGGCCGTGCCGTCGAGCTCGACGGTGAGGAGAGATCCGCCCGGAACGAGCAAGGTCTTGAGGGAGGCAAGAGATTCGTGCAAGTCGGGAGCCGCGTGAAGCACATGGAGAGACACGACGATGTCGTATGCTTCGAGGGAGATTCCCTGCGCTTGTGGGTCCTTGCTGATATCATATGCTTTGGGAATGACCGGAGTAAAATCGATGTGACGAACGAGATCGGACACAAGCTACAGATGGGAACGTTGAGAACCACACTAAAAAGAAACTGATTCCACGTACAGCATACGAGATGTCTGTGACGGTATATTCCGCCATGACATCCTTGTTCTCGCGAAGTTCCGCGACCAGATGGTGAGTCAACAAACCAGTTCCTGGCAGACATCATTACTCGTTTTTTTTTTGTCTAGAAAAACACCACAAACCTGCGCCGACCTCTAAGATCTTGATAACCTTCTTTCCAGCCTTGTTCAGCGCAGAGAGAACATCGCCAAAAGCCTTGGTTGCTTCGATACACACGTCGCTGGTCTGGCTGTCTTTGGAGTAAAACTTGGCCATCAAGTCGTCCGAATATAAAGCGTTCACGGCATGCTGGAAAGCGGGATACGACTAAGGCCGCTGTAAAATTGAAGGGAGGATGTCTCTCACCGTCGGACTCTCAAATACGGAAGGATGCACGGCCGCGACCCGCTCCGTGATCTCGAAATGATTCGGCCACCTCTCACGAAGTGCTTGCACGACCAGCGGATCCACATCGACTGTCGTTTCTCCAGCCGACACGCGCTTGGCAGTTTCCAAGTAACGTTGGCGAGACGGCTAAAACGCTCATTCATGAGCAAAAGAACATGACAAGCACGAAACAGCGCACCGAATCCCCCACCACGACATCTTGGCCCAATGACTTGCGAATCATGTCAACCGCCATGGAGTCCAGGATCTTATTAAGCGTGATGGCCTGCGCTTTATCCTCTCGGTCCGGGAAGGACGAGTCGAAGTGGGGAAGGTCCACGGGCGCGATGACCGGCTGTAAGACCAGATCAAATCTGCGCTTGACCGAGAGCGGCTCGACGGAGGTGAACTTCTTCAGGGCAAAACTTCGCAATTCGCAAAGTGCCACTCCAAGCGAGTCGGTGACTGTCATGTCATACACCAGCGTGTCTATGCAGAATAGCTCAAGGATAGTTCTATGAAGACACGCGATGGACATACCGGGTGTCCAGTGCTTGAGGGTCATATGTGCAAACCAGTTGCCAAGTGCTGGGGTACGCCGGTGGAATGTGAGATAGCCGAGTCGCGAGGGGAGGTAGATGACGCTCTTCGAGTTTTGCCTGGTAACGTCGGGGTGAAGAAGTGCGTGTAGACACGAGTCCATTAGGACGGGGTGGAGTAGATGGCCTTGGGCGCTGGATGAGAGAGTTAACGCGAAGGAATCCTCAACACGTCCGCGACGTACAGCTCATCGCTGGTGGGACCGGAGATCTCAGCGATGACCTCGGCCGGCCCGCCATGACATCTCACTACCCTCTGGAATCGCGGACCATACGAGGCCATTGGTTGTAAGGAGGAATAGAACCCTAGATGAAACGACCTAAGTCTTGAACCGTCAAGCAGGACAGAACACGATACCTTTCATATTCAGGGCAGGTAATCGCTGCCAGATCGAGCCCAACTCGATCTTCGACGGCGGCCGTGGTGGCTGCGAGTCATCCATACAACCACGGGCATGTTCCCGTCCGAGGGAACCCTGCGATGACTGAGTAATGGCAAAGGCTATAAAATAATGCGAGACATACCGAGCCCGTCCGGATGCTCCACGCGGAGTTCGCTTTCTGGACCTCGATCTCCTGCGGCGAATCTGAGGCCAGAGACAAAATCGAGAGGAACTCGACGTCCCAGAGGAAACTCGCGCCGGCTTCGAGAAGCTGCAGGTAGCAGGTGAAATGGCGCACAATTAGTTGGGCGGAAGACACGTACGATCTCGATGAAGCCGGTGGCAGGTAAGATAGGTTCACCTAAGCGAAGGCTCGGTCGTTAGTGTATGTAGGCACTCGAAAACACAAACGAACCGTTGATGACGTGCTCAGCCAGGTCGGGATGCGTCGTCTTGTTCATCGACAAGCGCGCCGAAGTGAGAGGACCAGCGCGCAGAGCACCCTGCAGCCGGGAAGGTCCCCGAAGCTTGGCAGGCGAGATCTGGCGTCGGGCGAGAGGGTGCTCAACCAGCTTCGACTCGGTGGGCGAGGCACCGCGGCCATATAGGGGGGTCAGATCAATGGAGTTGATTCCGAGGAGGGAGAGGCGTCCAAGAGTCTCCAGGAAGAGGGTCATCTCTCCGAACGCAAGGGCAGGCTTGTTCGCAGAACTTCGACGCATTGGACACAAACTACGCTCCTCCGGTATTCCATGGGCCGACAACGAGGAAGCGAGCACAGGGTGGCAGCATATCTCCACGAAAATGGGGATTGGATGGGAATCAAGGAGCTTTGTCACCGCGTCGCTGAAGAGGACTTCGTTCCGACAGTTCTCCCAGAAGTACTCGGAAGTGAAGTCGGCCACGAGTTCGCCCCGTCTGCAGGAGGAGAAGACTGGGATGCGAGGGACATGAGGTCCAGGGTAACGAGAGAAAATATCGGCCATCCGAGTAGTGTAGTCGTCTTTGATGAGGTCCATGAACGAAGAGTGATTTGGTATCTTTGTGCGGAGGCGTTGGGCGAATATGCTCCGGGATTTAGCCAAAGCAACGACCTTGTCTAACTGGGAAATGTCCCCAGAAAGTACAACAGACTGGGGGGCGTTGAAGCAGGAGACCTCAAGAACGCCAGTACCATCCTCAAGCACCTGAGACGCCATTTCTATGGCATGCTCTGAGCTGCACGCCAAAGCTGCCATTCCCAAATCTCGTTCTTCCAAAATTGCCATGGCCTTGCCACGTGCAATAGCGATCTCCAGAGCCATCTCCTTCGACCCGGCACCGGACGCGTACAGCGCAATCGTTTCCCCAGCGGAATGACCGAGTATCATATCCGGGACGACGCCCAGGGAAGTCAAAAGGTCAAACATCGCTATTTGGATCATGGCGAGCGCGCTAAGGGTGATTACGACCGGCCAGGCGGTTTCGTCGAGGGTCACAGCTGGATGGCTCGAAGAAGAGTCAAATAGACCGGTGGATTCGACCAAAGAGACGCCCTCAACCCGCTGGTAAACCGCGTCCAGCTCCAATATGGTTGCTCTGAAGACGGGGGACTCGGCGAACAGCTGACGCCCCATGGCATAGTGCTGAGGGCCCTGGCCACTGAAGACAAAAACGAGTGGAGATTCTTGGCGCGGAACCAGCGATGGAGGAGCAAGTACCAGTTCTTGGGAGGGAGAAACTATGAAAAATGTTCTCCATGGAACCTGGCGAGCGCGTCTGGCCAGGGTGACGGCGAATTTACGGAGGTCGTCAGGGCCAAGTTTCGAGGCAATTTCCGCGAGAGAGTTGGCAGCATTGGGCGATAAGCCACCGACGATGAACAAGACCGGAACATCGGTGGTGATCGTGGATGTCACAGTTGTGACTTGTGACGTGACTGTCGGGGCAGCCCGCAAAACCACATGTCCCGTTGATCCTCCCAAACCCGCGCTGGTCATCGAAATAATTGGCTGTCCAGTGCGGTTTCCGAGCGCGACAGGTTCAACGGGCACTGTCCCCTGGAATTCCCCCCAACGTATCCCGACAGAGGGTTTCGCAAAATTCACGGTGGGCGGGATGATTCCGTGCTCGAACATCAGGCAAGCCTTCGCCACCGACGCGAGAAAAGCGGTTACTTCCAGATGGCTGCATGGATTTTAGTGGGTTACTATATTCTCAGTGGGAACTAACCCAATGTTTCCCTTGATTGACCCGAATTTAGCATCTCTCTCGCGCGCGAATAAGGAGCCAGCCATGTTCGCTTCGATGGGATCTCCAACAGAAGTACCTGCTGGATGTTAGCGCGGGAGCAGTGACACCTGGTTCGAAGTTTACCTGTCGCATGAAGCTCGACATAATCCGCCATATCAAAGCTCAATCCAGCTCTGTTGTAGGCCTCTATGATGCACTTCTGTTGCGCTACAGCATTTGGGACGTTGAGAGGCATCTGCGATCCAGTTGCATTAATGGAAGACCCCGCGACCTGGTCCACGATTAAATTATGAGGTCAACACGGGTTGAAATCAAACTCACGACACAGTAAATGTGATCGTTGTCTTGAATTGCAAGGTCCAAGCGCTTCAGAACAACAACGACCACGCCTTCACCGCGTCCGAACCTGAAAGTTGAGTTTCAAAAACAGTCAGTTTATTCATTCACTGCACGCACCCATCCGCAGTATCATCCATAGGCTTGCACATCCCATCTGGCGATAAAACCCCGCCTTGGGCATACGCCTTCCACTCCCGCATACTGGTACAAATGAGTCAAAATCGAAATCCTTCGAATCAAACGTACTCTCGGTTCGTCTGGGCCGCGCCGACAATCGCCGCCGAACAATCTCCCTTCTCAATCGCATTCACAGCCAGATGGAACCCGGTCAAGGACGAGCTGCACGCCGTGTCCAGGTACACCGACGGGCCCGTGAGGTCGAGCGCATACGACGCGCGGTTCGCCATCCCACACATCATCCACGAGAAGCTGCCGTCCGTGTCAATCTCGTCCTGCAATAACCATGTCAGCTTCGCTCTGGTCCGACTTGGCAGGGTACATCGAATGTACCTGCCCAATAATATCTCTGTTCCCGCACATGAACCCTCCGATTCGCTGGCCCTTGGTGTTGATCCCGGCGTCTTGCAGCGCGAGGAATGACATATCCAGGAGCCGCCTCGCGCTGTTCGGGATCACTCGCGCGTCGCGCGTGCTAATGGCGAACGAAACGTTGTCAAAGGCCGTCGCATTCTTCAAGAAGCATCCCGAGAGCGGCAGGTTCGCGTGTTCCCCATCCCTGAAAAGCATCAGCGCACTATCCCTTGCACACAGCAAAAACCATACCGAGCAAGGTCAGGAAAAATCTTTTCGAGCGGCTCGTACGCCTTGCCGCCTTTGAGGAGGAAGTCCCACAGCGTCGAATAGTCCGAATCATCAGACGTCCCGCCCCCGGGAAGCTGCACGGAAATCCCAACCTAGGTGAGTGTGCGTCAGCAACACACCCAGCATATAATCGGCGAAAAACCCACAATCGCAATGGGTGTCGTTTCTGCCATATTTCCAGTTGGAGAACGTACTGCGGTGTCCTGCCGTATATCTATCTTGTTAAGTATCGTATCCGAAGCTCTTTCTGTGTCAGAACTGCAAATCATCTCATCAAGTGGAAACGATTGGTAGCAAGCATCGAACTCCGCCCTGGGGGCAAGACAGCTGTGCTATACGCCGCTTCTACGGTGATATCGCATGCATATTGTACCGAAAATAGGAAATAATCAACGGCGAAGCTTGAAGCTCCCGCTCAGCGCTCCGACGGACATCTCGGCCGGGAACTATGTGAAATACGCCGCGGTTTGAGAGACAGCGAAGAGTTGTCGAATTCGATGGAGGATGCAAGGAAGCTGCTGCTCCTGCGAAATTTCAACTCGGCGCGCCAAGTTGAACTCTGACCTCGGTTCACACTGAGAGAGCCACATGAAACACAGATATACGTGTGCGAGCTTAAGGAGCGTGGAGTTAAACGGAAGATAGGCTCTGGGCCGCTGCTGTGAAATTTTCAACATAGCGTCTCAGTTCAACTCGCACTCATCCTCATCAATCTCATCGGGTAGAAATCAGCTTCTAGATACCACAAACACCGACGTACACGGGTGGTACGGAGGTTACCCCAGTAAAAAACTTTCGTTGGAACAAATTGAAACGAAAAAAGCAACACAGAATCAGAATCGCACCGCCATTGCACCCGTACCGCGCCCATCAAGCCGCGTCACAGGTTGTTCTTTCCCAACACAAGTGTATCTGCCTCACGCTCTTCACGGGCTCATCTCTCAACAGCGGTAGAACGGTGAACTCCGAGCTTCCTACCACCGGCAAATCTGATCGTCGACTCGCCGAAAATAGGAATACCGGTCGTCTTCATTGACGTGGCAGGCCCCTTCTCTCCGTTTCGACAGCCTAGGCAACACGGCCGCTTCGGCGAAGAGAAGCTCTTCACAAATGATACTGATACGAGCCCGTGGCACAGATTCAGAAGCCATATCCATCTCGATGATTATCTCATTGACGGACGTACGCTTTCATTTACTCTGTTTGAACCTTGTCTATGAATATCCAACCAGTTATTGACCAGGGTCAAAATCATCTCAGTCGAATCAGATTTTATGAGCGCGTCTCGAAGATCAATCTGGTAGGCTGTAGCTGGGGCGAGATCTATAGCGACATCTATTATAGATCACAACTTTCTTTTGCTGTTCTGTACACCCTCCCAATGTCTGCCCAAATCGCCTTAGCCAACAGCGACCTCTTTGCCCGTGCTCTCTACGACTTCAATCTTGGCAAGGCCGAGCGCCAGGAAATTGTCCATGAGCGAACCAAAGCAATCGCAATGTCCTTCAGTATGCTTGCACTTTGCAACATGTTTTCACGGTGCTGAGACGAAGACTCCTAGATTTCACCCCATTCGATGTGTTTACCTGCTCGGAGAAATTCTGGGACGCTGGCTTCCACCCAATTAACCTCATTGACGTTGCTGCGAGCGCCTTGGCCTCGATTCACGTGAACCTCACTATTGGAACACTGGCCGAGTATATCGATCGCCCAGAGGTAGCTGAACTCTGCCGCAAACTTCTCGCCTTCGAGATCTCGTGCGTATCAAAGCAAGATTTCATGTTCAAAAATATCTGATTCGCATTATTAGGGGGCACTATATGCTGACCGAGGCCGCTCATGGACTCGACTCTCAGAATATCGAAACCACTGCGACTTTGCTCGAAGATGGCGGTTTCGATTTTCACACGCCGAACGCGGGAGCTGCGAAGTGGGTTTTTGTCTGTTCATCGAGGCTCAATATTAATTGAATGAACAGGTTCATGCCGGCCACCATGGTAGCTGGAGGAATCCCCAAAATGGCGATAATCCTGGCCAAACTTATCGTTCAAGGCTCAGATCGTGGTATCCGCCCCTTTGCTGTTGACCTGAACGATGGTAAAACCATGTGTCCCGGCGTCTCTTGCCGGTACGTCGCCTATTCTTACAGTCTTGTAAAACACTCAAGTCATGACCAGATCTCTTCCTGACCGGGCTGGCACTCGACCCATGGGGCACGCCATCACCTATTTCAACCACGTTAAACTCCCTGCGACAGCCCTCATCGGGAATTTAGACACCAAACTCTCCCCGAGGTTGCAATTTTTATCGACCATCTGGCGCCTGGGGGTTGGCTCGGCGTCTCTCAGTGCCATGATTATCCCCGGGCTTCGCATTTCTGCCCATATCACTGCCAAATATGCAAAGCAACGCATGGTCACCAACTCTGCAGGCGTTACCGCGCCGATCCTGTCTTTTAGGACGACCCAGGCTCCGATTCTTCGAGCACTGAGCCAGGCAGCCACCCTTGAGGCGTTCTACAGAGAAATACGACCCTACTTCTCTGCTCCGGACAACAGCAACCTTGTCCAAGCTCTCGATATACGCAACGGACTTGCAGACGTGTTCAAAACTATCGCCGTGCACCACTGGCGCGAAAGCAGTCTCGTGCTGACCGATCGGCTCGGTGCCAGGGGCTTGTTCACTGAGAACCAGTTGATGTCTATCGAGGTATGGCAGTCGAGGGTATAACTTTCTCTCGTTGACTTTTCGACCCGTAGTCGGAATTACGCGGGATGACCATCGCCGAAGGGGATGTCCTTGTCTTGTGCATTCGTACGTTCAAAGCCATACAGAACGATATCCGTCATTCACCCCTTCGTTTATTAGGTTTAGCCACCGAGTTGCTCATCGGGCGGTATCAGCTGCCCGCCCCGAGGCACCCGAATTCCTTGCTCGCCATGCACGAGGGCATGATCTTCCTTGAAATGCACGGGGTTTTTCAAAAAATGGGCAGAGATCACCGTTCCGAGGAATTCAACCAAACCCTCTTGCCCCGTTGCATCCCTCTGGTAATCGCCATCGGCCAGCGCATGGCATACGAGGCAGCACTCGACGCGCATGTTGAACCGGAACTGGTTGCCGTGTACGAGGCGAGCGCTACCCTTCAAGACCTCGCGTGGTATGTGGAGCACGGTTTAACGACTCGGGCAACCGCCATGGCGAAAGAGGTAGATGCGCTCACCAGAGCCTTTGGTATTCTTGATCAAATATTGGACGAGAATGGCTGCGAGCCATACATCCACACTCCGATTTTGTCTTCGTCGGCGTGGGCAAATTGGATTGCAAGTCTACCTTTACACGAGTCTGCTAAACTCTAGGTTATTTAGAATACAAACACTTGTGCGTTGCAAAATGTTGGGCTTCACTTTGGCGAGATAAATGGGGATTCAATTAGCCATTAAATATACCAGTACCCTCAAAGTTCACGGAATAGAAACGCGGTCACGTGTTAACTCACAGGTGATTGGTCGATCAATCTTGGTGGTTCAATTTGATTGTCGGCTTAGCGCGGCAATGTGCTTCGATAATTGAGGAGGGTTCAGCATTTTTTTAAAAAAAAATTCCTGGGACGCGTCTGGCATGTTACACAGAATTAATGAATCTCCACACCGCAGATCCTCTCGCAAGTTCCGGGTGACACGGCAATACGCAAATAGCGCAAGACGGCCCCGCGGGTGTTCCGTGTACCCGGCGGTGAAGCTTGGAATTCCACCGAGAACGAATCGGGTCAACCTCCCAAGAATGAGTTCAGAATGGAAGTATTCCTGGACTGAGCTAGGTTCTCAGTTGCTGTGCCGCGAAGCTCCAAAACGTGAAATATAGGTTTGCGCGCGCGAAAGAATCGAAGCTATGGCGAGATACCAGTGGTACATCATACACTTTGTGGGAAGATCATAGTGCTCAAGCCTGAGGCGCACGATTCAAATCCTCTGACATCGCAGCGAATGTACGGGAAAGTCAAACTGTTCCGACCTGTACGACACTAAGATATCGTCCGTGGGATGGACGGGAAGGGATCTTACTAGTGACTCGGGAGAATGAGTTCTAAGTTTTGTAGCTCCCGTAGATAGCGGATGGCCATATGAGTGTAGCTGGGCGGCGGTACTCAACACAGCCTCTGTATGCTGTCGGCACGATGACGGCTGGCGTGGTTAGCTTTCTTTCTCTTTCGCGCGTTGGGCTATTTCCCGATATTTTCTGCGAACAAATGGTAATGAAGGATGATACCCTCCACGAGGCCTCGATGCGCCATTCTCCTACAACACAATTTTGTTTCGCAATCTCAGCATTTGATCCGTCATATCCATAATTACACCGAACTCCCACGGTTGGCTTTTTTTTGGCGTGGCAGCCCTGGACTTCTTGATGAGGAAGCCGAAGAAGCGAATCAGTGATCCACAAGGCCGGCGATGAGTCGTGGCCGTCTCACAGCTAACTGTGCTCTCGCTCAGCTTCCTGCGACAGCCCTCCATGTCCCAGTCTCATTCGAACACAGACTCTGGCGTTGTAGACGAACCCGCCGCCACTAAGGAGACCGTTGGCCTGAAGGACTCCCCCGCCAACGAGGCCACTCCAGCTCCCGCTGGCGATGTCTTTCCGGAAGGCGGGCGAGACGCGTGGCTCACCGTCGCAGGAGGGCATGTTTGCCTCTCTGCAAAACACTTCAGACTCTAACTCTTGCTCGTCTCTAGCGCGATGGTCACATTCTGCACTTTCGGTGAGTATCCGTTTGCGACGCTAATTGATTGTCTCCGAGAGCTGGTGTGCTCCAGGTGCTATACAGTCTTTCGGTGTCTACCAAGATTACTACACCCGCATTTTCCTCAGCGAGCATCCTGCGTCCGACATCTCATGGATAGGGTACCCTTCCTTTCGCATCTCCCGTCAATCTCAATTTCATTTGAATTTTCTAGCTCCGTCCAAATCTTTTTCCTGTTCTCCGTCGGGATCATCAGCGGGAGGGTAGCTTGTGTCTGCGACTGTGTCGTCTGCAATACTGAGTCTCTCCATAGCTCTTCGATCAAGGCTACTTTCGGCAACTACTCGCAGGCGGCAGCATACTTTATCTCGTCTCGTCATTCCTTTTGTCTCTTGCCAAGCCCCACCACTACTATCAGAACTTCCTCGCCCAGGCTATTGGCATGGGCATTGGAATGGGTACGTCGCGACACTTTTATATCCGATCTACTTGCGCTAATCGTAGTTTGTTAGGCATAATTTTTCTGCCCTGTCTGTCCATCGCGGCCCATTATTTCAAGCGAAGGCGCGCAGTGGCTATAGGAGCCGTTCTCTCAGGTATTTTCTGTGCGTCAGACTCACTGTGCATTTCAAATATTTGGTCAGGATCCTCGATCGGAGCTGTGATCTATCCCCTCATGATCAACCGTCTCTTTGCGAGCAAAGGCTTCGCGTGGGGTGTGCGAGCGGTATCGTTCCTCGACCTTGGCCTCCTCCTCACCGCCAATTTTATCATGAAAACCCGCCTCCCTCCTCGTCCTTCGGCCGTCAATATGAGGGTAATCGTCAAGGATATACCGTTCTGGATCTGTCTGATTGGGTAATGGATTTGTCGTCTTTCACGTGTGCCCGAAATGAACTCTTCTCAGGGAGGCCGTAACATTCTGGGGTCTATTTGTCCCAAGTATGCATTCGCTCAAACCTCCCAAGTACTTGACTGACAGTCATTGCAAAGTTTTTTACATCCAATTATATGCCGTCGAGCACGACGCTTCGAAGACCCTTCAAACTAACGCGGTGCGTAGTCTTGAGCACAAGATTCTCACATTTCTTGACCGAGAAGCTAGGTTTCCATCCTCAACGCTGCGGGATTCTTTGGCCGAACCCTTCCCATGGTCTTCTCCGATATGTGGGGCCCATTCCCTGGTAAAATTGTGTCCCTTCTCATAATGTTATTCGACGCTGAGCGCTTGACAGTCATACTTCCGTTGACATTCATTTCGGGGATCATGGCGTTCGCATTCCTTGGGGCAAAGTCGGACGCGGGAATAATCGTTTTCGCTATACTGTACGGGTTCTTCAGTGGTGGATTCATATCCCTCTCCGTCCCAACATCCGCTTCCTTTTCGCGCAGCGTGGGGGAAATTGGGTAGGCATTTCCTATTTTATCCATATCATTGCCGCATCTGAGGTGTGCTTGGTAGATCGCGCGTGGGCATGATGAGCTTGGTCTGCAGTTTCACCTTATTGACTGGCAATCCGATTTCCGGAGCACTTTTACATCCGCCTCGTGATACTTGGATCCAGCCCATAATTTTCAGCGGGGTAAGTGTGTTTATTCAATTAGACGTCTGAGAGCGATTTCTGAACACTGCTCATGCATTCCAGGTTACTATCTTCGCTGGTCTTGGTTTCCTGATGGTGGCTGGTTATCTCCAGCGCAAGCAGCGGAATGGTTGACCAATTTTCGGGTTCTCGTGACCGCAAGGTCTTTATTTTACGTTGAGAGTGCACATTTCTTGAGCGAGTGTAGATTTTGGACGTGTAAATATGCTTTCTTGGACTAGATCTTCGGTCAATAAAAATCCCATCGAATATCAGAAACAGAGGTATTTTTCAATTCTTGAGACCATTGATGGGAGAGCTAGACCGATTCGTACTCCCGATTCCAAATACCTGTGCTATTTCATCTCAGTCCGTCGCCAATTCGCACGGAACAGAAAACGAGGGAGTGTCTGTGTGCCAGCTCAGCCCCATTGCGGTTCTACGTACACATCATTTCATTCCGCGATGCTTCCTCGAGCTTTTTTGCCCCCACCTATAGTACCCCACGTATAGTTCTGCTGTGAAATCTTGCAACTCGGTCATTATTGGAACCCGCGGCTGGAATTGTGTTGCAGCTTGCTTCAAGAGATGGATTCTGATGATTCACGACTCCTCTTCCCAGAATCTTCTCCCCCAGATGATTATCTGTCTTCTCGCAGTACCTAGCTGGCTGTGCATTTGAGGCAGACTCTTCTCTGTCAGGAAACACTGGTCAACGTAGGTCAGAGTCCATGCAAATCGGACGATCCCCTTCTGGGCAAGTAGTTGCTATTTGGGTCACATCATTGATCTGTCAGACGTGAGAAAGATCGGCCACCTTTGCCGAGTTTTGCCGCAAGTGTGCAATCCCCGCTGTCAGCCGCTTTCCTTCACCCACGGTCATGTAGCATCGGTGATACTGCCATCAGCGGGAGGTAAGAATAGCGTGCGGGAGAAGTAAGGCTTCTCAGGGCTGTGGTCATCGTGCAGCACCTTGAAAGCGACTCATTCACTGTGCTCGTCGTCTCGACTCTCTGCTCATCATGTCGTCTCTCACCAAGCCATTGCTCGGAACTGTAGCTTCATATGTGGTCTACCTCGTCGTCAAGACCCTCCATGCACACCTCACTTCACCGCTGCAAAACCTGCCTGGTCCGCCCGCAGCACACTGGTTCTACGGCAATACACAAGAACTGGTGAAGGACGTGGGTGTACCCATCACTCTACCGACCAGTTCTCGCTGAAAGCCATGCAGCAATTTTCGGGGCTGATAGAACGCTGGGTCGCCCAATACGGAAACACCTTCCGGATTCACCGAATACTCGTAAGAATCCTGAGGCATCCGCGCAAAATGAGGCTCATACTTCAGCAGGGAAAATGCGACTTATTGACCACAGACACGAAAGCCATCCAGCATATGCTTACAGCCACTTCAATTTACCAGAAAAGCGACGTCGCCCGGGAAGCCCTGGCCAGGATTGTTGGACCAGGTGGGATTATATTACAGATATCATATTCGAGCCAGATAATAAGGCCCACTTCAATAGGCATTCTCGTCGTCGAGAACGAAGATCATAAGAGACAGGTGAGTATTTTTGTCACTTCTGTCCCGTCATTGACGTCCCGAACCAGCGCAAAATCATGGTAGTATTCAGTCGTCCCCAAAGTCAAATTGCTCTGACTTTCTGCTAGAACCCTGCATTTGGACCCAAGGAAGTCCGTGCGCTGACCGATATCTTTGTTTACAAATCGATCGAGGTGGGTTCATCGCTCATCTATAACGATGAACTTGCCAATTCGATTACTAGCTTCGCGACATATGGATCAAGCAGGCTGCTCAGAACGGTGGGGTGGCCCGCGTGGAAGCCTTGGGGATGCTTAGCAAGACGTCGCTGGATATCATCGGACTCGCAGGTTTGTTGTTCGCTTCGTTGAGTTGGTGAAATCTCATACCAGGCCGGCAGGATTCAACTACGACATCCATGCGCTGGAGGCTGAGGACGACGCAGCTCCCGACGAGCTTATCGAGGCTTTCGAGCGCTTGTGTTCTTTGCAAACTGGCATCAGTATCTGGCGCATCATGCGCCAACAGTTCCCAATCCTTCGGCATATCGTGCGTAACGATGATACTAAGCGGTAATGCGAGCCTGACCTTATTTATCTTAGCGTACTAAATCCGACCGAATTGCCACAGAGTCGCAGGCGCAAATGATGAGCATCGGGCGCAGAATTCTCCAAGACAGTAAACAAGAGGCGGAAGAGGGTGGAACCTTCGATGAAGGACGTGGTCGCGATCTACTCTCTCTGCTCGTCCGAGCAAATACGGCGAAAGATATCTCCGACAGTCAGCGGCTCTCTGAGGAGGATGTTCTGGCCCGTACGTGCTGCACTTTCTTTTGCTTCTCTGACTGACACAATTTCAGAGGTGCCGTTTTTCCCCCTTCCTCCCACCGTTCCGATATTAATTTGATGCATAGGTACCTACGTTCCTGGTGGCCGGCCACGAGACGACGAGGTATGGATTTTAGCTCAATTCGATCATGTATTCGCGCCAATTGCCTTGTAAGTACTGCTGTAACGTGGGCATTGTTGGCCCTCACTCAGAACATCGCTGCACAAACCCGGCTACGGGAAGAACTATTGGCGGTGACTACGGATCAACCCACGCTGGACGAGCTTGACAGCCTGCCATACATGGACTGTGTTGTCCGCGAGACTCTGCGGCTGCATTCGCCTGTCACCGACATTAGTGCGTACACTTAACTTTAGCCCTTCTCACTTACCAATCCCCTTGACAGACCGGATCGCCCTGCAGGACGACGTCGTCCCTCTTGATACGCCCTACATAGACACGCATGGTGTGGCTCATCAGACTCTGCAGTAAGTTTGGATTTTTTTTTCATCCCGCGTGCGCTATTCAACATCCCTATTCGCAGAATCAAGAAGGGCCAACTGATTTTCATACCGATCACGTCTGTTAATCGCGATGTTACCATCTGGGGATCTGATGCAATGGAGTTCAAGTCGGTGATTTCCCTTGTACAAGCGTTTTCTCATCATCTATTTTCGCAGACCCGAGCGCTGGGACAACGACGCACCCGTCTCCAAGCCTATCCCAGGTATCTACAGTCACATGATGACATTTATCAGTGGCCCTCGAAGTTGCATTGGCTTCCGTTTTGCGCTCGCCGAGTGAGTGGGCGGCTTAAATCCTCGACTCCTCGTGCTCGACTGATCTGGATTCACACAGGATCAAAGCCCTTCTATTCACCCTTATCCGCTCTTTCGCGTTTGAGCTGGCTGTACCAAGAGCTGAAATTGGACAGAAGGACACAGGGATCGTTATCCGCCCCATACTTCTGAGTCATCCGGAGGCGGGAACCCAATTGCCGCTGCTGGTGAAGCCAGTTGCAGCGCAGTGATGAATATGAACTCTGTCCGTGTTTATCACTTACTGTGAAAGCTAGACCGTTGTGAAATTCAAGCTCGGGAGTCGGTGTTAGGCACTTCTGTAAAGATGTACAATTTCACCGATGATAAAGTTCCTTGCGGTGCGACCGCGGGATTGTGGATCCTCAAAATTGCACCCAATCACATTGAAGGATGCTTATCGAGATTCCGCAACGTGGGGCTTGAGCGCTTTTACCTGGTACCAATGATTGTGAAGCCCAGCGACCGATCGCGACATGGGCAGCATCAGAGGAGGGCGATGGATTCGATGATACGTAGAACCTGGCACGTCTATGGAAATCAAGTCTTTCGATTGGCAGTCAATCGACCTTTCATATCACGCGCCAGGAGACTGGCTGTCCAGATCTTGCGTCGAGAAGAGCCTAATTATACTTATCCCAATAACTTACGTGTCGACACCGGTTAAAAGGGAGCCACGCCTGCCTGCGGAAGCGCTCCTCCAAGTCAAGCTCTACGATGCCTTCTCCAATCCCTCTGGATAACACCCTCGGCTCTTTGTACATCGGCGTCGTTCTCGCCAGCGTGTAGGCTAAGCTGCTGCTATTAATCGAGTTTTCGACCGCAATTCTCACCTATTCTCCGTGTAGGGTCTTTGGCATAAATTCAATGCAGAGCTTCTTGTATTTCGCTGAGCACAGCAAGCGCGATGGGTGGTTCGTCAAATTATTTGTGAGTAGTTTGGCCTAATATTCAAGTTCGTGGATCGCTCAAAACACTTCCCATTCAGGTTTCGGTGCTCTGGTTAGTTGTATAGTTGACTGCGGAGCATGTCTTCTTACTGACCCTTGTAGGATCCTTGAGCTCCTCACCGTAGTTCTCATCAACCATGGTGTCTACTATTATTCGATTTCAAATTTCGGAGACTTGAACGTCCTGGCCGAGCCCACTATCTGGTAAGAAACCGTAGCCGCAGGTCACTCTAACACTCAACGGCGCCTTTTGTAGGAGTATCGTGGTAGGTGCTATATCATGACAGGGACTCGATAGATAATAATTCCCTACCAAGGTGGAGATCGGCTTGAGTGTATGTGCAGAGTGTATTCTGCCAGTTGGCGCCACTGACCAACTGCTCAGACATTCGTGGCTTTTATGGTCCAATCGTATGTAATTTTTATACGATTTAAGCCCGTATCCAGCTGACCATTCTAGCTTTTTCGCCTACCGTGTTTACATCCGTGCGCACCCAGCCCTTGTATGCATATTCAATCTATTTACGATCACACAGTCGGTGGGGGAAACAGGGGAAAGTCACTCATCCTGCCCTGTATCATCGTATGTCGTTCAACTCAATTCGCGAAAATGATGCAAACCGCGAGATATGCAGATGTTCCTCACCTGCGCTCAATTCGGTATGCCGAACTATTCTATATTATCCTTCAAATAAATAACTCTTTGTAGCAATGGGCCTTCGTAAATTTTCCCAACCATATTGCTAAAAGGTCTTGACATAACTTCTTTTCCACCTCTAGTATACACCAAGGTTGCGTGAGTCCTGAGCCGTAATTAGGCTAGCCGCTTGGGCTGACTTCAGTACAGATTGTCATTCCAACGGGTGACCGGAGGAACAAACGACTTCGTAAGTGCAGTTTCATTCTTCGCCAGATTTTCCTTTTCAACGAAGTTGAACAAAAGCCATACGTGATGACACTCTTCGGATTGGAGTTGTCCGCAGACTTTCTCATCGCTGCCAGCTCTATATACTTTCTTAGGGAGCACGCTCGGGGCAGCGAGATCCATTCGCAAGTTTGCTCTTGCTTTCTTTATTTTTTTTGCTTACCCCGAAGCTTCAGAACGCAGCATGTCATCTATACGCTCATTAAATATGTCGTTAACACTTGTGAGGCCGCTATTTTCGATAGCCCGTTACCGCTGATTTATATTCCTTGACTAGGTCTGCTTGAGGTGTAAGATTTATCCCTGAGCTTGCACATTTCTGCGCGCCTGACTTTCCCTACTAGGTTGTGCTTGATCCCCATTATTGCGTTGGTAAGTCGTGGTCTCTCTTCTCCCTTATATATTTCGTAGCTAACTGCATCTCAGTGGGCCACAGAAGCAACCACCTTGATATTCGGCCCCTTCGTACTTGTTCTTCCCCGAGGTACGCAACTTGAACGACGGTGCGAGTCGCCCTAACCTTTTTTGAACTCACAGTGTACTCCTTGTCCCTGCTATGCTCGTCAGTGTCCAAATATTGAGACCCTTCGTATCCGCTGATCATATGCAGACTGAACAATCGTGACCACCTGCGCGACATCTCTTACGGCAAAAATGGATTGGCGACGGCGCTTCCAACCTCTTTCGGGACGAAGAGCTCGACTGCGGTCGGAGGCAGCGGAAACAACTACGAGTTAGCAACAAACACGACCCAGCTGCAGTTCCACAAGGACGATGTCACAACTTTCGGAACCTACGATAACAAGCCTGCGCCCGTTTAAACTTGTTGCCTCTCAGTGGGAATTGTGGGAGAAGTGTTTGCGCGTTTAATTTATGTCATAAAGTTCTTTACGTGCTCGAATGTTATCTTTTCGGATGGGAGAGCAATTGAGCGTTATTGTGCTAGTCACTCGTTTCATTGGGGTTTTTGGCAAGCGTGAAGGACGCTCAATTTGTCTGCCGCCAATCACAAATTATTCACAATTGCATTCCCACGGTTGCATTCCCACGGTTGGTCAGCTGCCGCGGATCGATCTTAGGAGGAGGAGGTATCGATGTAAGTAGAGATTTTCGTTCGCATTTTTATCCTCGCAAATCCTCCCGCGGTGACGCACGTGGTGTTGCCCCGTAAGCCTGAACTCCGCGATCGTTAAGGCAAACAATACTGGTACGTCGCATCGCAAGTTCTTTCTTATGCCTCCGCTGAGTCAAGATTCAGTCTTATCGCCAGGGTGTCTGAAAAGTGAAAGTACTTGCGCCGAAATTACGATAAAATGACCCCGATGAATCCAAAGACGACGTGCGGACCAAATTAATTTGAATCCCGTGTATTAATCGTTTCACATAACATCGAGTACTAGAATCCAGGTAAGAGCGAACATCTACCACCGTTCACTCTCAGTACTTCGAAAACTAATTGACACGTTATTGTTCGTCGTCTTTGGCATCTGGAGGGGGACTTACCACGACACTGCCCTCAATATAATGCGTCCCGCAATCCATCGTTTCAAGTGGTACAACCTTCGTCTTCATCACTGTGATCGGAGGAGGTTGAGATTCTGACGAGCGGGACGGCAACAGGAACTGACCAATCTTATAGCCGAGGAAAAGAATCAACAGGAAGGGGATGTTGATATACGCGGCCACAAATGACTGCGCGTCGAAAGTCCCAATGAAGGTCGTGAATCCTAGAAAAAAAGGCAATAAACTTAGTCTCGAATGTGCAGGCATGAAACAAAATGTGGCGACTTGCCATTAAAGAACATGATAATGAGGAAGGAAATCAAAACGATGTAAGCCCCATACGGCTGCGTCCAAGAAGTGAATGGGAGCTCGTCTCGGCTTAGGCCTTGTACTTTTCTAGCGCGATCTGGGATAAATTTGTGAGGGGAAGTCGAATTGCGAGCCAACAAGGAATACCAACACCACCGGATATGCGATAATGAGATACCAGACCAGGTGATCATGGAGCCGAGGGCGATGATGTTCGTGAGCCAGTTGAAAGCGTCAATGGCGCCAGTCTTTCCGCATGCAAGATACGCCAACAGGCTGAAAAGGGAGCAAAGGCTGAGAGCGTAGACGGGGACACCTCTGTTGTTGACTTTCGCAAATAACCGAGGAGCTTTACCGCCCTGGGCAAGCATGAATAGTGCGCGAGAGGAGGCATATAGGGTTTCGCTTGAGGCAGAGAAGGCGGACGTAAGAACAACGGCGTCTGCGACAGTGTTAGGCTTGTGCATGATCCATAAATTATTATCCTCGTACTGATGATGTGTGGCAGAACTTTAATGCCAGCGGATTGGATGACGACGACGAACGGCGACTCGGATGCGGTCCCACTGGCCTCCTTGTTGGCCTGTAGAAGAGCGGGCTCGCTGCGACTGATGCACATTCCGATAAGTAGAATGGAGAAAACGACTGGGAACAGGGAGTCAGTGATAAAGCCTGAATCACTGTCGAAAGCACAAACAAAGTCCAACGATCCGATAGAGAACGGCCCGAACAGCGGTCCTCATAGAGACGCGAGGGTTGGCCGCTTCCAAGCAAATCATCGCGAGCATCTCCATTCCAGCATCTTGTGGCGTACTTGAGTACATTTGGGGCGACGACAGGAAAAGGAGGCCTCACAGGAAAACGCTGCTTGAGTAAAGACGGCCCAAAAGCCGAGAAATCGAGCCTTCGAAGCGGGCACTAACCCCAGGAAATCGTCGTTGAACGGAGCTTCTCTCCAGTAGCGGAATCCACGACGGTCATGATCCGGTCCACCGCCCAAGTCGATCACCAGGCTGAGGATTAGCAAGCCGACAATAGTTAAGATCTTGATAGACGCAAAAACTATTTCGGATTAACACCAGAGTAGACGGTCGAAGTTCAGGACGTACCGAACTCAAATTCCCCGAAATATTTGATGCCGCAGAAGTTGACAATAATAACCCCGAGCAAAAGAACGGTGATATAGATTGCCAGGTGTTTGCTATCATCATCCCAGAACAAAATTACAATCGACTGTCTTGAATTTGAGCACGATTCGGGCACTTGTTGGAATGAAAATAACGTACAGCAGCTACAATTTCAGCCGGAGTTGAGATAACAGCTTGGAACCAGAATTGCCATCCCATGGCGAAGCCCAACGCGGGATCAACGTATCGCGTCGCAAACTCGATGAAACCGCCAGCAGATGGATCCCAAACCATCATTTCTCCCAAAGAATACCTGCGCTCTCGGTGTCAGATGGAGGGGTGGGAAAAAAAAAGAAAACTTTCATCATTAATCCCACTAGACCCCCGACAATGGTGTACCCTAGGAGAGCACCGACGGGTCCACCATTGGCAAGTGCTTTGCCGGACTGGAAAGATTTGTTCAACACAGAGAACGAGGCGCCGAATATATCAACATACACCCAGGAACACTAGGTAAAGTGAGCAATTGGGTCCTCAGCTGACGAATATGGACGTACATCCAGTACCGATAGTTCCCGCAATTGCGATCATGGACACTTGTCTTCCTTTCAAGGAGCGATGCATGTGTCCAGAATGGGCATGCTCGGATTCCAGCACACGTACTCCATTGCCTTCGAGGTCCTCATCAAACTTCGAGGGCTCCTTCTCGTTGGCAGAGTTTGATATCGACATCAAGTACAGTGGACAAGAAAGTGGGCGGCTGTGGGTGAGGTCCAAGTATTCGAGCCATATTTAACTGGGAGTCGCGTCAGCTGTCAGTCGCACTTGTGTTTCGGGTTAAAGGCCCAGTATGATATGCGTACAGGCACAACACGCCCGCTCCCAGAGCAACTGGGGACGCTGGTCCAAATATACTCGAGTCTTTCCGCGGAACAACGGCCGTCGGCGATCGTTTGCTTTCAGTGTGAGCGGTGGACTGCATGTGGTAGGAGACCGTCGTAACGCCATGGCAGTTTCGTGCCTGACTCCCTGGCTCTGGAGTTGCAAGCTCTGCCCGAATCGCCGGCCTCGTGACAGTGGTGAGAGACATCGTGGATTCAAATGGGCGGAAGAGTTGTGGATTGAACACTTCTTGATGCAACCTGTTACTACTTGCCAATCTGTCTTACAACGTTTTTAGTTTAGGTTTGCATCCAGGGCACCGGCCTGCCGCACGAAGCAGTGACGGTACGAGTCTGGTACTTACGGGATTCTTCAAGATGGTGATATTGATTCATTCCCGCATGGAATCCAGACGGAAGAAAGAAGAGCACCAGCACGCCGTACAGTCACCGCTGGAAAGGCAATTGGTTAGCTTCTGGTTGATTGAAGCGGTGCTTCATCACAATGAAAGCCTTCCCAAATCTTCTCGTCTGCACCGAGCAGTGTGCACAGGGCTGTAAATAGGACAGAAGGACTGACTATCCCCCCGGTATCAACGCTCAATGAACGTAAAAAAAGAGCCAATGGTACCGCCGATGGGTATCAATACGAGACCACTGTATCGGTGGCAATGGCAAGTGGAGATGCCTTGGCCCTTGCTACCACTCGACGAGAGGTTCAGATGAGGTGCCACCGTGCCGCCGGGTCTGAGTCACGGTGGAGTTACAGCCAAAAGCGAGTTCTAAGACAGTTGGCCCTTCGTGAAGCGCCGCCATTCGCGATATTGTTGGGAGTGGGCATTGGGCAGTGGCACGAAAAGCTGGAGAGGTTTGAGGAAGCAAGTGTGCTGTGTGACGCGTGACATCGCTTCGCTTTTCCATCGCCACACTCCCGCACGGCGCAATGAAGTCTCCCGCGGTACTCGCCGCAGACCGGCCCATCGTCTCCTGCTCTGCGGGTAGTGAAATTGTAACCACCCAGTGATCAGATCTACCGATCTACGGATTCCTTTGACTTTCTAGAGGAATCCACCGGCAACAGAACAGCTGGCAGTGCAGGACCCGTAGGAATCGGTAGGATCACTGGAGAAGACGAGATGCGATGGAACTATCCTTGGGACCATCCAATTCCTACATAGCGGTGGATCAGCCACACCTCCTTGACCAGAATGTCTCTCGCAAACGGCCTCGCGTCAAAGTGGATTTCGGTGTCAGAGCCTGCACCACACGTTCTACATGTGGAACTCTGTCGGTGAGTGTAAGCACGTCAAAAGGATTCGGAAGACTGACGCGCCGCTACCAGCAAACCTGTGAACGCATTCTCCGCTGAGTGAGTACCGATCTTACCCGACGAGTAGATAACTCACGTCGCGCTACATTAGATTTTGGAGGGAATATAGCAGCCTATTCGACAGGATCACTCGCGAGGGGCGGGATGTCCGCGCAGTCGTTTTGTCGTCTGCGCTGCCGAAATTGTTCACAGCTGGGATAGACAGTGCGTCCTCATGTCTTTTTTTGCTTGCAGCGGCTAAGCCATCTGTGTCAGTGGGTGATCTATCGGCCGTTCAGAAACCTGAAGCACCGGATGCCGCCCGGGCGTCGCTGTCGAACTTACATTTTATCACGGAGTTCCAGAGCGCCATCGGTGCAGTTGAGCGATGTCGGTTCCCCGTCATCGCTGCCATACACGGAACCGTCATCGGTCTCGGTCTCGACATAATTGCTGCGTGTGACATCCGATACGGGGCAGACAACGCACAGTTTACTATCAAGGTGGATCTGACTGTTCTAGCCCGTTCAATTTCCTCTTATTTATCAATGCCAATAATAGGAAGTCGACGCCGGTCTGGCCGCAGACATTGGTATCCTCGGATACCTTCCAAAGGTCACAGGCAACCAGTCCCTCGCGCGCGAGCTCGCATACACGTCGCGCATATTCAACGCACAGGAGGCGCTTCACTTGGGATTTCTATCCAAGGTCATACCAGGCGGTCAGAGCGAGGTAATCAATGCTGCGCTTGACCTGGCGCGCGTTATAGCGCAGAAAAGTCCTCTCGCTGTGGCGGGGACCAAGAGGATCATGACGCATGCCAGAGATCATAGGTACAGCCTGTTGTCTCGTTGCTTTTTCTCTCAAAAATTTGATGATTCTTCGTTTTAGTATCCAGGAGAACCTGGAATACACCGCGCTATGGAACTCGTCCGCGCTGCAGACGAACGTAAGTTCTTTTTATCTCGTGGTGGTAATCATTCTGATTTCTCCCTCATCAAAGGATGTACTCGAAAGTCTGCGCGCTACAAAGGCCAAAGTGAATCCAGCATTCCATCCCCTCGTCAAATCCAAGCTTTGAAGGGCTCGATGACTTCTTCCCCCTTGAATTACCTGCTGTGATAATGTTTGCCAATTTTTACGAATCGATCCCTTCGCTCTTCGAATGTCTATGGGAACCATGATCGTTTCTGAGGCAGCGTCGCGATCAGATTGACCTCACTGTTGCTTGAACGTCGGAACGAATTCGTGCCAGCGTATTTCGGGAGTGGGAGACGCCACTTCAATCAGGAGGCACACATCTGATACTTGAAAGGTGCATCGTCGACGACTTGATTGAAGAAGCAATTACACGCGGGAGAAGAAGCTACCCGGAGATTGGATTCGAGCTCCTGTGAGCGCTGATTTCGCTGGCATTGCCCTATTTATGCTTGTGAGAACACAGTTTCAAAAATTGAACCGTGCATCTGCATCAGAACTGCATCGCTATCACCCCACCGAACGCGGGATACAGTCGTATTAGAACCTACCACAAGAAATGCCTGGGTAGTTTACAACTGCCCCAGCCTCTCTCAAGTCATGAGTATCATGTCGTCTCAAGGTTTCGTCGCACCCTGGAGAGTCTCCACATCTGTCTTCAAGGAGGGTATCTTCGACGGCAAGGTCGTTTTCTGCACGGGCGGCGGGTCCGGAATATGTCGTGGAATGACCCAAGCCATGGTGAGGCATTCTACGTTCCGGTGCATCAAATATTCCGGAAACCAACTACCCGGAACAGATGCGCCATGGCGCTAATGCAACCATTGTTGGCCGGAGGTAAGCTCTGCTATTTTTCCTTAGGGCATGAAGCTAATCGGTTTTCACTTAGGGCGGAGCGCCTCACGCAAACGGCGAAGGAACTCATGGCGGCGACGGGAAAGAAATGCCTCCCATGTCAAGCCGATGTGCGCCACCCGCAGGCGCTCAAGGACGCCGTTGCAAAGACCATCGAAGCCTATGGCCGCATCGACTTTGTCATCTGCGGTATGCCCCTCTGCCCCCGACTCCTCCAGTTCCCTTACTTTGATCCCAGGTGCCGGCGGGAACTTCCTCGCCCCCATCTCCGCCGTTTCTGAGAATGCATTCAGAACGGTCGTGGAGATTGATACACTTGGGACGTATCACACGATAAAGGCAACGATCGCACATCTCCGGGCCACCAAAGGCGCGTATATCCATGTTAGCGCCATGATGCACTATAAGGGTATGTTGTAGTCTCAGTTACCCAGTATCCGCTCACTCCGCGCAGGAACACCTTTGCAAGCCCATGTTTCAGCTGCAAAAGCCGGAGTCGATGCTCTTTCTGCTGCGCTTGCGGTCGAAGAGGGTCCCTATGGCGTCCGTTCCAACGTTATTGCCCCCGGCGCGACTGCAGGCACAGAAGGGATGGATCGTCTCGAGGTGCGCGCTCGCCACTGGTTCAAAACTCAATAAATACTAACTAGGACTTCTCAGGGGAAAGGCGCCGGTTCAATCGAATATCTTTATCCGCTCGGCCGAATGGCGGCAATCTCCGACCTCGAGAACGCAACCGTCTTTCTATTCAGCGACGCCGCCTCGTATATCACGGGGCAGATCCTCCCTGTCGACGGTGCGAGTGAACAGGTTCGCACCCAGGTCGTGCCGTACCCCCTCAGTGTGCTCCAGCCGGAAAAAATCAAGAGTATGATCAAGGGCAAGCTCTGATTTTATTATGAGCGGAATTTCAATGCCCACTATATCCTGTACAGAATTGAACTTCTTGGTCTCGTGTACTCCGTTGGGACGAATTCTATACGAGTTTGGAATGCTGGCCTCCCTTTTGAAATTGAGACTTGGGAGGTCTGGCGCAAGTCTGGTGTCCCGCGACAGCTGCGGAATGGGTTGCTTCGCCTTGGGAGCACCTCAGGTCCGAGCTCAGTCGAGCCTCAAGAAGTTGATACCTGACAAGTATCAGATGCACAGGACCTATTGACTGATTGGAAACAACCACACTGTCGTCTATGGCGGATTAGAGCAAGTACCTTGAAGGAGATGGCTAACGGCAGAAAGATTGATCATCATTCTCACTCGAGTGCGCACTCCGGTCGGCCGACATGCAACTTCCTGCTGTGACACCTCCACACGCGCGGATGTGGCAGTTGATAATAGCCTTGAGCCTCCGAGTCTTCCGGGAGGCAAAGGGGGTGGGAGAGTCTACAACCACGCGCGAACTGGATTCAGAGCGTGGACGTGGACGGGATGGAATCGCGCTAAAAAAGTGAGTCCATTTCTTTGGTCCGCTAATTGGAGACGAGTTGAGGGCAAGATGCAAGGCGCAGATATGTTTCGCTTGCGAGCAAATCACCACACAAAACGGACGCGCCTCGGAAGGTCGAATATAGTATCCCTCGATCTGTGCCAATTAAGCACCCTGGATACATGTGCCGGAGTCTGAACATCTTCATTAAAAGGTTTCCTTTAGAAATTCTGCACAGCAGTGGCTTTCGTGCAAACTGAGAGGGTGAGTAATCGCAGCGTAAGAGAACAAAATGGGCTTATGTAAACTAGCGCATCTGGCAAAAAGCCTCATTGATATTAGTACAGTGAAAGTGGATCATATCACACAAAGCTCTGCGTACATGACCAGGCGTCGTACTGGACATGCTGCAGAGTGAGAGCTTGGCGAGAGCAGACAGCTGTTGCGGCACGTGTCCGACGCGCTATGTCACGATCACGGTGTATGTGACAGTCACGACCGCCGACACCGCCGTGCTCCGCCGTGAAGGGAGTGCATCAATTCTCTTCACGCCGCGGAAACTTCAAATAGTACGTATATATTTCACAGCACAGATAAGTCATTACATCGTTGGCTGGCCTCCTCTACCTACTACCTCTATGTTCTCCCTCAGGCCTCCCCGTAAGGTGGCGCCGGCGCTGCCGGGGAGCACCATGCCACTCTCGAGCTCCTCCGCCCACCACATATATCAAAGTGACGCTAGTGGAGACAGGTAGGCATCGTTCCGGTTTATGGACACCCGCTAACTATGGTTCACTGCAGAAGGTCTAATAACGGAACCCTAGGATTAGGATCCGAACGTTCCAGTCACTGGTCCTTTTCAGCTTCAACCTTGGTCGACGGTACTACCAGTGCACCCTCGCGTCGCCACCGTCACAGCAATCCGGTTCATCGTGCCTTCGTTTGCGAAATTCCAGAGGACCCACTACGAGCGGCCGCTGAATTTCAACCTGTACTCGAGCACTCGCCCTCGCCCGATGGTGCAGAGGATACATCAGCGCATTCCCTCCTGGATTTCTCTCGCTGTAAAGTTGGGTCCCTACGACCTCGCAGATCGGCTCTGTCCGCTATGGTGACCTCGCCCAATGTCCGTAATCCATTCGCGGGTGTAGCATCATCAGTTACAGGCGGCTCCCTGTGCATCAAGGTATATTTTCCGCGTGCGCAACAACCGGCGGGGCAGTTGCTGCATCTCGCTTTATCCCCGAGTGCCACCGTCGAAGACGTAATCGTGTTGGCTCTTTGGACTTACTGGGAACAGCATTGGTTGCCGAAACTGAATCCGTCCAGCACGAAAGACATCGATGTTGCGTCGTGGATTCTGCTGGTCCCCGGTAAAGATGGCGTGGTTAATAAAAGAATCGCACAAAGTTCGTGTCCGTTTAGTTGCGTGGATCCCTCACCCGACTTATTACACAAATTAGGCAAGATACGAAACTTCAAGTTCGACAAATACGCCGTTGTTCGGTCCCCTAGAAACCTGGCTGAAAGCAAGTGACATTCCTCCACTGGATGTAGCGAAACTTATAATAATCCATAGAGCAAAGGATAGAGAAGCAAGTCTCCAGATTTACACTGCTGTCTCCTCACGGTAGCGTTGAACAAACGCCACAGCCGAGTGTGTAGCCTCCCTACTCTGAAATCCGACCAAATTCCTTCTCGAAACCCCTGTCAGTCGGGCACGTTTCGTCCCACTGTCTATCGCACTGACATTACTTGCAAAGACGTGAATTCAAAACGAAACAACCATGAAGCTGTACAGTCCACCCTTTAGTTTAGTATCGTCTAATCGTCGCAAACTCCGAAGTCCTATCCAACGTCCCCCTAATTCTTTTCTCCTACCCATTTCTCCTGATTTACTCGTAGAAGGAAATTTCGCTCATAAAATCGATCGCTCGAGGGCGAAGTAATAACCAAGCAGATCCGAATAGACGAAAAATTTAGCTGAACCCATTTGCTCGCTAGTAGTAGAACGAAATGAGGAGATAACAATCTCACAAAGCCAATTGAGTTTTAGACTCCGAGCAAATTTGTTGGCTTGGCTTATGAGAACCTAGATCACTTGTTGCCGGCGTATATGAACAATATCCAAGCACAATGTTGAGGACACGTACGTTCGGTCCCCGGATTCCATCCGGAACTCCAACTCCTTGTAGAACGTGGGGTAGCATTCCAAGGGGTCCCAGAAGACCTCCCATTTTGAAGTCAAGCAAAGTCGGAGGTGTTCAAACGCTGCGGATCGCAGCCCCGAGCTAAAATGTTCGCTACAATCAGAGCATTTCAGTCGCATCGACCATCGCGAATGGAACCGTGAGGACCTCGTAAAAATGGGTGCGTCTGCTGTTGCATCGAAAGTTTGGTGATTGGGAACTTCGAGCATTTGGCTTAGCGCATAGTCGATTTCCATCATTCTGTCTTCGAGACGTAGACCATGCGCTTGGAGGGCTGCCCAGGTATTCATTCTTGAATCCAAGTACCGAGGGTGATCCACTTGGAGCTTTGCTAAAGATTGACCCCCCATCGCAAAAGTTGTGGACGTCTGCTGTAGGGGTGACTTTGCCAGGTCCGTCATGACCTCGGCAAAGACCAAATGGATCGGATGGGTGATAACTAGTGGGGATGTTTTATCAAGTAAAATGGCAGCTTCCGCCACGATCCTTCTCCATCCACCCTTGACCTGAATTATGGCCACGAGCAAGTCGTAGAATCGCTCCAGTCTCCATCCAAGAGGACGGTTAACCTCTCTGGGAATTTACTGGGTCAGCTTCAAGTTGACCAACTGGAAAGTACTCACGATGTCGAACCAACGAGTTCCAACAGGGTTAAACGCGCTTCTTGCTTGGGCCATTGACAAAGAAAGACAACAAACATGTACAGCGAAGGCTGCGGGCCTGCGCAAATTTGCGCCAATGTCAGGTCAATCGCCTGCTTCCTGATTGTAACGGAGTGCATGTTTGGTCTAAATTTCAGATTCAGTGAACAGTGTTGCTTTTGAAGATAATGATGACCGAGGGAATTGAGCGCACCGGCAGAGCTCCAATAGGTCGCCGTGCATAGACTTTGTCAGGAATAATGGAGCACGTACGCGGATAGTGGCTAGTCTGCGGCGGATAATGATTGCGTCGATTCCACGGATCGCTGCTTCGCCGAGCGCCAGAAGAGCTCTTCCAGATAATGTGCCTGGGCCCCATACGGTTGAGGTATCCGTCGTCGTTCGTTGGGAGTCCGATAATTCGGAAATAAGGCTCACTTGAATGGATAAAGGTCGGGAAAACGGGCGGGTTTCTAATGGGGGAGTTTCGGGAAGATTGAGAATATGGGGGAAGTCATTCTCTGGAATGGGTGGAAGTTGGGAACCTGGAAGTTTCAGACCAGCGCTCCACCTATTAGACGCGTCGGTCAAGGTTCGCTCCAAAAATTTCTCGGCAAAATTGTCGGAGGAGCTGAGGATGTCGAGAAAGCGTAAGGTTTGTCGTCGCGGCATGAAGGAGGAAGACAAACTGCGGATACAGAAAGATGCACAAAGGCTGTAAGAACTTTCAGTGAGGCTGTCATGATCATCCAGGTCTGATGATAGACGTATAGCTGTAGTCTTAGATGTTAGCGCCCGCACAGTCTTAGGAATGAATGAATGATGGATGTATGGTAGACTGTGATATGGATAGACTCTTAAGTGACGTCAGACTCCTTCTTGAGAGAAGAGACGACTGGGCTATTGAACGGCCGAACAACCAGGTTCAGTGCAGTCAGATAATCAGAGTGGGAGAAACAAAACCGGGAGGGTGGCTACCCAAACGTGAACTTGTAGACAACGATATTTAGTTTGCATGCTCCTCTACTAGTTTGGCCTTTGGCGGAAAATTGTGAGCGCGTCTCTGAACCATTGGGAGGAATACGGATACTCCTGACTTTACCGCCACGACGGTGAGGCCATCTTGTATATCCCCCACGACGGTCAATGGATATGATGGTCAATTGATGCGAGTCCCCGGGTGCTGAGCACAGTGCAACCAATCGGGAATACGCACTCGTCAGGCAATGGAATTCGTAGCATCCGCAGTAGAAACGAGTTGAAAATTGGATCAACTGTGGACGCGCGCGCCGAGACAGCATGCTTCTGAGGGTTACTCCAGGCTTTCAGATCTATTCGATTTGAGAGATGCTGGGATTTACGTTACCCGCTGGAGGTCCCGCGCAAAAAATATGAAGATTTTCAACGTTAGCGTTATGTCGAAGAGAGAAAACGAAAAGAAGAGGAAAGTAACTCACGAATCGACGAAATGCGACGCAACCCAGGATTGGGATTGGCCAGGTTACGTTTCTAGCAACCAAATGATGCAAAGAATACTCGGTACGGAAGCACCGGGGAGTGCAAGTCAAGTGTGAATTTTTCCGAGCTGTGTTTGAGACACAGGCTTTGAGAGAGCGCCGAGCGGAAGAAATGGATTCGAAGACTTTGTTGAGTCCAGCCTCCAGAGTCCAGGGAGCGTCAGAGCACAGACGTCAAGCATCCGCGCTCAAACCTTCGACGTTCCGTTTACATGATTGTGGCCTTGAAAGGTTGAGGCAAGGTGTTGGTTGTTGGCAAGGAGGAAGTTGAGTTGAAGTGTGCTTGGCTATGTTATGTATGATGGAACCTTGATGGAACCGGTCTCGTTCTTCCTTGCTTCTTCCTACGGATGACGCCAGTGCTTCCCCATGAACTGGAGCGCGAAATTTTGCAACTGAGTGCCCATCTATACCCCGAGACGGTCCTGGCGCTAATTCGGGTGGCACGCCGAGTTTTTATCTGGCAAGTTTCCTGTCCTGATTTTTTTCCCCAAGTCTGTCCGAACTGATTCTGTTGGGCCGTAGGATCGAACCGTTCCTATACAGTACAAAGTCGTCAGTCTAAATGAGACGCACGGACGTCGCAGGGCCCGTGCAATTATCAACGCGGCCAAATCGAAAAACGACCCCGCCACTTTCTTCCTTGTTTCTTCCACAACGCCGTCCGCCATGTGAATGAGGGATTGGGCTACCTCCGATTCTGACGACCCAGACCCAGTACAGTGTGTGGCAGAAATAAAACAGGTCTTGGGTCTGTGCACGGCGCTGTGAATCTTGTCGCCAGACTTCTGTTGCTGGGAAGGCTGACTCGCGCCTCCTCGTTCGACAGACAAATTTGACGGTACTTGCCACCGCAAGTACCGCCTTCGATTTCGAGCTTCTTGACTTCGTCGGCAAGATGCGCCTACGGAGATTGGCCGTAGAGCTCGGCACACTGTTCAAGGACCGGCCCATCATGCTCACCCACCCGCTGTTGTCGTCCCTCACTCATCTCGACATATTCGACATATTCGACCGCGTTACAACAGAGGTCTTGTCCGATCTCGCCACGCTACTCATCTGTGTCTCAACCATATTTTCCCCTCTGAAATCATGGCCATCCTCTTGGTTATCTGCCCTCGCTTTCACGTCCTGGTCAACGCATTCTTCGACTTCTTTCAAGCATCTCGCGCGAGAAGTCGCGGAAAACCCGCGACGACCGCTTTGTTGTTTTATTATTTGAAGCGTACCCCGCTGATTGGGAACAAGGCGCACGCGGCGGCCTCGATTTCTGGGCGAAGGTGGATATGTTTGTAGCCAAGAAACGCAAAGCCGAGATCCCAGGTGGGTACATATCCAGATATCGATGGTCTCTATGCCATCGCTCATTCAATATATGGCTACTTATTAGAATCGGTCTTTTTGCTCCCAAGAGCAGTACCCCCCTCTCCTCTCCGGGTCCACAATTTTTGCGTGATTCTGTGTTTTCTTGTCGTTATCGCGATAAAATGGACTCCAGATGGTACTGCTCTGCGGAGTCAAATGAACGAGGTGACATTCTCGATCTCAGCCTAAAGCACGGAATTACGGTCAGTGATGTTGAGACTAGCCAAGAAAAGGGGCAACCAGCGCATACGTGCCGGACCGCCAGCACAACCAGCTGCATACGCCTTGCAAACCACCTTTTTTCAAGACTCGCTTGGCACCACCCCTGTTTGCACACCAGCACATTCTGCCCCCTCATTCTGGCGACCCTGCGCCAACCCTCACGGCCTGCCATATTACGGCCGTCGCCCCTTGAAAATTGCACCCCATGACCTCGGCCTTGAGGACGAAACGTTGAACGCGTCGCGTCGCGTACGGACTTCATACCCCAGATCGACTGGCATCAAATTTGGGGAAGGCGAAGATCCCGTAACCGTTACCCCAGCCTCCAATTGAATTTGAAGTCCGGCGCGTGAACGCTGACCCGGGGTTATGTCGCGTCCATTGCGTTTGTAGGCGTCAGTGTGACCTGCATTTCCATTCATCGGAGCCTCCTTCACACACGCTCTCCGATTCCGAAGCACCGTGAATATGTTGAGGCCGTGCCGAGGATTGAGTTCAGGAGTAGTAATCCAACGCCGACGCCGCGACGGACCTTGCAACAGTCACCCGGCGCGCATCCAGGCCCTTCTTCCCCTTCTGATTCGGTCCCTCCTGACACGAACATCCCCGGGGTTCGCCTTCGCCGTCGTGTGGACGCCTCCGCTCGGTATGAAAGCGTATTGCTGAATGAAACTTTGCATAAACCTTCAAAACCTTGCATAAACTTCTCCCAATCATCGGCCCACCGCTGTGCGACTGGCTTTGCTGGCATTTCCCTCCCGTGGATGAGCCTGACAATACGCGGATCGAACCTGAGAGCAGTGTGTGTTTCATGTAGCAGTAGTTATGTTATGGGGGAGAACAAGATCCGTGGCGGTTAATTAAACGTGACCGGGGCAAACGATGACCTGACCATATATAAATTCAGTAATGCCCGTATACAACTCTTAGCTCTTACCATAATGTCGACCCTACAAGTCCCCGGCCAGCGCCCGCCACTCGCCTCCAACAACAGCAGCACCGTCAAGGACCTCCCCGGGTACACTACCCCGGTTTTCAAGGGGAAAGCCGCGCAGCAAGCGCTCGTCGAGAAAGAGGTCGCCGCCAAGGGCTTTGTGCCCGCGCCGCTCGTCCAAGGCGAGGTTGCGTGGTTCTACACGAATCTGGGCATCGACGACACCTACTTTGCCAACGAAAACGCGGCGGTGATCAGCGACCATATCATCGCGCTGTATGCGGCCAAGATCCAGGCGTACACCAAGCACGACGTCAATTCGCTCGTTATCGACCTCGAGAAGATCAACGACGGCGGCACGGGCGCGACTTTCATCCACACGAGTCCACCGGGTGTGACGGCGACGGAGGGGCCAGGCGCGACGGTCGAGGCGCGCATCGACGACTTGTTCTTGGACACCAGTACGCCGTACCGTCTCGAGACGTTCCGCTCGCAAGGCGCGGTCAGTGTGACGGCCTCGCAGCAACTACGGTGCTATTTTGTGTCGAAATGCTCTTTCCCGCCTCTGCCGGCCAAGGACAGCGAGGACATCCGCCTCTACTCGGACCCCGTATTCCTGGAGAAGGCGTCCGAGAACACGCTCGCGATCTACCAGAGCGCGATGCGCGCCGTCGTCGCCCGCCGCTACGGCCCCGTGCTGCAGCACTTCCAGGTCGAAGGCACGCGCCAGCACCGCCTCGTCATCGCGTACTCGTCCTCGTCCTCGGGCACCAAGCACTTTTTCTCCGCGCTCTCCAACCTGTACCACTTCTACGGGCTGTACAGCACGCGCAAGTACGTCGAGCAGTTCTCGAACGGCGTCACCATCATCTCGCTGTACCTGAACCCGCTGCCGGGCGCGGAGCACGGCGCGCCGATCGAGCACGCGATCTACCAGGTCAAGAAGGAGGCTAGTCTGCTGTTCTGCCTCCCGGACAACCCGTTCTTCCTCCCGAGCGCGTCGGGGAGCCATGCCGTGCAGGAGGCGACGTATGCTTGTGCGTCCTTCTTTTCCTGCTTTCTTGTTTGTTTGATTCTGAATGCCTACAGACTGCGGCTGGATCTTCGCCCAGCACTTCACGAACCGCCTTGGGCCCGCGTACCTCTCCCTGCGCAACGTCCTCAATGACGCTGACCCCGCGCACGCCGAGGTCCTCAACGACATCAAGCGCCGCTTCCGCGAAGAGACCTTCACGCGCGAGAGCATCGCGCAGACCATCCTCGCGCACCCCGAGCTCATCCGCCTGCTCTACGTCAACTTTGCCGTCGCGCACTACCCCGCGACCGAGGGCGACGGCGAGGAGGGCATGCGCATGACGCTATCGTACCAGCGCTTGCAGGCCGCCGCGCCGCTGAGCGATGTGGAGCTTGCGGACCGCCTGAGGAGGGCGGTGCCGAATAAGCATGAGCTGCAGGTGTTGGAGGCGTTTTTGGTGTTTAATAAGTGTGTCGACTTTCTATCGCCAAGGCTAAATGCTGATTCGACCTTTTTTTTTCTCGCGCAGACACATCCTCAAGACGAACTTCTACCAGCCCACCAAGGTCGCGCTCTCCTTCCGCCTCGCGCCCGACTTCCTCCCCGAGATCGAGTACCCGCGCAAGCCGTTTGGGATGTTCTTCGTTATCGGTCGGTGGCCTTTCGTGACGCTGGTCATTGTACTAACGTGTTGGGCAGGAAACGAGTTCCGCGGGTTCCACCTGCGGTTCCGCGACGTTGCGCGGGGAGGGATTCGGATTGTGACGTCGAGGAATAAGGAGTGCGTGTTTCTATCCTTCTCTTTCATCCTCGCATATTGATCGGTCCGAACCAGGAACTACTCGATCAACCAGCGCATGCTCTTCGACGAGAACTACGGCCTTGCGTCGACGCAGAGTCTCAAGAACAAGGACATCCCTGAGGGTGGGGCAAAGGGGACGATTTTGCCATCGTGTGTTTCCCTCGTCGCCTCGCCACTGAGGCCTCGACGCTGACAATTTTGTAGTCTCGGCGCGAGCCCACGGCTGTGCTTTGAGAAATACGTTGATGTGCGTGTTCCTCCTCTCACCCCCGCGTGTCACCTCAAGCTGACCGCCCCCCTTAGTCGATCGTGGACCTCCTCATCCCGGGGCAGACGCCAGGGATCAAGGAGCAGCTCGTGGACCTGTATGGCAAGCCCGAGCTACTCTTTTTCGGGCCCGACGAAGGCACGGCGGACATGATGGACTGGGCGGCGTGTGCGTACCCTTCCTCCCCCTCTTCCTCCCCTTCCGTCATCCATAGCACTCACTTGGACGCACAGTACACGCGCGCGACCGCGGCGCCGAGACATGGTGGAAGTCGTTCACGACGGGCAAGAGCGCGGAGACGCTCGGGGGCGTGCCGCACGACCGATATGGGATGACGTCGCTCAGTATTCGGCAGTATGTGCTGGGGCTGTATAAGCAGCTTGGGTTGAAGGAGAAGGACGTGACGAAAGTGCAGACGGGGGGACCGGGTGCGTTCTTCCCTTCCTTCTCTCCCCTCTTTCTCCTGCTTGTTCTGACACGTTGGTGGGATAGATGGTGACCTGGGGTCAAGTAAGCGCTTCTTCTCATCCATGGAAGATACCGAGACTGACGCGATGCTTCGCAGATGAGATCCTCCTCAGCTCAGACAAGACGGTCGCGATCATCGACGGGAGCGGCGTGCTCGCGGACCCGGCGGGGCTCAACCGCGCGGAGCTCATCCGGCTCGCGAAGCTGCGCGTGCCGGTCGGGCACTTTGACAAGACCAAGCTGGGGAAGGATGGGTATCTGGTGTGCGTGGAGGAGCACGATGTGAAACTCCCTTGTGAGTCCCCGTCTGCGGTCTTGCGTGTAGATACTGTGTGACTGACGAGCGCACAGCGGGCGAGGTGGTCCTTGACGGGACGGACTTCCGGAACGCAGCGCACTTGCGCTTCAAGGCGGATCTGTTTGTGCCGTGTGGCGGGCGGTACGTTCTCCTTATAGTGTATATCGGTGGTCGCTGATGGCCCACAGGCCCGAGGCGGTGAACATCTCAAACATGGCGGCTCTCGTGGACTCGGAGGGCAAGCCGCACTTCAAGTACATCGTCGAGGGCGCGAACCTGTTTATCACGCAGCAGGCGCGGCTGTACCTCGAGAAGCGCAAGGTCATCTTGTTCAAGGACTCGAGCACGAACAAGGGTCTGTCATCCTTTACTTGCGCCGTATAGGATGTCCTGCTAACGAGACCCACAGGCGGTGTCACCTCTTCCTCGCTCGAAGTCCTCGCCGGCCTTGCGCTCTCGACGTCCGAGTACACCAACCTCATGATTTTCAAGGACGGCAAGCCCTCGACGTTCTACGAGGCGTACGTGCGCGACGTGCAGGCCAAGATCACGGAGAACGCGGCGGCCGAGTTCACGTGCATGCAGCGCGAGCACGCGCGCTGCGGCGGGTCCAAGTCGCGCACCGCGATCTCGGACGAGCTGAGCTCCACGCTCAACGCGCTGCAGGCGGAGCTCGAGGGGTCGGATCTGTTCGAGGACAAGCCGAGTCGGGAGGGCGTGCTGAGGCGTGCGGTGCCGAAGACGCTCGTGGATGAGGTGGGGCTGAAGACGTTGATGGAGCGGTTGCCCGAGGCGTATCAGCGGGCGTTGTTCTCGAGCTGGGTTGCGTCGCATTTCGTGAGCCCCTTCCTTCCTTCTGCTCCTCTACACAATACTGACGTGCGGATACCAGATATACAAATACGGCGTGACCGGCTCGAGCGTCGATTTCTTCCATTTTGCGCGGGACCTCGCAAAGTAGAAAATCTCAGCGGTTGACGTGAATTCCAGCATCTCTCGGACTCGCGAATGGACGAATAGATTGAAAGTAGTCAATAAAGCAAAAGAAAGTTTCCTTGTAATTATACTTAGTTCGAACTAGTGAATCTGCATCTCTTTGGTGGGCTATAGGCTGCAGCGGGTGGTGTTTCGCTGGGGGGAATCAAGTCTCTTTTTTTTTCACGGAACAGTTGCGGCCAGGATTAGCCAGGATTTCAAGATGCGCCGCAATTTGCCGCAATCGGTTGTCGGCCCAACTTCCGCTTCTCTGCTTTCTCCTGTTGCCTCAATCTTGCCTCAATTCCTCCTTTCAAGCCCCGTCACTTCCTTGAACCCACATCCCTCCTACGCGACTTTGTAATCATCGAGGATCGTGTAGTAGATTGACCGGCACGGCAGAGGCAATATCTCCGCCCCACCCGCGTCCAGGATGGATGGACTGTCGCTTGCCACTGCAGTTTTCGCATTCGCAGAACTAGCCAAAGCCATCAAGGAATCTATTGAAAAAGTGTGGTACTATCGTCTATATTTTGTATCTACTGAGCACAGTCGCTATCAGGTTGACGAGAACAAAGAACATCTAGCCGCTCTCAAACAAGAGGTCCTAGATGCCGTCAAGGAACTCGAAAGCCTGGCGAAAGAGCACGGAGATAACGCGACGCCCACCGGGGAGCTAAAGACAGCACTTGAAAATCTCACAGAGTGCGTTCTCATCTTACTATTGCACCGAAGATCCCTGACGAGGGACGTGTCAGGCAGCTGGAGACAATCAATGTCAAGTGCCATGCACTCACGCAGTCCAAAGGCATTCCAGCTTTCGTTAAAGCATGGTTTAAGCGGGACAAAATCGAAACAGAGATCAAGAAACTGAAGGAAAATAGAACAAACTGTTACATCCAATTCCAGGTACTGGAGAATATCTATCGCTATTCTGAGGGTCCTCAAGTACTCAAACCAACATCAGTTATTGTCCCTCACACGAGTGGAGGGCCACGCCGCTCGCACCGAAACGAAGGCTGACCAACTCATAAGCTCGGCGTCAGTTCGACAGTCCGCTCTATACTTCTTCGGACCTGATTTGAACTCAGCCGCGAAGAGAAGATCCGAAAATGGTTCCGAGCTCTTGATATGAGGGAGAAGCAGCGCGCGACACACTCCCGTCGTCACAAGAGAACTGGGAGTTGGTTTTTGACGGACACCAAGTTCGCAAGTTGGAAGGAGGAGCCGGGATGTCTGTGGATCCAAGGTCATTGTGAGTTATTTCCCTGTCGGTCCATACATAAGTGCCTGATCAGTGGCAGCCGGTACTGGAAAAAGCGTTTTGAGGTGAAGCCTAAGTACGACAATATGCACAAAATTACGACTGACAGCGACCAGCTCCGTAGTGATAGATGATCTTTTCAAGTATCGACCGGCGAAAATCGCGAATAGCCATCCAGGCACCCCCAGTTTTGGTATTGCATATTTTTTCTTCGACTTCAGAGACAAAGAGAAGCAGCTCCCGGAAAGCATGCTTCGGTCCATCATCATGCAGCTTTCTGAGCAATCCCCCCAACCCTATTCCGTTCTTGATCAAGAGTTCAAGTCCTGCCAAGGCGGAATCTTTCCAACCTACGACAACCTTGTCGCGATGTTCAAAGCAATACTTTGTCAATTCACCGCGACCTATATTGTTCTTGATGCACTGGATGAGTGCAGCGAGCCCGACGAGCTCGTTCAGTTCATCTCCACCCTTCGCGGACGGGTCAAAGCAGTTCACCTCCTTGTCGCAAGTCAACCCCGCACAGTCTTTCTGGACTCCCCAGCATTGAAGGGAGCATCGGTTGTTCTTCTCGAGCCGAAGAAGACACATGCCGATATCCTAGAATTTGTTACCAGCCAACTCGAGCTCAACGAACTGAAACACGTAAAGAAGGTCAAGGATGCTGCCGCAAAGATTGTTGATAAGAGCAACGGCATGTGAGTCTTTTTTTACTACATTCATGAGTTCAACTTGAGTTGAGTATTTGATTTCAGGTTTCGCATGGCGGCGTGTCTCCTGCAGGAATTGACTCGCGCTTCTCGGATAAATCCCGAGCTCGGGAGAATACTCGATCAACTCCCAAACGATTTATTCGGAATCTACACCCGCTTCCTTGAGCCAATCCACAAGGACGATTTTGTCTACGTTACAACACTTTTGCGCTGGGTTGCTTTTTCTGCGAGACCCGTCACCCGGCTCGAGCTTGAGGATGCTCTTGCAATCGACTCAGATCGATGGTTGTTTGAGCCGGAAGATAAGGGAAGGCTGGAGGCGCTCTGGGATTCGCTGGAAGGACTGGTCATTGTCGGCCCCGTTACTTCCCAGTATTTTCATCCGGATTACGAGGAGCAGTCAGCGGTAACCTTGGCGCATTCATCAGTCGCAGATTATATCGCGTCCAAGGAATTCTTGGAGGAGTACAAGCACGATTTGCGGATGGCACCGTCCCACACATTCCTAGCCCAATCGTGCGTCGCGTATCTCTTGCACTTTGAAGACAATCCTTTGAATGCCGATACATTTCCACGCTACCCACTGGCACGATATGCAGCCATGTTCTGGTCCCATCACCTGCGCCGATGCCATGACCGAAGCGTACTAAAACGATCGACCACGCATCTCCTCCAAGAAGGAAGCCAACAATTTGTTGCCTTGAACTGTATGCATGACATTGACCAGCCATGGAAGCAGCCGGATTGGTCGCGACATGCTCCGTCGCCTCTGAGTCTGTGTTCCTCCATCGGATATACTGAAGGGGTTCAATTCCTCCTCGGGAACGATGTCACGGATGTGGAAGAGCGGGGCAGCGCGCTACGACGCGCGGCGAAGAAAGGTCATGTGGACACAGTCCGTTTCCTCCTCGAGAATGCCGCCGACATGAATATGATGGGCGGAAAATTCGGCTCCGCGCTGCAAAGCGCGGCACGGAACGGCAATACGGGTGTAGTCCGTGCTCTCTTCGAGTATGGCGCCGACGCGAAAACAGCAGGCGGAGAATTGGGCAGCGCACTGGAAGGCGCGGCACGGAATGGCCATGTGGAAACGGTCCGCCTATTCCTCGAGCATGGTGCCGACATGAATGCAACGGGCGCACTGCAGTGCGCAGTGCTAAGAGGCCATGTGGACACTGTCCGTCTCCTCCTTGAGCATGGCGCCGACGCGAACTCAGTGGGCGGAAGAGACGGCAGCGCGCTACAAATCGCGGCGCTGAACGGTCATGTGGACATCCTGTGCTCCCTCATTGAGCATGGCACCGACGTGAACACAGTGGGCGGAAGACACGGCAGCGCGCTTCAAAATGCGGCGCTGAACGGCCATGTGGACATTGTCTACTTCCTCCTCGAGCATGGCGCCGAGGTGAACGCACTAGGGGGTACTTACGGCAACGCGCTACAAAACGCGGTGTGGGGTGGCCACATAGACATCGTTCGCATCCTCCTCAAGCATGGTGCCGACGTAAACGCCGCAGGCGGAAGACACGGAAGCGCACTGCAAATCGCGGCGCTGATTGGGAATGTGGACATCATCTACGCCCTGCTTGAGCATGGTGCCGACACGAACGCAGTGGGTGGAAATGTCGGCGGCGTGCTACAGAGGGCGGCGCGGAACGGCCACGTCGACACTGTCCGCATTCTCCTCGAACATGGCGCTGACGTGAACGCAGCGGGTGGAATGTACGGCAGCGCATTGCAAAGAGCGGCACCGAATGGCCACGTCGACGTGGTCCGCATCCTCCTCGAGTATGGCGCCGACGTAAACGCCGCAGGTGGAGGATATGGCAGCGCGCTGCAAGGCGCCGCGCGATACGGCCATGAAAACATTGTCCGCATCCTCGTCGAGCATGGCGCAGATGTTAACGCAGCGGGGAGATGGTTCGGCAGCGCACTGCAGCCCGCGGCACGAAGTGGCCATATTGACATTGTCCGGTTCCTCCTTGAGCATGGTGCCGACGCGAACACACCAGGTGGTATATTCGGCAGCGCACTGCAAAACGCGGCGCAGGGTGGCCATGTGGACATTGTCCGCTTGCTCCTCGAGCGTGGCGCCAACGTAAACGCAACAGGCGGAAAATACAGCAGTGCATTGGATGCCGCGTCTGCAGGAGGCCACAACAAAGTCGCTAAGCTGCTGCGCGAGCATGGAGCACACGAAGCGAGACCGGCCGAGTAACTCACCATCCTCGATATCGATGCGAATTTACGAGATTAAACATTGATGCCCAGGATCGTCATCCGAGACCACTTGGCAGAGTCACCTGTATCCAACCTACAGGATGCATTCCGCAGGTATGCGATCGCAAGGTGGATATGCTCCAGAAATGCAGGCGAGATGGAGATCGTTCGGTTTGAAAATATCCTTCAGAACAGACGTCTTCGGCAGCTCACATGGCCGAATCGGATGCTCTTACGGATCCGGCAGGTTTGAGGTCATAGGTTTTCCGCAAACGTCCGGCCAGCGTCTGGATATCTCGAAGCGACTGGGACATCCAATCCTGGGCCCAGACTACAAAGCGCGGATATTCTGTGAATAGATTCAAAGTGGGTACGGCAGATTGCGGCAAAAATTACTGGATTTTATCTTTTCCAAATTCCTGCGCGATTCCATGTACTGATAGTCTTTTGTCGAGCGGGATTTCGCTCGAGCCGGCATGCTACACGCCGTGTATCTGAATCATCTGAGCGGCCTCTGTTTGTCGGTTGATGTAAAGATGACTCGCAGATTCGAGGAGGAGGAGAGCGAGCATACATAATAGTCGTAAAGATATAAAGATACGCTAGCTACTGATGCATGTGTTACAAAAGAGTCTCAAGATCAGCAGCTACACTGTGCGCTTGTTGCATGTCTATTCGTGTACAGAAGCGACCGAGCCACACGCAGCTGTGTGATCAGGCAGCACGGAAGCAAGGAGCTTCTCGTTAATTATTGAATTGAACACGAAAGATCTCAAAAAGAAAAGTGAGATCCATGTCTGATGGGACGAAAATGGAACAAAAGCTGTTTGTTTGGAGCTGCGCCAATGTTCGGGGTCTGATAAGGCAGCGCTTGTGCCTTCAGACTGCTGTGGGCGAGCGGCGAGTTCCAATTAACGCTGGGTATCTTAGCACGCAATAAACTGACCATCATATTGCGCTTGAGGTCATCCTCGACGCGATTTACGGTGGCCGCGAGTGTGATGAGCTGCTGCGTGTTATCGCGCACAATTTCGGTTGTACTGATAGTTTCGCTGGTCTGTAGCAACATAAAAAAAACGAGTCCAGAATGGGAAAGAGGAGACTGGCCGAAAAGACCTGGAGCGCCCTGTCCAGCGCGCTGGTGAGCTCGGCAAAGCGCTCTTTGTCCTTGACAGCGAATATCCACGAGGTAACACGGCGGCGGCGGTTCAAAAGGCTCAGGAAGTCCTGGACATGCTGAAGCGCGCTGTACAACGGCTGAGTTCAATTACGAAAGAATTAACAAAGCTGGAAACACACCGACAGAGCTCCGTCAAACTTTCTCCACGTCGTGCGGTATCGGTATTATTTACGACGGAGTCCGTCACATTTTGCGCGTGACGGGCGAGAGCACGAGCAGAAGTGCGATTGGTGCTGACCGTCTATGCGGAAGTCAAGAGACCGTATTCAAGAAAATCATAATTCGACTCACCTTTGCTGTTTCACAAATCAAAGCTATCATGGTCACTGCCGGCTTCCCTACTGCAAAACCGGGAGCGGGAATGTCGCAAATGACGCCAACTGCGCGCGCGCCGAAGGTCGCAATTTCGATTATACACTCAGTTCTCGATACGCCCGAGTGCACGGCGTGTTTCTCGGGACACTTGATCTGCGGAAACGGGTTCAAAATAAGTTCTTCGTGAAATACGATTGAACCCACCAGGGCGTCGTAAACTCCATCCAATGCCCTTTTGAGATGCCAGGATTCGCGGACGAGTTTAACACTATCGAGCACAGTTTTCGTGGCCGTGGTGCCTTCTTGGATCTTCTCAATATGCCGGCGAATCCTGTCGAGGGTACTGGGAGAACAAATCAAGTCCTGCAAACACACCGGGTGGGAAAAGGAAAGGTACCTCTCGAATCTCTCCAGACCCTGCTGCCGGTCGGGCATCGACTCGGAGAAGTTTAGGATGCGGTTCGCTTCACGGCGTGCGCTGCAAGCGAAGAAACTCTCTGCCTCGAATCCTTGCAAATAATTAGCCTTCACACGAAGCAAATGTGCGAGAAGCGTACGGGTATTGCAGCAACGCAGACTTCGACGGCTGAGGTCACGAGCGGTTGATAAGCGTTCATGTCTGGCTCTGTCTGGCAGCGAGTGCGCAGAGCCTCGGCGGTAACCAGCGACTTTCGGAGCAGCTCGGAGGGCATTTTTGTAGGAGCTCTGAGGTATGGATGCCCTGCTCACAATGAGGAGAGCGAGAAATGCGTGCAGCGCCGAGTCCTGTTGAAAGCTGTGGACTCGTTTGGCGCGCGTCTATGTGTGCTGTAAAACGTGTGAGGGAGGACGATATAAAGGGGAAGCAGACTGACGGGGCGGTAGCTTCAGTTTTTATCAGTTTCGTGGAAACGGAGCACTACAGCAGAGAGAGCAGGGGACTCAAGAAACAACTCGCTCAGCAATCGCCGAAATAGTCCGGTCTGCCTTGAGGCCCGGTGTGGAGGCTTTAAGACCCTCCGCAGCGTGCGAGTTGCTCGTTTGCGAGAGTTGAACCAAAGTTGAAGACCGATGTTGAATCAGAGATTGACCAGAGATATTCTTTCTGGCTGGCCAGCACCGGCGCAACCAATGGAACCAAGCCGTGACTGATACTCCCCGACCATGATGCCACCCAAATGCCACCCATATGAGAGCTCGGAGTCCTAGTCTGAACGTCACCAATCAGGACAGATTGAAATAAGATTGAAGACGATGTGGTTCTGTTCAAGAGACGAGCGCCAACTTGAGCGCCAATCACGATATCATTGCCAGTGTGGAAGCAGTAACTCGGATGCCGGCCCGACTCCCGCTTCTCAGTCTCTTTGCCTCGCGATACATGGACCCACATCTCAAGATCCCAACTCCTGCCCCAGGCTTCCTGCTCGCAAATCGACGCACAGAGAGCTCGTTTGAGCAGATTCCGGTCATGTTCGTCGACCGTCGCAGTTCTAGAGCGCATTCTCAAAGCCGAACTGCAGCGATTTTACCGATGCCACAAGCACAAATCATGCAAAGCGAAGGGATCTGGCGGATAAGATACGCGATGCCTGTATAAATGGCAAGCGTCTTGCAGCGATGCTACTGTGTCGACCTGGGCTTACGCGGTGGCAGTCGGATTTTTCTACGTCAAGAACCACCCCATTCCTGAGAGCACCATCGCAAATGCGGTCAGCGCCGCCGGAGACTTCTTTGCGCTCCCCGCCGACGCCAAACTCGCGGTGCGCGCGCTTCCTCTGGTTCCCTATTCGCGCGTACCGATAATTTTCGAATCCAGCTGGACATCCACAAGAGCGCAAACTTCAAAGGGTACACGGCGCTTCTGGGTGCGTACATAATATATTGGATGGCCTCAAGCTAGCGCCATAATATACGGCTGCGCTCCGCGCATTTCAGGCGAGAACACGAACCCAAAAGGGCGCGGGGATCTGCACGAGGGCTTCGACATTGGCTGGGAAGAGCATGGCGGCGGGCCCATGGCCGGCGTAAATGTCTGGCCGCTGGAGGCGGAGCTGCCTGGCTTCCGGGACCGCGTTCTCGAGTACTAGTAAGATAATAAATTACCCTTCACCGAACTCCAGCTCATTTCATCGTACCATACGAAGCCAAGCCGCGGTGCGGTTCGGGCAGTCCCTCTTCCCCCTCTTCGCACTCGCACTAGATCTGCCCGAGAACTTTTTCGACGACAAGGTGCAGTGCCGACTCCACACTATGCCTGTCTCCTTACAACAACTCCGAGTACAGACCACGAAACCGGCTGCCATCATGCGCCTGCTGCACTACCCACCACAGGCCCCCGCCATCGATGACGACGGCCGCATAATAGGGATTGGCGCACATACCGAGTACCTCCACTTCTGATTGCATGTACGCCTTCCCGGACTTACTTCCCTTCTCCCTTCAGTTACGAGGTAAGCTCCGGGCCCGTGGCGTGCGGATGACTACCGGTCTTCCATTTTGCTGAGATTTAGCGCAGTGCTTTACGATCTTATGGCAAGACGCCGCGGGGGGGCTGCAGGTGCAGAACGCCGACGGGAAGTGGATCGATGCCGTGCCAATTCCGGGCACATTCGTGATCAAGTGGGTGTCCTTTGTTCGCCGACTCGCGATGATTAATTTTTTTCGTGCAGTCTCGGAGATCAGTTCGCGCGCTGGACTAGTGCGTCTGCTGTGCAGCTGCTTTGAATGCCTTCTGAATATACCAGACGACGTGTTCAAATCGACGCTGCACCGCGTCACCAACCGCTCCGGCCGCGAGCGCTACTCGATGCCGCTGTTCTTTGGCACGGACTATGATGTGCCGCTCGAGGTAATGCCCAATGGGTCATGCTAATAACTAAATGAACACTGAGGATCCTGTTGACAGCCCCTCCCGAGCTGCATCACGCCCGGCCAGACTCCGAAATACGAGGTAGTCACTGCCGGTGAGTATGTGCAGAGCAGGCTGGCGGAGACGTATGCGCAATCCAAGGGCGACTGAGGATTAAGTCCGTTGTAATATATGTAAGTGGAGACGGACACCGTCAAGCATCTCATTTTTGTCTGATAAATCACGCCTCTAGGTAGTCATTCAATCCCGTTCGATTATATCACCGAGCCCTTACGATCGCCTGGATTATGTTTCTCCACTGCCATTGCGATCTAAATTGTGGTGTGGTGCGTCTAGTGCGGTTTTGCCCTGTGGCGCAGATAGACGGGAAGAACTGATCACAAGCTTGAAGGTCTTAAACTCTTAAACTAAGATTGTGGTGCACGCCATCACCGGGTGGCGTAACGGGCATGTCCACTGGACAATAAACCACACAGCGTCTTACCTTAAAGGCTTGGCAATTGACTGGAACGGCTTCTCTGGCTTCCTTCTGCTGGCGTCTCCTCCATTCGCGCGGTTGATGCTAATGGCATCTGACTTTAAAAATTTCCAAGTTAAGCAGTTCAGGCGACTTACACATCCCGTAGCCCAGAAACTGAATGACAGTGGGAACGGATGAGTTGTGTCCAATGTCATCGCTTAAGGTACTTATCTTGGGAAACACCGCGACTAGAGGCCTAGGGTTTCCACCGATCGTAGCTTCGGATAACGCGGACCGCGCTCAGGTCCCCCATCTTCGAGCCAAAAAAAACTTTACCACTCTGGGGTTGGCCATAGTGCGGTGATTCGGCATGCCGTTTGCGCAGCATGTTTTGCATTTATACTACAGAGTTGTGTTTCTGGGCGGACGCTCTGAATCGCCGTTGGCCGCCGATCAGATCGCGCAACTAGATTTCTGCTCAGGTTTTCCACTCCGGCGCCCGGAGGGTATGAGGCAGAAGACCCAGGCGCGCCGCAATTGCAACAAGTTTGACAACTTACAAGAGAAGCTTACGGTAGACGATCTCATGGACCCGAAAATGGGGTAGCCGTCGGGCTAAGAAACAGGATTTACGGTCACTTACGCCGACTAAAGTCTAATGCTCGCTTAATTAACGACCCAGTCCGTTTCAAGAGGCACGCGTAAATTGTCGGGAGGACTATCCCCATTTGCGGTGTCTATAAAACCGGATCGACTTCTCCTGAACCGCGAACATTCCTTTCCAGGGCCTGAGACAGAACTAACTTAACCCCGCCCAAAACCTTACCGCTTCACTGGAAACCACAAAATTGGGCCTTTCTGGATCTGCGGAAACTATGGCTGCATCTTCTGTGAATCTCGTCAATGGAGAGTACTCTGGTGCTCCAGGGTTCCAGGAAGACCGTTTGGCACCTCAACACCTGTTCGATGTCGATGGCCTGGTCGCAGTGGTCACTGGGGGCGGGAGTGGTGCGTTCATTGACAATGTATTAGTTTTCATCTTGACAGAAGCATGCCATAACCGGTAGGGATCGGCCGCATGATGGCTGCAGCGCTCGAGAATAACGGCGCAACAGTATACATCGTTGGCCGTAGGCTCGATGTTCTCCAGACAGCTGCCAAAGAAATTAACGTGAGTAAAATCTACCGTTCCTGCGCTTCGTGATAATTATTTCCCCTCTGCCCAGAAACACGATAAAATAATTCCTTTGGAAGGTGATGTGACTGAGCGCAACTCCCTTCTCTCCATCGTCGACGAGGTGAAGAATCGGCATGGATACATCGACCTTCTCGTCAACAATGCCGGTTAACCTTTTCTTCGTTTGTCTCGTAAACGCGTGTTTACCCGTCGTAGGTATTGCCAGGAACATCTATGATCATCCTCTGCCTTCTCCAGAAGACTCTTCTCCCGTTTCCAGCCCACAGACCCCTGAAGACTCTGGCTCGGCGCCTTCTGCGCCGTGTATTAAATCATTCCAGGCGTCCCTCTGGGATAATGGGTCCCCTGAGGTGAGCTGTGTGTCGAGGTTATTCCACTTTTGTCTCAATGAAACGCACAAATACTTCCAGGATTTCGCTGAGACATTTTCAACTAATGTCACTTCGGTATACTACACAACCGTCGCCTTTCTCGAATTGTTGCATCAGGGCAACGTTCGAAAACAAGAGAAATCTCCGTCTCCCATGTACTTGCGCCCCCCACACCACTCGTCCCAGGTCCTCTCTGTATCGTCGTCCGGTGGCTTCCGACTCGACGCAAAAGTGCTTTCCCCATCGTACACCCTCGCCAAAGCGGCGTGCACGCACCTTGGCAAGCTGCTCGCAAATCTACTCGCCCCATGGGGCATCCGCAGCAATGTCCTTGCCCCCGGCGTCTTCCCCAGTGGTATGCTCTGGTTTTCTCAGACGCTCCACAGCTGACGCCGAACAGAAATGACCAGCGGCCTTTTCCCTGGAGTGGGTCTCGGGCCCGCAACCTTCATCGACAGTGTCCCTCTCAAGCGCGCGGGGACGGAAGAGGTGCGTTCATGCGGTTCATGCAGGCGGCGACTAGACGCTTCTCGCAGGAGATGGCCGGAGCGATTCTTTTTCTAGCAAGCCGATCCGGCGCGTATGTGAACGGCGCTGTATGGTTAGTCGACGGAGGCCGCGTTGGGAGCGTCCCCAGCAGCTATTGATCGGTAACCTCAATTGCGCTAATTATTTCCCATCCCAATCTCGACAAGGGACTTCGTTATCGTTATTTGTATTGGCCCAGTGAGGACCGGTGAGGATTTGATGTTTACTGGATCGTTTTTGCCACATATGAAGTCCAGAGGGCCGGAGGACATTCAGGGATACCCTATTTTGGCGACGCCGAGATGGTGCATTGGGTCTTCTACAGACTTGCAACATGTGGGGCGCATTGGTTCAATTCAAGGAATGACAGGACTTCTCACACTTTCATGTGCTCGCTGAGTGAGGTAAGGACACCGGTTAGGTATCTATTTTGTGCGCGGTGAACAAAACCTATTTGGCCGCGAACATGAGAACAAGAAATCCCCGTAAGAGACAAATCAGGACCTGGCATAGAAATCAGCGTTTGAGTTGCGATCGACCGCAAGAGTATCCGTATATTCTGAATCGCGCCGTATACTAAATCCGAAGTCTGTGGCATTATTTAGGTCTAAGTGTGGGAGGCCGAGGATCAGGGTACAAGGAATTAGGCAGGTGTGGGATAGGACTTCCGGGGTTGTTTGCGACGATTAAGTATGTATGATGCTAAGCTAAAGGGTAGACTGTACAGCTGTCATAACTGTTTCGTTTTGATTCGTGTCTCTGGATTCATATCAATGCAATAGAAGGGATGAAATGTGCCCAACTGACAAGGTAGTTTGGAGAAGGAATTTGGCTGATTCACATCTTTTGGATGAGCCTCCAAAACAGGAAGGCTGTACACGCGGTTGTGACGTTTGTTCAATGCCACCACTGGAGGAGAAAGAGCCTTGAATCTGGTGACTTGCTTCTCTATCTTTTGCTCTGCGAATTATTCCAAGTTTTCAGCACATCCAGGGGAGGAGGAGGAAGGTGACTTACTTTCGGACACATTTTTAGGAGACCGAACAACGGCGTAGCTATCGAACTTGAAGTTTCTTATCTTGCCTAATATGTGTTTAAATTCGGGCGAAGGATGCACGCAAATGAACAAACACGAACTTTGTGCGATTCTTTTATTGACCACGCCATCCTTACCGGGAACCAGCAGAATCCATGACGCAACGTCGATATCTCTGGCCCTGGACGGATTTAGTTCGGGCAGCCAATGTTTTTCCCAATAAGTCCAGAGAGCCAACGCGATTACATCTTCGACGGTGGCACTCGCGGATAAAGCGAGATCAAGCAGCTGCCCCGCTGGTTGTTCCGCACGCGGAAAATATACCTTGATGTTCAGGGAGCCACCTGTGACCGCCGCCGCCGCACCCGCGAACGGGTTGGGCACATCGGGCGAGTTCACCATAGCAGATAGAGCCGACCTGTGCGGCCGTATGGAGCCAACTTGGCAGCGAGAGAAATCCAGTATGGAATGCGCTATTTCGACCTCGGGTCGGGAGACTGGGTGCTCAAGTACAGATTCAAGACCAACGGCCGCTCGGAGCGGATCCTCTGGAATCTCGCACGAAAAAGCACGATGAACCGGAGTGCTGTGGCGATAGAAGCGCCGCGCAGGGGCACTGGCGGCGCCGTCGACCAAGGTCGAATCCGACAAGGACCATGGACTTGAACGGTCGGGCACCAATCCGAGAGGCCCGTTATCGGACGTTCTGCTGAACATAAGTCAGCAACGGCAAGTTGTTCATGAACTCGAACGATGCCTACCTGTCGCCACTGCCAGGGGCGTCGCTTTGATACACATCCTCTATGTGGTGGGCGGAGGGGCTCGAGAGTGGCATGTTGCTCCTTGGCAGCGCCGGCGCCACTTTGCGGGGAGGCATGAAGGAGAACATAGAGCCAGTAACAAGCCAGAGGTCCGAGGACGCTGGTGCCAATGCAACTAGCGCAGGTCTGAGGCAGTGTTATGATGGGATTTCGACTCAGAAAGGATAAATGCAGACTGTTTGAAGTTTCCGGTTGTTGCGGCGTGATATAAGAGGCAAACACGTCACGCCGACGGGGAGCAAATCATCGTCACGATGCACGTGATCGTGACACGACGCGTCCGCCATGTGCTGCACAGCATTCCGCTCTTGCTCTTACCAACACTGCGGAGATCCGGTCCGATTAGCCCGCCTAAAACGGTTAGAAAAAATGGTCCTATGGAAGATTGTGTTTTTTCTCCGTATTTTAGCCTGGAAAAAATCCAGCGTTGTTTTTTCTTTGTTAAAAGCATGCCTCTTTGTTGGGAAAAAATGATTCTCCCCCTGGGCCTTTGGTGGGAGAAGTGTGTTTTCCGGACAAAGAGTGTTTGTTTCAACAAGGAAAAAATAGCGCCGTGTTTTTTACATGCTAAAACATGGGAAAAAACACAATAATCCGTAGGATCGTTTTTTCCAGCCGTTTTAGGCGGGCTAATTGCATCGGATCTCCGCAGTGCAAGCTCTTGCGCCGCCTTGTCCAAGAGTTTCAATTTCTGGTTCCGGTGAGATTGCGACTGTGGACTGACGTTTCAGAGCTCGGAATGCTGCTGGGCCGAGCCAAGACCAAGTCAAAACTGAGGAAGCGATGCTGAAAGGAACACAATTCTAATTCTTGAAGGACTCCGAGTCCAGGAACGCTTCGAACACTCGACATAAGGCGAGATTATCTGCTTTGACTTGACACTCTGGCTCCATGCATATCAAGTCTTCACAAGTACTGTCCGCGCCAAGTCCTCGAGCCATTTCAGGAACCTATCGGAACGGCATCCGTGTCTTAATTTGGCTGGGCTGGGTTTCATCCGGCCCTGATCTGGCTTCATGTATATAAAGGCGCCAGTTAAGCTGGACCTGAAATAACAGACATGTCTTCGTCCTCCCTAAAGATCACCGGATTTGGAATTGCTTATCCGTTAAACGTTGTCCCCACCGCAGATCTCGAGAAACTTGCATATAAATGGCACGAGCCATCTCCCGCGTGCGTGTCTTTCTCCTGATAAACGTACCGGCATTGATTTCCACCGTCTCGTAGCCTGGACAAAGTTCTGGTCATCAACCGCCGCACCGGAATTAAAACCCATTGCCTAATCTATCCCTTGCTGGACCTACCAGCTCCTACGTCTATCAAAGAAGTATCGGAGATTTTCCTCAAGGAGGGACTCGCCCTCGCTCTCTCTGCTTCTCGTCGCGCTGTGGACGAGGCCGGCCTTACGGCCCATGAAATCACCCACGTCGTCGCCACCACCTGCACCAACTCGTCCAATCCAGGCTTTGACACCTTCCTTGCGCAGGAGCTGGGCTTGCGGCCGAGCGTCGAGAAGGTGCTACTACACGGCGTTGGCTGTGCTGGCGGTCTGGCCGGGTTGCGCTTGGCAGCCAGTCTGTGCCAGGCAGCAGCATGGAGAGGCAAACCTGCTCATGTACTGCTGGTTGCTTGCGAAATAACTAGCAGCATGCGGCGCGACGAACTCATGAGAATCAGTCGCGACCAGCAAGTTCGCATCGGAGTGACTCTCTTTGGCGACGGTGCCAGTGCTTTGATTCTTTCGCTCGACCCTGGCGGAATCAACCGCACGCATAAATTTCCGAAGGGAATCTACGAGCTCGTAAACTCGGCGCATCTGACGATCCCGGACACATATTCCGATCTACGCATCGATGTAGACGCAACGGGTCAGCTGTGTTTAATGTTTCCATTGATTAGTGATGCTGACTCATCAGACTTTCTACAGAAAACTTGATCGCACTTGATTGCACTTGATCCGCCTTGGAATCGGCCGATAAAGCCCTCAAGTGACAAGTGATCAAGCTAGGTCCGATTTTCCACAAGTGAAAAAAAAACTTTTGCGTACGGCGAGGGCACCCCATTTCATTCATTATGAGGACCTAAATTTTTTCGAAATTTCGAGGTCCAAGTGGAAAAGTCCATTCAAGTCCAATCAAGTCACAAGTTTTGTGTATCAAACACTGATGTCGGACCATACGCACAGGCTTCAAGCCAACGCTATCAGCACGCATTCCAAGCCTCACGGCGCCATGCACGCCCGCCCTCTACGACACTCTGCTGAAGACCCTGCCGAACAAGTCCACATTCGCGACACTTCCATCGGACCCGAAAGACTTTGACTGGGCCGTTCACCCGGGCGGCGCCGCGATTCTCTGCGCCATACAAACGGAGATGCTTCTTGATAAAGACCACATGAAGGCGAGCTGGGAAGTGTACGAAAATCACGGGAATACGAGCTCCGCGTCGGTTCTCAGTGTTTTGGACACTGCACGGCGGGAACGAGGGAGGGAATGGGTGATGAGTGTTCCATTTGGGCCAGGAGTCGCGGCCGAAGGCGTATTATTGCGGCGTATCCAGTAGTATGTGGCACTCCATTCATGTTTCGCGCTATGATTCAACTCATCAGACTCCTGGTTCCGAGTTTACACCTTGGCTGACTTTCGAGAGTTGGTGCCTGGGCTGAATCTACTGTTCCCCGCTGAATGGTACAGCTCAAAAAAAAAAAAAAAAAAGGCAGCCTCGCGGTCCCAGCGGAACTTGCCAAATCTTTCGAGGTCGACATGAGAATGCATCATCCAAGAAACTAGCTGCTGTGACCGCTTCTTCGACTATATTATTGCCCGGTCCCGATGGCTGTTCTGCCTCCGACGTCCGTAAAGCATCGGACCGGGAAACTTGCTTGTCACAGAGACAGGCCAAATGTTCGCTGGCTATTCTTGGCTTCTATTCCATTCCAGCGTCTGCCAATCGTCTGGGGGATTTCAATGCCGGATCAGAAAAGCGCATGATCAAGAATGAACCTCGCGCCTATCTGTTCAGCAACAATGATGCCTCGCTATCCATTTTCTCTACGGACAAGCCTTCCTCGCCAGTTCAGCATCTTTCAAACATGTTGTTTCTGCGTCGTATTTTCCCTTCCTTCTGTTGAACGGACATTACTCCCTGGGGCGAATGTATACACCGAGTTTCTGAAGACTGATACTTGTCTTGCTTCTGCCGCGCTCATCAATGATTCAGAAAAGATTCTAGACCGTTCAGATTCCGTGCCTGAATTTTGTATAAAAACCAGAGCTCTGACTACTGTCCTCGTGCCACGCTTTTTCAGAATGCGTTCTTCAACCGCTATGGCTATCTTGACGGTGCTCTTTCCTAGTGCATTCGCCGCGACTACCTATGATATGGTGAAGCAGTACTCTGGGTTGACCTTCTTCGACGGCTGGGACTTTTACGGAAATTGTGCTTAAGGCGCTTCGTAACTTTCCGATGGTCACTCAACACGATTCTAGATGACAACCTCACCAATGGCGACGTTATTTGGGTAAACTCGAGCGTAGCCACTACGGCGAAGCTGGCGTACGTGGACCCGACGACGAAACGCGCCATAATCAAGGTTGACAACACATCCACGGTGGTTTACGACAATAAAAGGAACTCCGTCCGTATCACGTCCCAGGACAAATTCGGAGTGGGGAGCGTCTGGATAGCGGACATGTACCACGTACCTTTTGGAGTGCGTTTCTCCCTACCATCGCTTTGAACTAAACGCTGAGGTGATGTTCCAGTGCTCCGTATGGCCGGCGTTCTGGTCCCAATCACTCAACTGGCCGACAGGCGGGTATGTGCCTAGCTATCGATAGTTTATTGCAGAGATCCAATACGGGACCAGGGAAATCGACACGTTCGAGCATTGGAACAATGAGCCGCACAATCAAATGACTCTGCACACCGATCCCGGTTGCAACCAGGTCTCCCCGCAACAGACCTCCACCATCATTAATTCAACCGATTGTTCGCACCTCGACAATTTCAACGAGGGATGTTCTGTCATGGACCCGCCGACTCTAGCTATGGCGCGAAGTTTGCCGCCGCACAGGGCGGCGTGTTCGTGACTGAGTACGCCGAAACTGGCATTTCGTGGGTCATTTACCTTCCCATATCGTGTTTTCCCTAACAAAACGATATAGCGTGTGGTTCTTCAACCGCAGCAGCATCCCCTCATCAATCTCGGGAAACGTCTCCTCCCTCTCCACCTCTGACCTGGGCACACCCGTTGCTAACTGGCCCACTGGGGGCTGCGCAATCGGCACCTTATTCCAGGCGCAGCACCTGATCTTCGACATCACGCTCTGCGGTGGTGCGTCTCCATATTGTTGCCTACCTTATATCACTCAAGTGCTGGCAGATTCTGCCGATGGTCCTCTGGAGTGTTTGCTCAAACCTGCCCAGGCATCTGCCTTGACGATTATGTCTGGGGTAATGGTTCCGTGTACAATAACACATATTTCGACGTCGCCTCCGTGCGTGTTTATAGCGCGACCGGCAGTAGCACCAGCACCACCGGAAATAGTACCGGCGCTGTGGGCAGCAGCACCAGTGCGCCTGTGAACGTCCCTACCCCTGGTAGCAACGATGCTTCGGTAGTCCGCGCAAAACAATGGATACTCAAGTCCGCAGCGCTTGGTTGCATCTCCCTATTTCTCCTTGTGTAGAGGAATCTCGGTGAACGTTTTCATGTAGTTGGAAATTGAACTTGGGGCCGTGGCTACATACTACAGAATGTGCATCGTTTGGGTTGAACTAGAATCAGGAAATTCAACGATCTTAAAACAGTAGCAAATACTGATTGATGGCCAACGGACGGGGTACAAACATTGAACCCATGCAGATAATGCATCTCAGCGGAGCTCAGCGGGACATCGCTCTTTTACTGCGGAGTAGGCACTCCAGAGCCTCCTTCCCGCAGTGAATTACATAATTGAATGCATCGCTCTGAATGCAGTTTCCAACTCATGGACTGGGGGCGTTTTATGTCCACTTAAATTTCATCCAACACGGTCAGTATAGCAGACGATTCGACAGAGGGCTTTGTAGGGTGCATTTGCTTTCTATAATCCTACGTATCGTCAAAGTAGGTCAAAGTACGTCCAGACGGAGGTAAATACCAAAATAGAAATTCGATCACACGCACGTGGAGTCAGTGATCGTCGCGGTGTGCCGTCACTTGTGGAGACTCTCATCTCTTCTTTCTTCACCTCCACCGTCTTCACTGGTGGCAGCCTACACCAGCTCGTTTCCCTCGTTTCCTTCCTTCAGCCATTCACGCCAGCTTTTCAAGTTTATTAATCCTCGGATCGCCAGGCTGCATCCCCGCATTTTTACCTTCCTAAAGACCTTGCTCAATGCGCTCCTCATCCTCTGTTGCTATTCTGTCGGTGCTGCTACCCAGCACACTGGCTGCCACGACTTATGACATGGTGAAACAATACTCGGGGGCGAACTTCTTCGACGGCTGGAATTTCTACGGAAAATGCGCGTCCCATTTATTTTCTCCCACCCGTCCTCTTGCTAAGCCTCTTGATTCAATTTTAGTCGATAACCTCACTAACGGCGACGCAATCTTTGTGACATCAGATGTTGCCAGCAAATCTAAGCTGGCATACGTGGACTCTACAACGAACCGCGCCATAATGAAGGTCGACAACACGTCGAACGTGGCATTCAATGAGAAGCGGAACACTGTCCGTATAGCCTCCCAGGACGAGTTCGGTGTCGGCAGTGTCTGGATTGCGGACATGTACCATGTGCCGTTTGGCGTGCGTTTCTCCGGACCCTCGACCTGGACTAAATACTGAGGCTATGTCACAGTGCTCCGTATGGCCGGCATTCTGGTCCCAAGCACCCAACTGGCCCACAGGCGGGTATGTGCTCCCTTTTAATCCTTATGTAGGGTTTAATCTCCGTCCCAGGGAAATCGACACGTTCGAGCACTGGAACAACGAGCAGCACAACCAAATGACGCTGCACACTGATCCCGGATGCAACCAGGTCTCTCCGCTCCAGAGCTCCACCGTTATCAACTCAACCGATTGTTCGCACCTCGACAATTCTAACGCCGGATGTTCCGTCATGGATCCCGCCGACTCTAGCTATGGCGCGAAGTTCGCCGCAGCACAGGGCGGCGTGTTCGTGACCGAGTATGCCGAGACTGGCATTTCGTGAGTCGTCTATCCTCGCATGCCCATGTTGAATCCTCCCAACACAGCAATACAGCGTGTGGTTCTTCAACCGCAGCAGCGTTCCCACCTCCATCTCAGGCAACGCGTCCTCCTTCACCACCTCCGATCTAGGCACGCCCGTTGCGAACTGGCCGACGGGGGGCTGCGCCATCGACACATTCTTCAAACCCCAAAACCTCATCTTCGACATTACACTTTGTGGTGGTGCGTCTCTCTTCTCGTTATTTGTTACCAACGCTCATAATCGCAGACGCTGCTGGCGCACCCGCCGTATTTGCGCAGACATGCTCGGGCACATGCTACGACGACTATGTCGTCGGCAACGGCTCCGTATACGCCGACGCATATTTCGATGTCGCGTCTGTGCGCGTGTACAGCGTAACTGGCACCAACACCGTTGTCACCGTCAGCTCGTCGTCTGCGATACTCAGTGCGAGCCCGCTGATGATTGGCGCCGCGGCGCTGGGTGCCGCCGTCATGTTATTTCTGTAGAGCAGCAACGTATGTATAGACACTCAACCGGACATTCAACAGGACATTCAAATAGACATTCATAATACAAAATCCAGCACTTGAAAAGTTTGGAATTAGTGTGCGCTGCACCGATTTCGCGAAGAAACACATCGCTCAACGAATTGAACGGAACGAAACATAAACCGACAGAGATCTGCATAGCGTGGACCTGCGGGGACGTCGGAAAGGACAATCGCGATAGTAACCGCGAACATAGTGGACTGCAAGGGAGTGGATCTGTGTGCCTCTGTCTGTCGAGCTCCATGTTCGGATAATCTTTAGAGCGTTTTCGGCCATCGGCTAAACCGAAGAAAGGTTGAAATCTTAGATATGAGTGCCAGTGGCCGAGCAGACTCTGTTGCAGTATCTGTTTATAAGAGACTAGACTACTCACCCGATTGAGGCTATTCAAGTTGGCAGGCTACCGTGGTAATCGGGTGACTACGGCGGCCGCTCCACGGTTCATTTTTAGGGTTCGAACTTGCCGGCGTTCGCGCGAACTGTGGCGCCGAGGCTGACCGTGTAACCAAATCGTAATTCCTGAATTCGTCTAGCCCATGGGGTAATGAGGACGTATAAAGAGAGCTCAATCTATACTTCTTCTCGCTTTCCTTCCCTTCATCTCAATTCTTGCCCCCTCCCGTACGCGAGCGTATCGGTTTTTTTGAACGTCTACAACACCTCCACCACTCTCGTTAATTCCAAGTTGAACTCACCACGATGAAGTTTACGTCCGCTCTCCTCTGCACGGCCCTCGTTGCCTCCGTTTCTGCCGCCCCCGTGCATAAGCGCGGCGTTGACCCGGCTCTTGTCCCCGACTTTGGGATCGTCGCTGGCACGAACCCCACTGGCACCGGGGATTGCGACGGAGTGAATGGCGTTAAGGATAGTCGACTTTTTGCTCTGAACAAAGACACACTTTTACTCACACGTCTATAACAGATTCCTTGCTCTTGCCCCCCGGATCGTGACTCGTTCATTGCTGTACGTCAAGAGCTCCATGCTTAATCCTGGAAACTGACTTTTGTCTTGATAGTCGCTCTCAGCCAACGTTGCCGCGGGCCACGACGTCAACAACACCGGCGTTGCTGCGCCATTCCCGACGGACAACTCCGCTGCATCGCAGATTATCCGTCTCCAGACGTCTGTTACGACACTGCAGAACCTGAGAGGCGCCGGGGTCGGCTGCCCCGCCGCTGCCACGACGTTCCTGGCTCAGATCAAAGCGCTCCAGGACGGTACCGCTGCCCCCGCCGCAGCACCTGCAGCTGCGTCTTCCGCTGCACCCGCAGCCGCCCCTTCGACTGCAGCTCCTGCTGCCGGGGGGGTCGACCCGTCGCTCGTTCCCGAGTTCGGAATCGTGGCTGGCACCAACCCCACGGGCACCGGCGATTGCGACGGCGTGAATGGCGTTAAGGATAGTCGACTTGATATCATTGTGACAGTCGTTCTTACCGGTTCGACAGATTCCTTGCACTTGCCCCCCGGATCGTGATTCCTTCATTGCTGTGCGTCAAGAGCTCCATGCTTAATGCGGAAAACTCACCTCATCGCTTCCATACATAGTCCCTCTCAGCAAACGTCACCGCTGGCCACGACGTCAACAACACCGGTGTTGCTGCGCCGTTCCCGACTGACAACTCCGCTGCGTCACAAATTGCCCGTCTCCAGACGTCTATCACGACACTCCAGAACCTGCGGGGACCCGGTGTCGGCTGCCCCGCCGCTGCCACAACGTTCTTGGCCCAGATCAAGGCGCTCCAGGGATAGATATGTACTTTGTTGATACAGAAAAGAAATTTGCATTTGCGATTGCTATTTGCTTCCGATTGCCTGCTTGAGATTCAGAAAAAACGACGCGGGTAATGTGGTCCCGAATGGCCTTGGCCACAGTGCTAGATTTTATTAGCCGGGGAACAGCTCGATCGAGGCCATGATTTCAGGACCGCGGCAAGGTCGAGGCGAGCGGTGAAAGTGTATTTATTTGGCTTTGTTGCTACGTGTGAATTCTCATCACTTCTTCCCTTCTTCTTCCAAAAAGATGGCGCCCGTGCTTCCCTCTGAACTGGAGCGCGAAATTTCTGAAAAGAGTGCCCTTCTACACCCCGAGACGATCCCTGCTCTACTCCGGGTGGCACGCCGGGTTTTTATTTGGCAAGTTTCCCGTCCTGATTTTTTTCCCCAAGTCTGCCATGGATTCTATTGGGCTGCAGGACCGAACCCTTCCTATACAACGTCGTCAGTCTAAATGAAACGCAAGGACGTCGCAGGGCCCGTGCTATCATCAACGCGGCCAAGTCGAAAAATGACGCCGCCACCTTCTTCCACAAGGCCGTTCGCCATGTGATGCTCATGGACTGGGTTGTGTCCAGTCCTGAGGACCGCATACAGGCTCCGGAGGAAATTACACAGGTCTTGCGCCTATGCACTGGAGCCGTGAATCTTGTTACCGGACTTTTCTTGCTGGGACTGACTCGCACCTCGTTCAACAGACAACGATATATGAAACCAACTTCGATTTCGAGCTCCTTGAACTCGTCAGCGAGATGCGCCTATGCAGACTGGCAATAGATCTTGCCAATCTTTTTAAGGACAGGCCCATAACGCTCACCCACCCCCTGTTTTCGTCTCGACCTATGCGATAACATCACAACAGAGCGCGCACAAGTATTGCCCGATCTCACCATGCTTCCGGCCCTGACTCACACCACATCGTCCCCTCGGAAATCATGACCATGGTTTTGACTACCTGTCCTCGTCTCCGCGTCCTCGTCAACTCATTCTCAACTTACTTCCAGCCTCTTGCCCAAGAGGTTGCCGAAAACCCGCCTTCAAATGACGCCCGCTTTGTTGTTTTATGTGTCGGGAACTACTCCGCTGATTGGGAACAAGGCGCATATGAAGGCCTCGACTTCTGGGCCAGGGCGGATATGTTTGTGGCCAAAAAACGCGGAGGCGAGATCCCAGGTGGGTAATATCCACATCGTTGCCGTACAAATCATTCAATGCGTGGATCCTACTAGCCTCCACCTTTTTTGTCGACACATAGTACCAGATAGTCCCTCCTTACAATTGTCGCAAAAATATGTGTTCTTCTTTTCAGACGGGCTTTCGCTGTTTCCAAATCGAAGTCGGTTTATTTTATGCATCGCTCAGAAGTGTACATGCTTGACGTCAGCTCAACACAAATTCAACCACGGAAAGTGAACTCCGACAAAACATTGAACTCGTGCAGGTTGTCGTTGATGCGAGTTTGGATATACGGATTTATTTGTCTGTCTACAATTCAGGCGAGATACTGCCACGTGCACGTCAAAGCACTCCCGATTGTATTCACCTCTATGCCCAGAAAAATCTAAAACTAACAACTGTCCACGATCATGCCGAAGCGATGAAACCCAAGCCCGAGAGCGAAGGCGCGAAGAAGTACTCGCCCCCGCGGGACACAACGAAATCTGCAAGGCCATTAGAATCAACACTACACCTGCAAGGGGGGGCAATGCTTCCGTACCGCGAGGGATCACGACATCGTGGACCGGGTCGGACTGGTTGAGGTAAAAGACAAGTGGGTCGAGACCCGAAATGTTTTTCGGTCCCCCACCCTCGGTTCCAATGATTCTGTGGGACGTAAGTATCAGTGAGTGAGCGATAACACCGCAACTCACGGATCCACGCCGACCGTTCTACGAGGCGACGGTAAGCTCGCGATAATACGGACCTGGTTGAACTCACGGGTCTACTTTTCCGAAAGGGAAGCTGATGGTATGAACATGGTCAGTCCCGGCAAGGAAGAGCGCAGAATTTAGGATGAAACTAACCCGATCGAATTTATCCAAATGCTTTGCAAGAACACGAAACCATTGAAAACATTGGACTGATACGAGACTAAAAATAAATGAACATGAAGGCCCGCGCGCGAAGAAAAAAGCGACGCACCGAAGGCAAGACCCCGGTCAACACTGGTCGTGCTGGATGTAGCTTCGTCGGTAGTCACTGTGCATACATAAATATTCCATCGCCATCCACCGTTTTCAGCATCCACTCACCTTCAGGACCATATGGGATACTTGAGCGAATGATGAAGTGCTGGTTTTCCACGCTGGGGTCAAGATCTCCGCGCGGGTGGACCTTGCGGATATGCGCGCCGAACGGGCAATTGGTCTGGTTGAAGTGGTTTTCTGTGCCCGGCTCAGGGTTCGACTCGACAAGATAGTTGAAATCGTTGTTCCTGTTCGGATCGGCCGCGAGAACAGGATCGTCTTTCGTCGGAGTCAGGAAAACGGGCGCTCCCTGCGTGGACAAGATAAATTTCGGGATAACCGAAAAAACAATTGTACGAACACTCTTCCAACGACCGACCATCCGTGCTCCAAGCAGATCTGACCCTTCCTCAGGGGTTAACTCGTCAACGTCGAGTGGGTTGTCAGTCAAGAATTTGTTGAATTCTGGCACAAGCTGCTGAAGCTGGCGGAACACCAAGAACCTAGAATAAAAAGATGAGGACACCCCCGGTGTATTTTGATTGAGATGCACACGATCCATCTTTAGCCCAAGAAGTGCGAACGGGGGAGTTCGGGACAGGATCGCTATCCTCTCCCAAGAGAAAGAAACCTGTTTCACGTTACGGCTGGCTAAGCTCAACATGCAACAAAACACGGACCAGCATCCACTGCATCAAAAGAAAAATCAGAATAAATTCTGGAATGAGTGGTTGAACAAATACCTGGAGTCTGGCCGGGGAGAACAGGATTGGTAAACTTATTCACGGCGGGCTGAGAGATTCCGTCCTGTGAATTGGCCATCATTGAGTACCGTCGAAATACACAGTTGAAAATGATAACCATAAACCCAAAGTGTTCGTGACCTTCTTCGGAGTCTGGACGCGCCGCGCCTTGCAAGCGATGGCTGCGAATTAGGTTATAACAAGTGACCAACAAGTCCTGGAAAATGACTGACATTTCGGTGATAGACGAGCCCAAAATCGATTGTATGTTGGCCAGTTCGGTGTTGATATTGTCAAGAGTGTCCGACGCAAGCAAAAATACACCGTGGATGCTGGTACCCGCGAATGCGGGATCCCACAGTGAAGGGTTATCTCCGATAGTAGATGTCTCACTGAATTGGCCGGCTGTGAAGTCGGGATCGCCAAGGTCGCTGGACAATGATCAACACAAGGCAAATCCGTGGACGACGAAAAGAACGGACTCGTTCACTCCGAGGGCAAGAAGGCCGGTATTGCTAAAGGCAAGATTGACGGCGGTAACCGGCTGAGTATCAACAGAGAGAATTTCTGTGGTGGAGGTGATCAACGGAAGGATGCTGGATGATAGTTTGCTCTTGAACGTGGCTGCATCGTTGACACCGAAGAAAAAGAAAAGCTCCTTGTTCTTGTGCATGCCAACCAAGATATCGGCCTGGATGTTATCAATGTCCAAAGGATCGTCCAACGCTGCCACTGCTTCAGTAGTCGGCAGGTCGGGCAACGCGGCGGGGCCTGCAGAGAGGGACGATATGAGGTTCAACATCTTGAACGCAAGCCAGTGCCTTACTGATCAAGAGAGATTGGGTACGACGCGGCTGTGGGGTTCGGCGGCGGGGCGGGAGCTCAGCGGCACCAGGGTGGGCTACAGCAAGCTGTCCAAGGGACAACAGGGACAACAGGAGGAGAGTGGGTAGGGATTTGTGCATTGTCGGATGAGAGCAAGGCGCTGAGATGGAACGACCAACCCTGGGAGGCTTTTATACATTGTAGACTGATCCATAAGCCTGCGTGTAGATAAGCAATGAATGCCTTCGCTGCCCGCCGTAATCCCTGCGAGTGATTGCATTCGAGGGGGTATACTATTCCGAACTTGCATTTCCGCATTGAGCAGGCGGTATGTTAGGAACAATCGGAAGGTTCAACTTCTTTGATCGGCGGGGATTGGAACGTGGTTGAAAGAAATCCGCGCCAGAGCATAGGATAATATACACCTACGGTTTGCATACAGTGCCCATATTTTTCTGGCAAACAGAACAAGTTTTGCCTTGCTTGGCTCCTGCAAATTCGACTTCCTGGAGCTGTAAGCACTGAGTCTGAATGTTTTACGTTGTTCTACATACCTGGGGCCGCCCTTGGCAGGTGGAACTGTTTCATCTCAGAGATACCTCCGCGTTGACAGAAAATCGCCCTGAAAATCGAGGCATGGCGTCGGCTGCGTCGACGAGCTGCGGTCATTACATACTCAGTCAGTAAGCAGTCGCCGTGATGAATTGGCGGGATTGCAAATCATGATACAGAGTTTTGGGCCCGTGTAGACCTCCGAAGAGCCAGGTGGATAAGAAGGAGAGAGAAGACGATCAGAGGCGAGAAATCGAAGCAGAAGTTGACGACGCCAGTCTCCTGGCGGGAGGCTCTGAGAACATGCCGACGATAGTAGAAATTTACAGGACCAAGTTAACGAGCAAATGGCTTTATTGATAATTGAGTTGGAAGAGATGGGTCGCATCCTGGAGATTCTAAGCCAAGAAAATGAAGGAAATGCCGAAACTGCCCTGGCTCCCGCAGTCAAAATTGAATGGATCCCTTCGGAAAAATGTCGGGGTAATTTTCTACATGGAGTTTGCAGCGCCAGGCCCTCCAAGAGCGTCGGTGTAGGTCGGGGTGGACGCCATCCCACGGCAAGCTCAGGCACCCGGCACAGCTCACGGCGAATCGCGGCCTCACAAAAGAATGGCGGGAAGCCGAGACAATCGTGAGACGTCGCTCGGCGCAAGTGTGTCGATAGCGAGCCTAGAGCACACGCACACATTCCGGGTCCGAGGGGCAGAATACCCTGATACGCCCCGAGCGCAAACGTTCATGGAAAACGGGGCGGGACCGAGACAATCGTGAGATGGTCGAAGTTCGAGGGCAGAGCCCAGAACATGCCATGTTCGGCGAGGAATGTGCACTGACAGTCGCTAATAATATGGGACTGTATAGTAGAAGCTTTCCCGCGAAGTCCTAAGTATCGGCTCTTTCATGAAGATCCATTTATCTCATTAACGAGTTTCGGAAGGGGAGGAGTGACCGCGAGATCCAAACCGGCAGCGGGCGTCGCCGTCGGAGAGGCTAGAGGAGGAGGTGACGCGGGCCCAGCTGTCGGCGCCGCCGCAAGAGGTGCAGCGGGCGGGATAGCAGCCACATCCGACTCGCCACCGGAATTTAGAGTGAAATAAAACCAGCATAGCTTAAGTTCCTCCGGTGGAACCACTTGAGGACTAAAGTGCGCTCAGAAAACTTAAGTTCTTCCACTGTACATATGCGGGGCCGGGGTGGGGGTGATGTACTGCTGCACTTTCGCAGGACTTAAGTTCCGTGCTAGAACTTATCAAGCACCAAACTTAAGCTTGTCTGACGGAACTTAAGCCCTAACGTGGACTTGAGTTTAGCGTGGACTTGAGTTCCGGTTGCCACTTAAGTTTTTCCAATTACTCAAGTGTTCTCCTTGCTGTGTAGTATACACCCGATAACTACATTTGCGAGCCTAAAAGTCCTTATACGCCCTGTGAATTCCCTGATCCGGAGTCAATCACCAGGTAACCTGAAACACTGCTGTTTTATACGCACCATGTCATCCATCCATTTGAAGACAACGTCCCGCCACCCGTCAATCTTGTTAACGAGGTCATCGAACGAAGTCGCCGTTACCCAGTCGTGATGTGCGCCAGAGTCCTTGCTCTTGTTGATCGCCTTCGCGTTGTGCTCCAGCCGCTTGTACATCGCAGCTTGCATCCGGGCGAAGGACACCGCTCCATTGCAGCCATTCTCTTGCTCTTCGCGATCCCCCTGTCCCGTCCACACAGCGGAGTCTCGGCTGAACCGCTCGATGACGCGAAAGAGCTCCGCGTGTTTGCGTTCGTACTGCTCCAACCAGCGGTACATCTCCGCTTCGGCTCGGTGCCACTGTACCTGATCGCCTGTAGGCTGTCATTAGATGATCATCACCAAGGACGCGTCAACGTACTCTCTTCCTTGTACTTTGCCAATTTCGTATCATCACCCAAATCTCGTCCCCTTGTCAAACCGTCAAGCCAAATCCAGCCCTCGGGCTTCTTCGCCGCCTTCGACTGTCCCTTCTTCGAGTTTGACTGCTTCGGCTTGGACGGTGCCATCTCGGGGTCGCTGTCCTCAGCCTCGGACATCGAAACTGGGTCCACTGTCACGTCGTCCGGAGCAATGTCCTTGAGACGCTTTGGCGCTCGCTTGGACTTTGTGAAACCTGGAATATGTCAGTGCCGGAGGAGACTGATTAATCCACTGTGCCACCGTACCTTTTCGTTTCAGCGTCTGAGTCCCGGCCAATAACCTGGGTTCATCATCTTCGCTACTGTCCGCGTTGACGTCGGAGCCTCTCGTGCGCACTGCTGCCTCTGATATCCGCTCCCCACTCTGCAAATACCAAGCTGTACCGTCAAATAATCGTGAGTCGCCCTTCGCCCGGTGCAAGTGTGTTTCCTTCCTGCGGGTGTCGCGGTGGGTTAGCGGGCGATAGGGCTCTACGTCGTCCGTTCCCATGTGGCCCAGATGGATTAGCGCATCGCGTGCCTGGTTATACATCGCGATCTCGAATGTCTTCATGAGCTCTGCTTTTTCCAGATTTCGCTGCGACCGTGTTTTCCTGTTCTGGCCACGGTAATCGAGATCCCGAGCTTTCTTGACCGCCGAGAGGGCTAAGGACGCGTCTTGCACCCTCAGAATCCCATTGTCGGCTGAGCTACACCGCAATCGGATTTCTGCCTCTTGTAGCGCGAGGTCCTCGCCGGTGGCATTGGTGGCATTGACACCACGCTGTTTATGCTTCATGCGATACGATGGCAGTTGGATGGCCGTGAGTTCCGGCTCGTCTACGTCCAGTGCGCTGAGTTTCAGACGTGGGTAGACGAGCCGTTGGCGTTCCCTGAAATTCTTCAAGTCGATATTGAGGGAGTCGCGTAATTTGGTGATGGCCTCCCAGGTGTCTTGTAAAGGATGCTCTTTATGGTTTCCAAGGAGCGCGATGACGAGAGCTCTGTATCATCGTTGGTTAAAAGAGCATCCCGCGCGGAAGATAGCACGAAACGTACTGGTCACGCTGAATCTTCATGCCCTCCGCAATCCATCCTGCCACCGACGTTGTCGTTGATTCCCCGTCTTCGTTCCTCTGCCTCTCGCGTTCTTCAGCCACCATGGCGGCCAGAGTGTTCTCGACAGTTAATACTAAACGCCACGAGCTTTGAAGTGAGCTCCAAGGATATGGGAATTGGATAAGAACCCACCGGTGGTAGTTTGGTGTTGATAAACACTTTTAATAGTGCCGTCGTCCGACACAGTAGTGATCCGTGACATTCGCGACCAATCACCGACCTTGGTGGCATGCTGCTTACTGAGGTCCTCGACAACGGCCATGTGCAGTTCGAAGAGCTGGAGAGCGTCAAGTCGCTCTGCGGCGAGAAGTTCCGCTAAACAGTGAAGGTTAGCAGCGCCCTATATGAATCAAAGATCAAGTCCTACCTTGACGCAGCACTTTTGAGGTATTCCACGCGTCCACGACGAAATTCATGGTATCGTGGCGCGCCGCCCCGGTCATTTGGCGCGTTGAAGAGCCAAGCGGGTTCAAGAATGCCCAGAGCACCTCCGCGGTCTCCCCGTGAAAATGAGCCCTGCATGCGAAATAAACTGCCTGCCATATGGCCTGGCAGCGGGCACCATGACCGTTGATATGATCCGCTGGAATCTGTCCTTCAATGGTTTTCAGCAGTTCATGGAGCCAGGTCTCGTCTGGAAACAGATCAATCGCCCGCTTGACCTGGTGTACCACGAATGAGCAATAACTGTCGTAGCTAGACACAAAGGGTGTGGCGCTCTCTGGGCCGTGAGGTGGCGAGTTGGTGTGCCTAAGATACTCGCGCTGTGCGTATGTCACAAGCGCAAAACTGTCCAGAAAGTAAGTGTACATCCCCATCGCGTACAGAAAGACGCACGCTTCACCCTTAATCATGTCGACAAACGATCCTGCGACGGCATGACCACACGCCGCCGCGATGACACCACTAACAGCCGTATTTCCATATTTGACTGAGCCCTGGTGCCGAATGGACCCGATGTGCGCCTTACAAGGGACTTCCTTGGGTGGGTTATCAGCGGCGAGCAGTAAGAGACGGCGGCTTCATTCACCTTGTCTTCCTCTGGGATCACGTACTCCTTCACGACACGGTCGTATTCCTTTTGATTAGGAAAATACATTGCCCCGTCGGTGAGGGCTTTATCGCTACCATCGTCGCGCTTGCAGAACAAATTGGCCTTGTAATTGCCATCATATGTGAGGTCCTCCGATACGAGGTGTCTGATATTTACATTAGCAGTGTCTTTCCGGCACGTAAAGCGACTCACCGAAGATATTTTTTATATTTAACCTGCAGTGGCATATTTACGCCGCGTTCGGGACAAGCTGCACATCGCAAACCCAGGTATCCTGCTGGGCGGTTGGGGTAAGGGCGGTCTGTTTCGCCAGGGAGAGGCTCGTCAAGCCTATGTGCATGCCCGCGTCGCATGATTATATCGAGGTATTCATGGAATCGAGTAATCGCAAGGAAGTTGGCGTAGATATCCTAGGAGCATGGAATTTGAGTGCGGAATTCGACCGGTGCCTTCGCTTGAACTCACCGGAACTGAGTCGGCAAAGAAAGGGTCTGCAAGGCGCTGCAGAACGAGGACAAAATTGTGTGCAGAACCCTTCCCTTGATTCCGATGCTGACGGTAGTATTCAAGAAGACCGAGCGTATACCCCGTCTTGGGCTCCTTTACACTACCAGGAAATATGCCCGCGTGCAAGAGTTGTTGGAAGCGTGGTGTGAGTTTCCCATTGGTCTTGCATCCGCAGAACGCCATGGCAGTGGCATGAATGCCATTGGAGTCCACCAAGGTGAAGGGCTGAGCCACGCCCGCGTTAGGGCACCGCTCGCCAGAATGACCGAGTCCGACCGCAGCGTTTGGCTTGACTCGACAAAAGTCGTGCTTCTCGAAGAATCCCTTAGTCGTGTCCCAAATCAGGGCCCAATGTGTGGGCATCGTTCGGTGCTTGTTCAGCCAGCACTGTCGACAGAGAAGGGGTGCCTGTAGGCAATCACTACATGCGACACCACGCACGCCGCCACAAACGCAGGGGGCACCAATCTGGGAGCCGTAATGAAGCGAGAGTAGGATCTGTAGAAACACTGCTTGCTCGGCCTTCAGCTCTTCCATGTGCGCTACGGTCTGAATGCAAATTTAGTTTTGAAGCTGTACCCGTCACAAATTATACTGACCTGTCGGATCTTTTCAGCCTTCTCACCGGACGGTGCGGTGGCGTCATATGCGGGGATGCTGCCCGCAATGTCCTCAGCTGTCGTGCTTGCATCGAGAAACGGGAGGGAGGGGTCTTTGTGCAAGGTTTCGTCGAGTGGCGGGCCGAAGATCGGTTGAGGCACGGATGCCGCCGGGACTGGGACGTAGTGCGTTTCGGTTCTTGGAGTACTGGATGCTGCGTGGGGGGTAAGTGTGTATGTCCGGACACGGGTGGCAAGCCCTCACATGAATGGAAATTTACAGTGTAGGTCGGAACACTGGAGGCGAGGTACGCCGTGCTGGCTTGCTCTTGTCTGCCGGGTTTCTTGTTCTTGACGCGGGCTTTCATGTCTGCGAATGAAAGGAAGAACGGGCCTAGATAAGGTGGTGGTCACTGTCAAGTTGGAAGTCGACAGCTCCAAAGCGCACTTTGATTGCAATTGTTAGGCGAAGTACAATGAAAGTTGAGTAACAGTAATTAACAATCTAAACAGTGCCGACATGAAAGTCTGGCAAAGAGCTGCTGCAGGCTGACATGGAGTCGAGCCTGGGCTGACATGAAGTCGAGCCAGCAGGGGAAAAAAACAGACAGATAATTTTTTTCAATCCTATGTAGGGATGAAAGTCAACCTGTGAATCTACAATAAGTCTTTGAACATTGGGAACAGAATTCGGACGCACGGTAGAAATGTTTCGAAGCCATCAAGAGGGAAATAAGACTGCTGGTATCTGGATAGTTGGAATTTGGTCACCGATGAAGGACTGAAAAGATTCAACATGACCCAAACATTACTGATTGAGAGGAAGAATGGAAACTGACCGGGCACAAATTTCCATCAGGACTCGGAGGTAAAATGGCGCCGCCGACCTGGACATCTTGAGTGAGCATTCGGCAGTAAGCACTCGGGGTGCTAGGGCATTCGAGTGGTGTATGCACACCATTGATGTGTTGTACCACGCGGCTTCAGACGCGCAACGCGGTGGAGTCGTCGTAAAGAAAAAATGGAGATGGCAGTCGTGTGCGAGAAGGGTGACAGTGACAAAGTAACATCAAGGCCGGAATAATCGGACCAAGCCGAAACGGAACAAGAATATTTCAACTCCGAGCGGGATTGAAAAATCAAAGCAGCTTGCTGCTGAATACAGGAGCTCTAACTTCAGTGTTCAGTCAAGATACAACAGGGGGTATTCATTGAAAATGGCTTCATTTTTAATCCAAATGGAAGCCCCCATGTATTGCCTAGCCAAAACGTGTTCTGAACTCCGACGAGACTCCGAGATCGACATACCATTCAACACAAAAATCAATGTGCAACAATCTTTCCAAGATCTGTTATGTACTCAGGGGACCATTAAGCGAATGATATACAGGGGGACGATGTATTCTGGCATTATCTCTCTGTCTTTTCCAAGTCATGGTCCAAACGCATCGGCACAACAGCAGCGCGTCCAAAATACTCCCAAAAGGCCTGTGTGTAATATCGACAGATCACAATTTCGAGCTGCACAGTGTCGGATGCAAACCACTGTGGACGGTCAAGAAGATTCGGACGAGGAGACTTGGTCGTCCAATCGCGCATGAGATTCGCAATTCTCACCAGATAGCGATGGCGATCCGCAACTGCAATCGCAGCCAGACCACGCTTGCTCATTTCTAAGGGCACCCCAATCAGTGTATGCCCGGCAAAACAAGCCTTCACGTCGTCCAACCGTGTCTTCTTGGATGCACGCTTGTCCAATGCTAAAAATTCGAATCGGAAGTTGGTTTCCGCCACCTCCCATACAATCTCCCGCGTCTGCTCGAGACTGAAGTCGCGCAGAGAATCGAAGGGGGCAGGGAAACCCTCAAGGCTGTCAAAACCGCATGCTACCATTGCCGGGCGTATGCGGTCTTCGAGCTGCGAACTCCGCCGGTAGGTTTTGGAGTCGGTGTGGCCGCGTGGTGTGAGGAGCCCTTCTAGGACGTCGCGCCATTCTTGGGCAGTCAGAAGTTGGGTATGGGACGGTTGGCTCAACATATACATGAAGCCGTCAGATAGCATACTCCAGTGATGGAGAAACTTGCGGCGCCGATCGGGGGTTGTGTTCACAAGTAGGGCGGGTTCGGGGAGGACGTATCGTCTATCAGCAGGGTCAGATGTGAACGGGGATACCGACCGATCCACATTTGCGAGTGCCTCAGACCAGGCATTGATCAGAGGCGGCATCTCGGGAACACCCAGAGCAGCAAATTTATCGCGTTGAGGCTTCGCAGAGCTCTTATCGTGTTGAGGCTTCGCGGGGCTCTGAGACAGCTTTCTCGCTTTCGTTGGAGTCTCGGACAGAGAATCTATAGTTATATGTTAGTCCGAAAATCCATCGTTCTGCCCGAGTCACATACAAGGTTTGTAACGCTGCTGTTTGGTTTTTCCGCGCGCATCACTGGTGGCCGCGACCGAGACAACCGAGGGACTAGTAATCGAAGCAGAAGAGGTGCTCGCAATTGGGGTAAGGGGAGAAGCGGGTGGAAACGGATTCGCATTCTCGAACGGGTCACGATACCACGGGGTTTGTGCTGCGGCCCTCTGGATGGCAAGAATTTTATCTGTAGTGCTGCTTCCACTATATATGACTGGTGGTGCCCCGCTGCCCAGCGATTCCAGCTGAAGGAAGACTGGGTCCTTCAAAGGCACCACTGCCAAGATATTCTCCTCGGAAAAGACATAGGTTGGCCGAATAAACCAGAATGGTAGACGTGCACACCACAGTTGTTGCGCCACGGATGGTTCTACCGTAAATGCCCCGACACATTGAGCGACCGGGGTTTTCATGGTGCTCGCGGTCGTGTAATCATCTATGCGTGGTTTGTACACGGTCATGTAACAATAAAGCGCGTCCAGCTCCAGAAATGCGCGTTGTAGAGATGTAACCGCAAAGACCATCTTCGGGTATGTAGTTGGCAGGCACTGAAGCTGTTCCATCCCCATGAGGAGATTTTGAATCAACTCGCCGAATAGTGGTGATACAGGGACTGCGGAACTCCGCCGAAACTGCTGGCACCGGTTCACAAGAGAATTGATTGGCTCGACGAATTGGGATGCAGAGACGTGGCTCAGCCTGCCCAAGCCCCGCATTACAGAACCTGGCTTGACAACAAAATCTGCGGGAGTGGGATCCCACCACATTATCTCGAGTTCGGGTCGGGTCCCTTTTTTCGCTATTGCAGGTAAATGACAATATCGAGCTGTCCACTGCTGCGGCCAAAGAACGGGGTCATCCGTTCCGTACCGCCCGTCCGCACGCAGAAAAAGAGCATGAGGGACGGTTAGAGATGGCAGGGCAGGCACGTAGTCGGTGTTTGTTGTGATAAAATGCTGGGATGCGTGGAATTGAGCAAACGCAGCAACTTTGCCATCGAAAGCGTTCAACGGGGCTTTAGCTTCAGTTTAGCAAAGTCGCAAAAAGGAGAAGATGACCGCAGACCGTTATAATTACGATTCTTGAGCAAATTTACAGACATTGTAGTTACATGAAGAGATGAGAGACGCCAGACACACGCGAGGCCAATTGAATTGGCAGATCCTACGTGAAGTCGCCTCACAAAGGTCTGACGTGAAGTCGAGACCAAGTCTTGGATGGTCTGACGTGAAGTCGAGACCGTCCAAGTTGAGGATCTGACCTGAAGTCGAGATCCCCGGAGGTTACAAATTGATTTGGGGCGGAGATGGCTGGTCTTCAAGAGCGGGGCTGAAGAGACGGCGCTTGGCAAGAGACAAGATACGATGCTGTGCTGATGATGATCTTGCCCAGCACAACCAAATATCGGCATGCTGGCACTTCACTCTCACCACGACCTCTCTCTGGCCTCTTCCCTTCGAATCATCTCCCTATGTACGCCGCCCCTTTCGTTTTCTTGCTCTCACTGTTGCCTCGTACCCGGGCCATACATGTCCTCCTGGCATATCGGATAAATAATCGTACCCGCGCCGAGGCTCTCTCAACAATCCATTATCTCTCAGCTTTCCCTTTTGTCCCAATTTTTGCGACAAGACCTACCATTCTGAAATGTCTTTCATTTCTTTAGGCAGCTTATTTTCAGTGAAGCATGCATGTTGTGGACTCGACTTCATGTCGGTCTTCGTATGTAGGCTCGACTTCATGTCAGCCCCTCAACTTGAAGAGTGGATGTGCCAGACTTTCATGTCGGCACATGGGTCTTCCTACTACCCTTGAATGTAGTTCTTTATTCCACATGCATTGGACGAGACGGTTTGTACATATCTTGCTCCGAGATTCTCAAAGAAAAGACTGAAATATACACAGTTGCGCGCACTATAATAGCGATGTTTTTCACCAGAAAGCAAGGTCTTTTCAAGTTTCTTCTATGTGCAGAGCTCAAATGCGACACCAGATATATGTCGTGTTTGTCACACCACGTGCCTTCGTCACACCGCGTCCGAGTTTCGCATCTAGTGGCGAAACACAGTTCATGTTTTTTTTTTTAACGGAGTACCAGGACTTGTAGACCGACAACGGTAGACAGTTCATAGGTGATTCAAATTGATAACTACATAATTTCGTCCTCAAAATATCTAGATTTCTCATTCTCGTCAATTCGTCAAGTCCACAAAGCCCAAGAATCTTCTCTGCTTCTTGTGTGGCGGCGCAGGCGGCTCGTCGTTCTCGCTATCGGAGATTTCGATGACTCCAAGAAACTTCCTCTTCCGCGGAGTGTGCACAGGCTCGGGCACCTCATAAAGCATATCGATCGATCCCAGGCCCTGGGAACCGAGTCCAGTCCGAGGAGGAGGAGTCGGGAGGTGGGGGAATGCTTGGGGTGCAGGTACAGCGGCGACGGCGAGAGGAACGCCTCCGTGCGGCAGGGGTAGCGTGGCAGCTGGACGAGCGGAGGATCCGATCGCGCGCGGTGGAGGGGTAACACGGACCCTCTGAAGCCCAGGGAGTGGCTCCAACGCCCAGTCCGGACGAGGTCCCATCCCGCGGGCAAGGCGATAGCGCACCATCCAATCATGCCAGGTCTGCTCTGCCGCCTGCAGACCGTCCCTCGCACTTGGATCGCGAACGGCGTAGTCGTTGCCGCGTTTCTTGAAATAGGCGTCATATGCAACGAGATAATCTCGAAGGTGTTGCTGTTCCTCAGGAGGTGGAGGGAGGGTGGCTTTGAACAGGCGATGACCGTTGTATTCCTAACATTGGCGCGTGAGTCCCCAGTGGCAAAATAAATCCAGAGAAGTACTCACGAAATTTCCAGTAACTTTTCCGAATTGGTTAGCGGTGAAGTTTAAACCCATTGCCATCCGCAGGTTAACTGTCCGCTCAAGTGCTGCCTCGAGATCTTGTCTGGAGCTGAGCTCGAGTGCTTTGCGAAGAGAAGCACGTTGGCGAACATTGGTATTTTGCTGTGGTCGGTTGTGTGGGCCAAAGAGACGACGGGTCTCTTGAAGTGATGTGGTCATGGTTGCGAACAGGAGGTACGATATGGAGTTTTGAAGTCTTAAATTCGAATCCGTTGATTTATATGGCCCACAGTTGAATCTATTGTTCGTCGTTTCGGACACGGTGGCCTGTTGGTTGTTTCGGATACGGTGGCCACTGTTTCCTTTTGAAGCTAGCAGTGGCTTTCCAATTTCCCAATTCGAATCAGACAAAGCACCCTGTTTGGCCACGCACCGTTGTTGGTGTCCTATCATTCCGTGGGTGGCATTTCGTTGCTTCTTGACTCAACACCACTTTGACCACATCCCACTTAGTCCTATTTTCTGCCTTTACCTCGCATCTTCGCAACGATGGCAAGGTCTAGCACGGAGCCTAAAAAACCCAAAATGTTCCAGCTGTACGTCGAGAAGCTTGTCCCCGAGGTCATGCCTTTCCCGGACCTCGCCTTCGTCACGACCACACGAGCGCAGGAAATTGCGGTGCCTACTTTGAACAGCTACCAACGGAGTTGGATACACGATGTTGCACTCCAGGGCGTCGATCTTGTCAACATGGACCGGAAGGCCGCCAGCCAATTTTACGCCGACGTGAAGCTTGACGCTTTTGGAGCCAAAGCTTTCCAGCACAAAGAGCAGCCTCAGGATCGCGTCGAGGAAGCTAAGCTCACGGAGCTTGTGGCTGCTTGGAAACGAAAGCACCCAGGGAAGAAAGGTGCGACTGCGTCTGCAGGAGATGACGGTGACGACGAGGACGAGGATGAGGGTTCACGCGTCGGCATTCTGCGCGGATATAGTAGGGCAGCTTGGGGAAAGGTGAGTAATTGCACAATCGCTCTGTTCAGACCGTTTCTCATCGCCAACGTAGGCAATTCAAAAGGTTTTGAGCAACAAGCGCACTGCGGACAAGAACAAGCTCAAGCACACTGAAGTAAAGCCGAAGCACAAGGAAGACACCAGCGATGGCAACTCTATTTCCGCGTCCTCTGCGTTTGCGAAAATTTTCAACATCACCTCCTTGACCGGTCGCGACAAATTCGGTCTCGATCGCCACGATTATATCCACGAATATTCGAAGACCTTACCCGGCTCAGCAAATGCGGGTGGCAAGTTTCGCAAAGCTGAGGCAATACTGTGGGCGCAGGAGGATCAAGCTTCGTGGGATGCCGCAGCAGCGGATGAGAAAGACGTTGACTGGGCCGAGTACGTCTCCCTCCTTTCATTTGGTTTCCTCCGCTAACACCCAGTCAGACGTCAAAAGCTTGTGGGCGGTAGCTTCAAGCATATGGTGGATACTCTCCATGCTAGCCGCAAATTCCGCCCTTTCGTGGCGCTCATGCTCATGGGCTTCATCGGCGAAGATGGAAGGATCCATTTCCAGTGGTACGTCATATTTCACTCACTATGGCTTACGCTCACACGGACAGCAGGGACGAAGGCGTTCCCGATGACATTGGCATCGACGAAAAATTCGAAGACGAACATCCGAAGCTGGTGAAGGAAATGGTCGACCGCATGCACGAATGGGCAGTAAAGCCCCTCACCGGTAAGACACAAACTTTGCTATTTGCCACCGTGTTCTGATCTTGAGCTCTAGCTTTTTCAGCCACGCGTACAAATGCTGCAATACCTCTGCCACCCGTTTTCCCGCTCAGTGCAGAGGCCATCGACGAAACAGCGCCGAAAGTCTTGGCACAGACCGTTGCAAGTTTCCTGCAATCCTCATATCGTAAGTCGCGTTTTTGTCAATGTATCCGAGATTGTTATATCCATGCAACCACGCCCCTATCACCTCCGGTTTACTCCGGTCGACTCCGGTCATCACCGGTTCCGGTCTTAACCGGAACCGCTCTCACGCATCCGCGACTTGCGCGCGGAACGGGTTTTTACGCAATGAAGGATTACTGAGCGTTTCCCGTTTATCCGTTATTCTTTATTGTCTCTGAACTCATGTTCTACTTCTTCATCTCCATTAGTCCACTTGCTATTGTTGCGCTTGGACCATCATGATATTTCCTTATATGTATTCACAATAACCGTACTTAGTATAAGTACTCCTTTACAACGCATGTATTCCTCAGTTTGATTATAAACGTTCTTAGCCTCTCTCGCTTTGCTCTGAGTCGTTTCCGGTTTACCTTCCGGTCCTCTTCGTCGTATCTGCCTCCGGTCTTAACCGGACTTCAGCACCAGGTAGTACGTACGCCCAGCCCCTCTGTGGCGACTACGATATATCACCCGGCACTTCGCTAATCCTTTTCCGGTTCCCATATCCGGTTCCGGTTCCGGTCTTCTACCGGAACTCTCGTCTCTCCCCCCACTCGTCGGCTCGGTATATAACAGTATAATCAAACTCACCTACCTGGCTTGCTATGAGTCACAACATCCCATTCACTCCTGTTCCCAACGCTCCTATTCGTGACGCTCCCCCCCGTGGGCGCCGCGAATCTCGCTTCCATTCCCAGATCGTTCCCCTCACTCCACCAGTGCTCACTACTTCTGGTGCACTTTCCGACCACCGTCGCTCATCCTACAACGACCCGGCTCACTTTCGCTCTCGTGTTACTCCTCTGCCGTCTGTAACTCCGGTTCACATTCCGGGCTTTGTTACCACCCCTCGGACTCCAGAGAATCCTCCCCGCTATCCGGTTTCTCCTCATCCCAACGTCTTCCACGATCGTCCTATTCCTTTCATGACGGCTCATATCGAGGAAGTCGACGAGGACGAATTTGTGCAACCTGCGAATGTTCCGGTCACCCCTTCTCCTGCGCCCGCTGCGTCAGGCGAAGCCGCTCATGCTTCTGCGCCTCCCAGTCATCAATCCGGTTCCGAACCGCCTAGTTCTCACCCTTCTCGTCCCGAATCCCCGGGAGGAGGTGGTGGTGGGGGCGGCGGGGGCGGAGCTGGAGGTGGCGGGGGTGGTGGCGGAGGTGGCGGTCAAGGTGGTGGTCCTCCTGCTCCTCCTCCCCCTCCTGGCGGTGCCGGGGGCGGTGGAGGCGGTGGTGGTGGAGGTGGCCCTCCTCCTCCGGCTCCCGGTCGTCAACCGGATGGCCCGGAGGATGCCCTTCTTAGGGAAACGGTCCTCACGTTCCGTGACGCCATGCTCATGTTCGCTCAGAACCAGTCTCGCCCTCCTCGCTCCAATCGCTCGAACCTCCGTAATCCGGACACGTTCGATGGTTCCGACCCTTCCAAACTCTCGTCGTTCCTCACCCAGTGCTACCTGCATTTCGCAGAGCGTCCCACCGATTTCGAACACGACGACGATAAGATTCTTTACATCATCTCTTATCTTCGTGGGACCGCTCAGCAGTGGTTTGAGCCCAACCTCTACGACGACTCCGGTTTCGTTCCGGACTGGGCCGGAGACTTCCCCACCTTTCAGCGAGAGCTTCAGGACAACTTTGGTCCTCAGGACCCTGTCGGCGACGCTGAAGAGTCCATCCGGTCTTGCCGGATGAAGTCCACGGACACGATCATCACGTACACCATCCAGTTCGACCGCCTCGCTACTCTCACCCGCTGGGGCGATAACGCCCTCCGGTTCCAGTTCTATGAGGGCCTGCCTCGTCGCATCAAGGACGAGATGGCCCACCGGGACTACGTCAACACGCTTCCGGGCATCAAGCAGATCGCCCGGCGCATTGACGCCCGGTACTGGAAGCGCGAGGCTGAGAAGACTCGTGAACGTGAACGCGAGAAGCCTTCTTCCGTTCAAGCCACGACCGGAAACTCTGGTCACAACTCCGGCGGCCAGAAGGGCAAGAACAAGTCTTCGTCTTCCCCTTCTGCCAATCCCACTCCCAATTCCAACTCCTCGCCTCCTTCCGGACAGAAGCCATCGTCCGGGAAGACTTCCGGTCAGCCTAAGGCTAGCGGCTCCGGCTCTAAGGCCAAGCCCTATGCCGACAAGTTAGACGGCTCCGGGAAGATCAAGCAGGAGGAACGGGATCGCCGCACGAAGTTGAATCTCTGCATGTACTGCGGAGGTGCTGGCCATACGGCTACGGATTGCAAGAAGCGCCCTCCTGCCGCACAGGCTAAGGCTGCTACTGCTGCTCCGGAAGCACCCGCTGCGGAGTCGAAAAAAGTCTAAGCAGCTCGGATACCTCCGCACCCGGTCCGAGTTGCGTTGACTCCAGGGTGCTTCCCGAGGTCCGTCTCAACGCGTCCACTCTTTCCCCTAATGCCCTTTACGTTGATCTCGATATCTCTCCTTTCCGGCCAGACGCTCCGGTCTCTGAGTCGGATTTATGTTCAACCATACTTCCCTCTGTACTCTCCCAAATTGCCGCGGGATTCATCTCCCGCTTGCGGACACTCGTCGATTCCGGTTCTTCCCATTGTTTTATATCTGTGAAAGTCTGTGAATTGAATGGTTTTTCCCCGTATGCGGTAGATCCGGTTAGACTCCGGTATCTCGACGGCTCTTCCTCCATCATTAATCGGCAAATCCGCCTCCTAATCCGTTTTCCTTCTGGCGAAGTCCACCCTATGGAATTCTACGTCACCCGTCTTGACTCTCCTTGCGATCTGGTCCTTGGATACAACTGGCTCACCCGCATTAATCCGTTGATTAACTGGTCTGACGCCTCTATCTCTTTCCGCTCCAACTCTTCCGGAGTCTCTGTGTCGACACTCCCGGCAGCTATGCCGGATCCCGTCTTGGTAGTTCCGGTTACGGACGAGACGCTCCCGGAAATTCCGGTCGATGCGCCTACACCATCTCCCCCGACGTCTTCGCCTTCTCCAGCTCCTTCTATGGAATCCGGTCCTTCTATGGACGTCCCTGAGGCCTCTGCGCCTCGTCCGTTCTCTTCACCCCCGCTTGTGTCGCTTGTTTCCGCTGCGGCGTACTCCGCCATCATTCGAGACAAGGGTGCTGTTCAGTACACCCTTCGTGCTTGCCCCATAGACGACATTCAGGGTCGTGCAGCTTCTGCTGACGATCCGGACCTCTCCGGTCTACCACCGGAGTATCATGACTTCGCTGACGTCTTCTCTGAGCAGGAAGCGTACAATCTTCCTCCTCATCGAGAGTTCGACCTCAAGATCGAGACTAACGAAGGCGAAGTCCCTCCGGTCGGTCATGTCTATTCCCTTTCCCAAGCTGAGCTTGCCGCCCTTCGAGAGTTCATCGACAAGAATTTGAAGTCGGGTTTCATCTACCCGTCTCGCTCTAGTCACGGCGCTCCTATTCTCTTCGCCAAGAAGAAGGACGGCACTCTCCGGCTTTGCGTCGATTATCGTGGGCTTAACCGGATCACGAAGAAGGATCGCTATCCGCTTCCTCTGATCGCGGACCTGCTCGATGCACCTGGGAAGGCACGTATTTACACTAAACTCGATCTCCGGCACGCTTACCATCTTCTCCGGATCGCTCCGGGGGATGAGCCCAAGACTGCTTTTCGCACTCGCTATGGTTCCTACCAGTTCCGGGTTGTACCGGAAGGCCTTACCAACGCTCCGGCTGCCTTTCAGCGCTTCCTTAACACGCTCTTCGCCGACTTGCTGGACGTCAACGTCATCGTATACTTGGACGACATCCTCATCTACTCTGACGACGACTCTCAGCACACGGCTCATGTGCGAGAAGTGCTACGGCGCCTTCGGGAGGCCGGCCTGTACTGCAAACTTCCTAAGTGCGAGTTCAGCGTTACCACCTGTGAATATCTTGGCTACATCCTTTCCCCTGACGGCTTCCGGATGGCTCCGGACAAGATCGCGGCCATCGTCGACTGGCCTACGCCCCGGAAGGTCAAGGACATTCAGTCCTTCCTTGGCTTCGCCAACTTCTATCGACGATTCATCTATAACTACTCCGGCATCACTATCCCTCTTACTCGTCTCACCCGGTCCAATATCCGGTGGGATTGGTCGGAGGCTTGCCAGGAGGCGTTCGACACTCTCAAGCGGGCCTTCACAGAAGCTCCGGTTCTCCACCATTGGGTTCCGGGTCGGCAGATCACTGTCGAAACCGACGCTTCTGACTACGCCACCGCCGCCATCCTCTCTATCGAAGGCGACGACGGTGACATTCACCCCGTTGCGTTCCGGTCCCGGACCCTGGGTCCTGCGGAACTCAACTACGACACGCACGACAAGGAACTCCTCGCTATTTTTGACGCCTTCACCATCTGGCGTCATTACCTCGAGGGCTCTACCTTTCCGGTCGACGTTGTCACGGACCACAAGAACCTGGAGTACTTTGCGACGACGAAGATCCTTACTCGTCGTCAAGTACGGTGGTCCGAATACCTTTGCCACTTCAATATGGTAATCCGGTTCAGGCCCGGAAAGCTTGGAGGCAAACCGGATGCGTTAACTAGACGATGGGACGTCTACCCTAAAGAGGGGGATAGCACTTATGAGCGGGTGAATCCTCACAACTTTCGCCCAATCTTTTCCCAAGATCAACTTACCGCATCACTCCGGGCTACTTATCTCGAGGAGATCGTTCTTCGAGCTACCGTCATCGTTGACTTTGAGCAGCTCCACTCCGACATTCGCGAGCACCTCAACGACGACCCCGCCGCTGTCGCTGGACTCTCGTCCGCGGCTTCCGGCAACCCGCGTTGGACTACTGACGCTTCCGGTCTACTCCGGCTCGATGGTCGCATCTACGTTCCTTTGGTTTCCGGAACGTCTGAAGAGTTGCGAGTACGTGTTTGCCAATACTTGCACGATCATATTCTCTCCGGTCATTTTGGACAGAATCGCACTCTCACCATCGTTCGCCGCGACTACACCTGGCCGGAAGTCCGGACTTTTGTCCGGGACTACTGTCGCTCATGTATCCTCTGCAAACGCAACAAGAAGCCTCGGCATCGCCCTTATGGGTTGCTGAAGCCTCTTCCGGTCCCACTCCGTCCTTGGCATTCGATTTCTATGGACTTCATCGAACAACTTCCCCTGTCCGGCGGCGAATTCGACACCGTACTCGTTATCGTCGACCGGGCGACCAAGCAGGTCATTCTCATTCCTTGCGACACTCATATCGACTCCCCTGGCCTCGCTTGGCTCTTCCTTATCCACGTTTTCTCCAAACACGGAGTCCCCTCTCACGTCACTTGCGACCGGGGCTCTGAGTTCATTTCTGCGTTCTTCCGGTCACTTGGCGAACTTCTCAACATGAAGATCCACTACACCTCCGGTTATCATCCGGAGGCTGACGGCCAGACTGAGCGCATGAACCAGACGGTCGAGCAGTATATCCGGATGTACACTTCGTACCAGCAGGACGACTGGCACAAACTCCTGCCGCTTGGCGAGTTCGCACTTAACAATGCGCCCAACGCCTCGACCGGAATCTCTCCCTTCTTCGCGAACAAAGGCTACGATCCGGACATCACCATTCATCCGGAACGCGACGTCGCCAACATGTACGCCAAAGACTTCGTCGTCAATCTTCAGGATCTCCACCAGTTCCTTCGCGAGCAGATCACTTACGCTCAGGAGCGGTACAAGGAGACCGCTGACCGGATCCGGATACCGGACCCGGTTCTGGAGGTTGGCGACCAGGCGTTCATTTCCACCAAGTACATCAAGACGAAGCGACCTACGCCCAAGTTCTCCGAGACCGCTCTGGGTCCTTACGAGGTCATTGGCAAACCATCTGCCGCCTCATACACCATCCGGCTTCCCCCTAATCTTCGACAAGTCCATCCGGTCTTTCACATTTCCCAACTCGAACCGCACGTTCCAAATCCTTTCCCCGGTCGTGAGGAGCCACCTCCGGCTGCGGTTGAGGTCGTTGACGGTGACGAGCACTTCGAAGTCAAGCAGATTGTTGACTCGAAGATCGACCGGAGGTGCCGGATTAAACTCCGGTATCTTGTTGAATGGCTTGGATACGAAAACACTGACGAACAATTCACTTGGGTTGGCGCTGATGACCTTGACGCGCCGGACCACTTGGATAACTTTCATCGTCGTTATCCGGGCAAACCGGGACCGGATTATTGAGTCGTTGATCCTCTTAACTCATTTCACACTCTGACTTCACTCCATTCTTTTCCGCGTTCCAAAATGTACATTGCGGCAATTTCAAGAAAATATTCTATCTACAACCGGTCTTTTCCGGTTCCGGACGCTAGTCGTCCTCGCTTTCATCCTCCTCCTCCGGTTCCGGCGCCTTCTCTTTCCCCTTACCCTTGGACGACTTCTTCGACGCAAGAGGCTGGTCGTCAGACTCGAGCTCGTCTTCATCGTCGTCCACCGGTTCCGGTTCCGGTTCCGGACTCGTCTCCTCTCCCGACTCATCCCTCGCCCTCTTCGAACGGCTGATCCCCTCCATCGCCTCAGCGACATCCATGGCCACCTCGAAGAACCCCCCGGGCGTCTCTCCATCAATCCCCTCGTACACCTCGAGGATCCGGTCGAAGTACTCCGGAGGCAGAATGCCCCGGTTGCCCGGAACCATCTGGATCAGTTTCTGGACCGCGGCGGTCAGAAACTTGATGGTCCGGGCGTTCGCCCGGTTCAGCCTCTCCTGCGCCCTACCCTCGTTCTGGACGACACGCATCCGGCGCCGCAAGGCCTCGTGGTTCGCGTGCAGCACGCGCATCTCCTCCGTACGAGTGCGCGGCAGCACCTCCACGGGCAGCGGGGTCTTGGGCGCCACGACGGTGGACCGGCCGCGGCGTTGGCGACTTGGGCCAGCCTGCGAGCTTCCGGCCTGCGAACCGGAAGCCGCCTGCTCGCGCTTGAGGCGCCGCTGGTTGACGCGAGGGCCGGCTGGGACGAGGTCGCATCGTTTTTTCTTCTGGCGACACAAGTCGCACGTCCGGACGCCGGCACGACCGGAACGCACGCACTTGTCGCCAGTCTCGCGACAGGCAGTGCATCCTAAATTCCGGTTAGTACTCATCCGGTTCCGGTCACTGCGACGCACCTTGTTCCTCCTCATCGCCGCTCTCCTCGCCGCTCCCCTCGTCATCCTTCTCCCCTCCGGTTGCGGGCTTCTCGCTGCCGGACTTCTCCTCCTCCTCCTCGCCCTCAGTCCCCAGAACCTCAATCTCGGGCTCCTCCTCCTCGCCCTCCGGTTCCGGGAACTCAAACTCGAACTCCGGCTCGTCGACACCACCTCCGGTCGACAAGTCGAGCTCGTCGTCGTCGTCGTCGTCGTCACCCTCGTCTTCGCGACCCTGGTCCATCGCCGCGAGCTCCCTCGTGAGCATCTGGAACCGGGCGCGGTCCTCACCGGTAGCGGTGTCGTTCTGGATCATCGCCCAGAGCCGCCGCTGCTCCCGGACGTGGTCGTCGACGATGCGCTGCTCCATCGTCATCCGGGCGCGCTTCGCCTCACGCTCGTGCTCCCGGATGTCGGCGGATGTGGCGCGGCGCTTGCCCTTGCCCTTGCCCGACTCCTCCTCGTTCTCACGGTCCTTCTTCCCCCGCTCCTTCTCCTCGCGCTCCCGCTGCTTCTTCTTTTTCTGGCGCTCCTTCTTCTTCTGGTTCCGGGCAGTGTTCTTGCCCGGGCTTCCGGAGCCCCCCTGGTTGCTGCCACCTTGGTGCTGCTGGGATCCGCTGGCGCGCGACGACATTGCGGTTGGGTAGAGTGGTGGTGGTGGTGGTCCGGTCTCAAGAAGGGTGGGAAAGTCCGGATCGCTGCGCATTTTTCTAAGTCAACATGCACGTGATCCTCCCACGCACAGCCCTTGCGCACGGACCATTTTCCTTCGGCATATCGGCATTCTGGAACATTCTCGACTTATCCATTTACTTCTCAACTCCACTTCACTTCCGGTTGCGGTCATCCTCCACTTCGTCCGGTCCCTTGGGGGCAAGGGACCTAAGAGGGGGATACTGTTATATCCATGCAACCACGCCCCTATCACCTCCGGTTTACTCCGGTCGACTCCGGTCATCACCGGTTCCGGTCTTAACCGGAACCGCTCTCACGCATCCGCGACTTGCGCGCGGAACGGGTTTTTACGCAATGAAGGATTACTGAGCGTTTCCCGTTTATCCGTTATTCTTTATTGTCTCTGAACTCATGTTCTACTTCTTCATCTCCATTAGTCCACTTGCTATTGTTGCGCTTGGACCATCATGATATTTCCTTATATGTATTCACAATAACCGTACTTAGTATAAGTACTCCTTTACAACGCATGTATTCCTCAGTTTGATTATAAACGTTCTTAGCCTCTCTCGCTTTGCTCTGAGTCGTTTCCGGTTTACCTTCCGGTCCTCTTCGTCGTATCTGCCTCCGGTCTTAACCGGACTTCAGCACCAGGTAGTACGTACGCCCAGCCCCTCTGTGGCGACTACGATATATCACCCGGCACTTCGCTAATCCTTTTCCGGTTCCCATATCCGGTTCCGGTTCCGGTCTTCTACCGGAACTCTCGTCTCTCCCCCCACTCGTCGGCTCGGTATATAACAGAGATACGATAACCTTATTGGCCCGAACAGAAAGCGTGTTTGGTAGTGAGGACATACCTTGGGCAGCAATCGCACGGGATCCCGCCGAGTACTTCGACATCGAGCACTTCGAGATTCGGTTTACAGAGACCGGGTTCACTGAGCTGACGCGGGCTGACTGGGACAAGTTGGCAACGGCTCTGGTGGCTGGTGCCGGACCTGGGACTGCGGGATTTTTCCGCAAGCCGATTTCTCCACCACCGCGTCCCGAAACCCCTCCCCCTATCGTTAATCCTCAGGCTCCACCCTCGCCAAATTCTCAGCAAGAAGAGGATGAAGCTGCACGCAAGAAGCGGGAGGAGGCAGTCGCAGTGGAGGAGGTGGCACGCCTGCAACGGGATGAGGAGGCCGTGCGTGTGCTGCAGGACGAGGAGGCGGCACGCGTACTGCGGGACGAAGAGGCGGCGCGTGTGCTGCAAGACGAAGAGGCGGCGCGTGTACTGCGGGACGAAGAGGCCGCGCGTGTGCTGCGGGACGAGGAGGCCGCGCGTGTGCTGCGGGACGAGGAAGCTGCACGCGTACTGCGAGACGAAGAGGCGGCGCGTGTGCTGCAAGACGAAGAGGCGGCGCATGTGCTGCGGGACGAGGAGGCGGCGCGTGTGCTGCGAGACGAAGAGGCTGCACGTGTGCTGCGGGACGAGGAGGCTGCACATGTACTGCGGGACGAGGAGAACGTGCAGCAGGACAAAGACAATGGCAAGAAACAGAGAGGGGGGCGGAAACGCAAGGCGGAGGATCAACTTGTTCCAGAGGAAGTCGCTACGACCGGCCGCCCTTCCAGAGTGCGCAAAAAGCCCGAGGTGAGATATCATTTAGCATTCTCGTTGCTTTGTCTCACGTGAATTCGCAGGATGCCCAAAGGGAGCATCGGGAAAAAGTCCTCGCTGAAATCCGTGCAGCTGGGAAACCGCGGTAAGTGGCAAATGGTTTTGTTTATGCATCTGTGCTCACGAGTCCCAGCTGGAACTATGAGGTGGTGCCACCGCCGAAAGCCCCAGACACGAAAGCCCCAGGAGGATCCAAGCGCAGCAGGTACGGGATTATCACTTCTACATAAGCAGCGAAACTGAAGTCCTGTGTGCAGGTCTTAAGTCTTTGCGCACGTAATCGCGCAAGTAAGAACTAGAATGGTCCGAGCACTCTAGTTTCTTGCTTGAACTCAAGTTATCGGGCGAGCTGAAGTTCGGCTGCTTGAACTCAAGTTATGGAGATGAACTTAAGTACTTTCATTATTCAAATATGTGATACTCTGAATACACGGAACTCGAGTTATGATTACACCGGAACTTAAGTTACGATGACTTGAGTTCCGCGGTCGGTGTCACTTCAGTTCCGAGGATATGTGGATGCCCATACACTGGCCGCATTCCATGGTATATAGTATCAGTAGCAAAACTTAAGATATAAGGAGAACTTTAAGATCCAAAGTGGTTCCACCACCAAGAACTTAAGAGAACCTAATAAATTATCTGCAGGCGTACATCTCGGGGGCAGACGCAGAAGAACTCACAAATTCCTCGGATCCACAGACACCCCGGCTCCTCCTTCCATTTCGCGAACTCGGTGCCCTCCAAAACCCAGCGCCCAGTGTCCTTGTGACGAAGTGAGTGAGTTGCGCGCTGCTTCTCCCTCATATCGAGCGCTTGAAACCATTCTCGAATCTTCTTTTCACGGCTGGATTCAAATCAGCTGGAAAATAAAGCGGATAGTGCATTCAACTGACTCCGAGTTTATAAGTTGGTCAGCCTTCGCTTCGGTTCTGCCAGTGGTCTCGTCAATTCGAGTGGCGAGGACTTTGGTCTGATCGGTGTTCTTCTCCGTTCGAGCGGTGGACAGTAACTGATGTTCGTTTGAGCGCCTGGACTCCCAAATAGCGCGATATATAGTCTCACCTGAAATTGGGTGACACAGTTTGTTCTATTTTCCTTCAGTTTTCCGATTTCCGCTTCGATTTCGTCTCGCTTGAACCATGCTTTAACAGAAGCAGGAATCCCTTTGGACTGGGTGAGTGCTTGGCAATTGGTATTGATTCCATTCAGCTGCCTATACGTAAGGGTTACACTTCCGAATACACGAACGACGGAATCGGATACGCACCCCATTAGCGATCCAAGTGCTTCCTTCAGCTCCCCGGTAGGCACTTGATCTGGATGTCCTTTCGCCAGCCTTTCGAGTTCCTGGACGGTATCCTCAACCTGCCTCTGGAGATCACCCAGATTCTTTTTGTTCTCGCCAACCTCATCCCTACTCAGCACGTATTCGCCAGCGCGAAAAGACAACGATATCACACCTTGTCAATCGATGCCTTGATCTTCATAACCAGTCCGCCGAATGTGGCGATTGTGCCAGCAATATCCATCCTAGAAGTATGGTGGTGGTGGTGGTCAAGATGTGAAACGGTCTCTATGGCACGATGCCTCGTGCAGGATACCTATCTGCGCCACTGTCACATTAATTTAGAGTGCGCGTCTACAGCACACCTGCAGTCATTTCGAGTGAAATCTCAGGAGTTGGAGTTCGGCTCGCCGACGTTTCGTTTCGCGGCTTGGACGTGGTTTTAAGGAGACAAAGATCTAGAGATATTGCGAGGTTAGAAGAAACTTGAAAGTAAACAAAAGGTGTGGGAAGCAAACCGGATCGTACCGCCGGGATTCCCGCAGGCTTCCTCCGCTTTCAGAGCTGGATCCTCTCGGTCCCGCTCAGCACACTCCGCTCAAGGAAAAGCTGGTGATACGGGGAAAATATCAAATGAAATTACTGTGTGATGTACGAGAGCGAAATATCAAGCCCCGCCTTCACTTCCGGTCTCAGACCCGGCGGATTCAAGCGCTCGTGCTTTGTGCGCTCCATCGCCGCCTGTTTGACCTGGCCTCGAATGGCGCGCACGCGCGAGCACGGGCAGGGCAAGCGCCACGACATATGACGCCGCGGAGGGAGACGGTTTCAGCCCTGCCACAGTGCTTCGACGAGGACGGCACCGGTAGTGTCGATAGAGAGAAGTGTTAAGAGACTTCGGGGAATGAGTGAGGAAGGTGGACGCGAAGACGGTGTAGTGAGTGCGCTTGGAGAGCCGGAAGTGCGCATAAGACTTTCGTGAATGACGGGCCGCTGAACTCCTCCGCATCCGCAACAACGACTCGGCGGGCAGAGTGTTATGGTCCCCTTCGCATTCACCTTCCATCGGCCGACGGCCACTGCCTCGCCGGGAGCAAGAGCGTGAGGGCGCCGGGACCCGCGGACACGCCTGGACCCGGACGCTCCACCCCATCTGCGGGAAAAGAGCGTCGTCTTGTCACTCCAGGCCCCATTTCATACAGACGTATTGGCCGCACGGCGACTTAAGCCCCGCGATTACGCATCCTCCTCGTTCTCCATCCCGCTGCGCTGTGGTCGAGTGCGGCGTGGAAGGGGAACAGGGGGCGAGCGACATGGGCGCGCGAGTTGTGCGTGCGTGGGCGTAAGAAGCGGCACAAAGAAGCGGGACAGCTTAGCGTAGCCGTACGCGCTGCGCGGGTGGGTAATGTCACATTCCGAGCGATGGAGGGTGCGCTGGTAACGAATGCAATTTTCTTTGAGAGACGGAAGCGGGCGACCCATGCGAGCAGAGACGTACTGCCGCGCGAGCGCCTTCCGAGCGATGGGGATGCACTGGTAACGACTTTAATCTTCAAGCGGGCGACCCAGGCAGCCCATTCCGCGGAAACAGTGGGATTTAAAGACGGTGTACGGCGAGGAGAGTGCATTGCCAGCGGGAGGCGCGGGCCTCCCCTTGCATCCACCCTCTCCTACACCGACATTGCAACAGACATATGTCCCGGTACGGACGACTCTCACGAGGCATGCGCAGGAAGAGCACGGTGGGACGCGCGCGCTTCTACGAGGGAGCTACACGAGGAAGGGAAGGGGGAGGCGGGACAAAGTCGAAGCCGAGGGAGCAGCACAAGGGAGTGCGTGGAAGAACGCGTGCAGCGCCGGGAATCGGGCGGAGCGGCGCAGGGGATGCGCGTGGGGACGAGAGACCAGGGAAGGAGACCCTTGTGTTTGTCTGCGAAAATCTCCCCATGATTATCTCGCACGGATTCGCGTTGGTCAGCAGGGGGGGCGGAGCGGACTGTAAAACTGCGCCCTTGTGCACTACCAGCGTGCGTGAGTCACGGATGGAAGCGGCAAGGCCATCTGGCGGCGGGCAATTCGGCGGCAGCGTCTTCTCCAGACCCCGCACCCCGCTAGGTTGGCGTCGTGTGCGCGTTTTCGTGCGGTGGATGACGAGGGCGGAGGCGGGTGCGAGAGGGTGGTCGGGGATGCGCGGCGAGGTACGAAACGCGTTAGACGCTGTTCGAGGAAGGCGGGGGCGGCGACCAGACGCAGCAGAGGGAACAGGCGAAGCTCGACCATTCACGCCAACGCCGTGGTCTCAGCGACGCTCGCGTACGCAGGACAGGAGATGGGTGTATGACCGCGCGGGCGACGGGATAGTGAAGAAGTCTGCGCTAGTCGAAAGTATCCCGTTAGCTATCTAGTCGGGGAAAAATAGACAGGGACGCACCATCTCAGCCTATCAAGGTAAGCTGCACACCGTGCGGGCACCAAACAACAGGTGCGGAGCAGACTGAGACACCACCGCACTGGCAGGGCCAGGAAGTGCGACATGCTGAGTCGCAGATGGCAGCAACGACTGGCAACGCGGCGTCGGGGGCCAGCAGCAGTCTTATGAGTCGCTGTATTCAAGGGTGCGCAATTACAGGTCCATGTATTGATGTTCGGTCAAGCATTCAGGCCTACAGACAGAGCAGCAGTCCAAGCAAAGGGCCTGAAAGGGGTCGGAGACAGAGTCGGTGTGAGAACCGAAATCCGAAGATCGCCGAAGCCTACCGAATTCAGCCTCACCGCCAATTCGCCGAAAAAGGCAGGTACTCTTAAGCAATCATAAAATCCTCTGGTTCAGCTCTTTGAGACGTTTCAGATGCTTTGAAAGAGCAGAGACTGACTCATCCATTCTTTTTTTTCAACTATTACAACTACTCATAAAGTGAATCTGACAGTCCAAATCCCGATCAATAATGCTGCAGTTTTATAAGCTGCCAAGTAAGTTGCTCCGAATTCGAATTTATAATCAGGATCGTTATAAGAGACTTCGGAAAGCTTGCCTCTTCTCCTGTGGGCACTTTCGAACCACTCACGTATTGTCATGGATGAAAGACGCAGCTGACAGCTGCGTCTTTCAGCCCTCGTTTGGACCGGTTCGCCAACAACTTGGTGTGCTGGCGACGCGGACGTGCACATCGGTACCTATTCGCAGGCCGCCAAAGCGCGGCTTCAAAAAGTCGGTGTCAACGCCAAAACGGGTGCTTTTGAGTACCCCGGTGTCTCCCATGGTCTTTGAATACACACGCCGTGCCGCCACTGGCACCTGGCTCTACTACCACTTATGAAGGTCGCATACTGGGAGAAAATATGTCGCCTTTGATGTGTATCTGCCTGCCCGGTCGCGTCTCTTGGCCTGAACGGTTCAAGCGCACGGATTATTCCGAGGACGTGCGTAGACTTCTACCTCTTGGTTGAATATCACTAATTTAATCGATTTCGCCTCAGATCGAAAGACCGCTCGCGGGTCTTCCATTCCTGTTCTACGACATCGATTGGAGTTATGAGGAAGGGCAGTGGGACCCGACCAAACTCGAAAACAACGCTGTTACCTTTTCGCCCGATTTGCCTGGCCAAACCTTGAAAGATGTTGACACTGTGAGTGGGTCTGGTGATGAGCCTGATTCCCAGATGGGTCTAGGATGCTGCGGCGACTGGGTCACGGCCTTGGTAGACAAGAGGGATCGTGGCCAGCCATTAGGACGGCGGACTAGAATTGTATGGAACATGAACGGAACTTGGGGTGCGGAGGTCCGCTTGGAAGTGAGTCGTGACAGTTCTCGCTTGGGCCGCCTAGTTATTGATTGTCCGTTCTTGAAGGCTCTCAAGGTGGTTGAACCGGTTGATAAAGAGGAGCCTGCGAGCGACGAGGAGGACGGGGAAGAAGACACTGATGGTCCTTCGAGGAGAAGCATCTCCGCCTACGACATCCGCGACGGTCCACCGAGTGTTCGTCAAGAACGAGGAATTTATACGTCTACAGCAGCCGGACGAGATTGAGGAAGAGAGCCAGAACTGGGAGGAAGCCGAAAATGAGGACGTTGAATGGTACTGAACATCCCTAGCTCAGATACTTTTTGTTGTCGTTTGCACCTAAGATGGGATTTGAGCGTTTGAACCTTGCCAGAAAGTCCACAGTTGCTTCGAGCCGAGGAAAAAGCCAGATGTTCTTGCGCTCTGATTTTTATTGTACAACGGTACAATTCTTTTTTGGCGAGTCCCCAACGCCAACCTTGAGTTCTGGCGTTCTCGATCTCCGTGACGATACTTAGCCACTGGGACTCTTCGGCAGGCCAACAAACCTGCACAACATTTTAGGTCACAAGGTATATTACTCAGCTGAGCATCCGGCATCCAGATTCCCGGTCGCGAACGCTTCATCAGCATCCTTCCCTCAACTCCCACCACAAAGTGTCCCCAATATGCGCGCTGTCCTGATCAAGGATGAGCTTGGCCCAGCGGAGAACCTATACATTGGGGAAGTAGAGACCCCAGCGCCTCGCGCTAACGAAGTTCTCGTCAAGGTATGGACATTTCTCAGCCTCCCTTTCCACATTCTTACCATATCGATCATAGATCGTAATGGCTGGCTTGAATAGGATGGACATTTCGCAAAGGGAAGGCAAGTATCCGCCTCCAGCGGGATCATCTACAATCCTGGGGGTCGAGTTCGCCGGTCATATCGTTGCAGTGGGATCGGAAGTTTCGCGGTGGAAGATAAACGATGAGGTTATGGGCCTCGCGGGTGGCGTATGCCGCATGCCTTTCTGATTAGTTCATCCCGTCTTGACTATTTTCTTTTCAGGGCGCGTACGCTGAATATATCGTCGTGCCGCAAACACATATCGTTCAAAAGCCGGCCCGATTGTCATGGGCCGAAGCAGCGAGTATTCCTGAATGCTTCCTTACTGGTTGATTTCACGTCCTCCCATAAGTAGGCATGCCGCTAATAATATTTCAACAGCCTTTCAAGCCATGATCGTTTATGGTGAGGTTGAGCCGAATGAGGATGTTCTCGTACACGCTGGCGCCTCTGGTATGCATTCGCACCTTATGAAATCTTCTCCCTTCTCATGGAACGTAGGTGTTGGTATTGCTGCGATTCAATTAGCTCGTTTCAACGGAGCGTCAGTACCTTTTCTTCGCAACTTGTCAACCACGCATGATCCCGATATCCACAGAAAAAATGTGATCGCCACGGCGTCCACTCAGGAAAAGCTGGACTGGCTCCTCTCCTTGCCTAACGGAGCGACACACGCGGTCAATTACAAAACTCAGGATTTCAGTGCTGAAGTGAAAAAGATAACCAAAAATAAAGGTGTCGATGTTGTCATTGACTTCGTGTCAGTATCTTCAAGCCCCACCGCGTCGACGGTGTACCATAATCTTTTTATAGAGGCCAAACCCACTTTGAGAAGAATCTTGATGCCCTCGCCGTCGATGGCAGGATGACGATGCTTGCTCTTTTGAGTGGTAAATATTGACGGCATGCCATCTCCCGCGAACGTTTGAAAAAATTCTTCAGGTCCTACTGTTGCCTCCGTCAATTTGTCCCCGATTCTGTATAAACGCCTCCGTTTGCAAGGCTCTACTCTGCGCTCTCGGACCCCACAGTACCAGGCTGACCTCATTGCTCGGTCCGTCAATATTACATGGAGCCGGTAATCGACACTTGATTTTTTCCCCACAGCTTCGACAAAGAGATTTTGCAACACATCACGGGCGACAAGGGTGAAGGACCAATCAAAACGTATGTCCGATGTGTTTCACATTTTCATCACCTCACAACGCGCATCTCCAGGTATATACACAAGGTATATTTTTCGCTTACTGCATATCATCATTCTTCGATCTCTGAATGCCTCGTGTACCCAGGTATATCCTTGGACCCAAATTCAAGATGCGCACCGGGAGATGGAATCAAACAGTAACAGGTGCGAGTGGTTTCATCCCTCACTCTCATTCAATACTTCATTTACAAATCTGATAGTGGGAAAATCATCGTTGAAGTAAGGGACGAGAAAGTGGTCTGATTTTCTCTCGCTCTTTATACGTCGCCATTATCATCAGAGCGGCTGTCGTGAAATGTACTCCCGCACACATCTGAACGACTGAAGCATACGTCACGCCACCAATGGCGGCCGCCTCAAACATTCACCCTTCATTTGATGCGTTCCCTCTCCTGGGACGACGCGCGCCCTGACCCGGGCAGCGGTTGACTTTGCCTTCGCAGGCGCCACGGGGTCCGCTTCCATTCATCGGTCTTCCTTGACGATCACGCACTCACACGCACTGGAAACCGATCTGTATCCAAGTTTCTCAAGGCGGCCGTTCCGCTCCTATGCCGTTCCACAACCCGTGCGTCGGTACTTAGCTCGCTGTGATCTTCTGCGACCGAGCCCGGCCGAAAACTTAATACTTCTCGCCCGCTGCGGCGAGGACGGTATATGATCACGGCGCGGCTCCTTGGGTAGACGGGGATTTCCTTTGACACCGGCGGGGCCACTTTCGTTTCGAAGTCATTATGCCTTGATCGCCGTGGCTAGGATGCCTCGTCTCAGTAATCCGCCCACTATGGCCCAGGCCGTCAACATTCTCAGAAGTTGACGGAAGGCCCTATGACCATATTCCCTCGGACTCAGGGCCGTGGCTGTTATCGTCCCCGGCATCGTCGCGGAAAAGTTGACTTGCTCACACTAGAATCGCCAATACTCTTGCCTCGCTTAGTTTTTCCGTTACTTCCGCAATCATTTCGTGGTCGCCAACTACATCGGCGAAAGATTATGGCTCCCAATAAGAATATGGCCTGTCAAAACAGGAAGTAAAGCATGTAAAATGAGTGGATCGCGCTTTATTCGCAAGGCGGAAACTCAATGGGCCGGTGACTTTTTTCTGCTCCCCACGAAGAAAAATACGGGCTGTCAACTTTAAACGGACCCGCCTTGCGCCATTGGCAACGAAGCTCTGCTCCCCGATTACCGCGCAAGTCGTCTACACACATCTCAAATAATACTGACCAATTCTCCGTGACGCGGAATAGTCAGTGGCGGCGCCATAACACATGTCGCCTATCTGTAAAATGCAGGCCTGCAGGTACCATCGCCGTGCACACACAGACAGCGTCTACTATACATATCTTTGTTCGGCGAAGTTGATGACGGACATGCCCTAGATAGAATAAGCGTCGCAGACGCCGCCGGATTGGGACGCTCCCCAAACGCCAATCACGACGAAATAGAAATCTGGAAGCAACTTGTGACGTCGCTTTTCATTAAGGCGATGATCAGGGCCCTAGCGAGCCAAGGATAGACATTTGTCTGACCGTCAGTCAAAGCTGTAGAGATTCTCCCATTTTTATGGAATCGCATGCCGTTCAAGATGACAATTATTACCCGTATTTCGGCAGCAGTTATGCTTCTGCTCCGCCAACCAGAGTGTAACACCAGGTAGATGAATGCCGAAGTCCACTCCTTCCCGCGTAACTTTCAAATTCAGGCTCTCGGCCTTACAACGACGTATTACTTAATCTCAAACGGTCAAGGATGGTAATCCCTACCAATTGCAAAAAGAAGCAGTACAAATTGGTCCGGTTTGAACAGAAACGGAGGAATAAATTGACCGAGGGGCTTAAAATCTTGGAGACCCGGTACATCCCGCCGCAAACCGTGTTTACTTCCGTAGGCTGTGCCGCTACTATGTGGGTGCCTGGTTGTGTCTCTTGTTTTCTCAATCGAACGATGTACCGACTTGCGGTGTAAAGCGTTACTTAACTCCATCTATTTGATTGAAACTCCATTGCCCCGATATCAGATCATCTTCGCCGTTTCTTCTCACCGTCAACTCGGCGCGATTCCTACGGGTGACGGATCCGTGACAACACATTCTAAATTGAGTCAGAATTCTTGTTATGCCGTCCGAAAAGGCTGCGCGCAGATATAAAGGCAGCCCTTTCCAGGCTAGATCCCACAATCTTCTCCTCGACTCATTCTGTGGTCCCCCTCATACCACACAAAAAACCTCGTCTCCCACCCGTCCTCTTTCTCTCACTTCGCCCTCACGCTTTTCACAATGAGCGGACAATCATCATCTGGATCGAAGCCCTCGTCGTCGGGCCAGGGCTCGGGGTCGGGAGTCAAGGGAGGCGCCTCATCTACGGGCCCAACCTTCTTCTAGCGCATCACCACCACGCGCACGCATATCATATCGCACACGCGACGACGCGATAATTCACGGTCTACACCATAATTCAGCGCGCCAACTTCGTTCGTTCACGGCGACCAACGCATCTAATCATCATTTAATCCCCTCGCCACCCACCTCTCCTACTTGCAGTATTCGACGTCGCGTCACCAGACGGAGGCATAATTTTTTGTTGGGATCTCGATCTTGATCGCGGATTCAATATTCTTCTTGTAGATCACGGAAACAAACGGACATACCATTACTGTATCATAAACCCATCATCAGCAATTTTCGTTCGGAACATATATTTATTAGTTACTTACGGTATACAAGCGGAATGTAGCAGCACATACGCACCTCTTGATCCAGCTTCTCACTTCTTGGCATCCACCCCTGCACCTCGTGGCCTGTGAAAGAAGGCAACTGCTTGCATTGCATCCTCGGAGATGTACCAAAAAGTACAATTTCCAAGTTGGGACCACGATGGTCACTGGTGCGGAGCTTGAAAGCCGCCGCTGTGCGAAACGTCGACCAGCCCAAGGGTTGAGCGTAGCTAAGCACTGTGTGCGATCAGCTCCGTGGGACCGACGCGGCTTGGGGATGGCGCTGACTCATGCCATGATTAAGTTCATAGCTTAGTGAGCAGTTCGGAGGGGCAACGCAGTCGTCTATGACGCCGAAAATAAGTACAAGATAATGTGATTATAGCTTGCCTCTAGCACCCGTCATCCATAGTCCCGAGGACTTCAATTCCCCGCGCTCGTAAAGCTCCCACCACTTCAGAATGTCGTCCACGACTTGATCCTGCCGCCCAGTAAAGTTGTGATCCGCATCCTCGACCAGATTCAGTGTGTGCGTTCCCGGTGACCGAGCTCCCAACGCACGACCGTAGATGATGGCGTCTAGGCTATACGCCGGGAGTGCGTCAGAACCAAGACTAGTACGGCAGAGGAATTGAGCGCCTACGGGGGAACAATGTTGTCTGACAATCCGTGCATCGTCAATACGTGGATATGGGCTGGAAATTTGTCCCAGACGAGGGACGTGTCCCAGCTGACGAATCGTTCCAGGTCTGCCGGGTATATTCTGGTGGTTACAGCTTTGCGCGCCACGGTGGCATTCCAGTCGTAGTACCCGTTTGCGGCAAACCCCTCCCGCCACTTTATTGCTGCGGCACTTTCTGCATAGGATCGAATCAGCCATCAACGGGCCAACGCAATTAACGGAGTACTGACCGAGGATCTTGTTCTGCATGATGAAGAGATTGATTTAACGACTGCGGGGTTTACTACTTCCGAAATTTGAAATTTCACCATGCGATAGCGGCCAGATGCATTCACAAAAGTCGTGACGGCGCGCGCCTCTGGCGCCGTGCAGAGCCAGCGCATGGATATGATAGATCCCCGCGAATGCCCGACGATTGTCGTGATCACGTATCCGTAGACATTTCGCAGGTATTCGACGACCACAGAAAGGTCCTCGACGTCATCCGCAAGGGCGCCTTGACCCCAGATACCTGGAGTTTCATGGTTACCGCTAACGAGGTGTTACCTTGTAACCAGCGGGCGCCGGCATAGCAATGTATACACTTACCGGAAATCGAATCTGAACGAGTCTTTGGGGAACCTCTGGGCGAGGCGCCGTTGAAACAAATAATCCTTGTGCCTGACACATCGATTCAGACTTGCTGTGCAATTTCTGATGGGCTTTTGCAGCGTGGCTCTTACCCCATGGCACCATGGAGGATCTAACGAACCCATAAGCAATGCACATAACGACGCGGAAACAACAGACTAGAGCGATGTTTCGGCCTTGAGTGGAATTCTCTGGCTCAAGTTGCTCCAAGACGCCAGTTATTGGACAACTGGGTGCGGACGGATGTGGAATCACAATCTTTGTCGACGAGTGCTCAGCCATACGAAATCTTCGCAAACAAGAGTAAGGAGGAGAGGAAGAGAGGGACAATCTCCATGGCGGCCAAATGGTCGGCTACTGAGGGCATTCGTTGCCGGTGTTGATGCACGTGATTGACGGTGCACTTGACCAAAAAAAAATTGAAGGCAAAAAAAGGGTAAGGCATAAACGTGCATAAACAACACAGCCAATAGGCCAAGATGGATTCGTGGTGTGTCTTTCGCAATAATATAGCCTGCGCTCCTGATTTTCCGTCGTGCTAGCCTGATGTAGGCTTTAAGATTTTACTCTCGGCTCCCCGTCATCCCGCTTCGCACTTCGATCAGTATCATCCTCCGTAACATCCGAGGCAGAGGTATTAGGGGGGCAGTGTGTCTCCTGGAGAGGTATACCGCGCGGCCCGCACATCTCGCCAGCGCTTTGGAGCCCGGTCGGTTTCAGATGCACCAATATCCCGCTTTCACCTTCTCCCGCCGCCGCAACATGGGCCCGGGCTAGACGCCGCGCCTCGGCGACATCCTCGGTGCGACGTTTTTTCTCTCTCTTCTGCTGGTTGCCGTAACGCCCAGGTCGTGTATCAATGCCACTTCAATTTAACCAGGGATGTCAGACGGCGGATAGCGTCCGTGGCCAATGACGCTTCCCGCTGCCTGCGTTCGAGAAAGGCATTGCTACAGCCCAGGACGGAACGGCCGAGCTGACCGGGCAAAAGGTGACATTTGCGAACAAAAGTTTGTTGCCGTCGGGGACTCGGCGCCTGTTACGTTTTCGCTCGGGTTCGGAGGCTCGTCCCGGGGACCGCGTCCCTCCCGGTGCTGCGCTCCGTCGAACTAGCGTAAAATGGATCTTTCTTATGCCAAGGTAACGAGGTGGTACCGAAAGAGAAAAAAAAAATAGGTAACCTTTATGCCAAACCTTCTCCCTACCACGTGACGTCCCAAAAAAAGGGACATTTCCCACGTGGATGCCGCATGCGTCTGGACAACGTCCGGAAAATGCCGTCGGTGTTGCGAAGCCAGGCAAAATCTTTTGATCGGGTTTAAAATGATTGTTTACTGAAGTCTAACGGGCGACCCCAAGTTGGATGGTGTTGCGAGGACCCTCGCACTTCCCCCATGCCGTGGTCTTACACCTCGGGCACTGAATGGGGGGACTGCCGTATTTCCTGTCTGCGCGGCCCACGGCGCACGCAGCGTACCGCCCCGCGCGAGTGGCCGATCACCCGAGACAACCAGCGAGCAAAACGGCTGAGAGGGGGACAGGGGAGTTTCACTCCTCTCTCCTTCTCACTGTTCACTGCTCGCTAGGTTCGTCTCTTTTTCTCTCTCTATTTCTTCTCTCTTTCTCACTTGTATATCGCTCGCTAGCTCCATAAATTCTCATTACCCACCGTCCTCTCCCTAGTGCATTAATACTTAGTCTACTGTTCTTGTATTCTCGCGGTCCACGGTCGAATTCAGTCTAGAGCCCCGTCGCCGACCGCGTCGGCACGGGGCTGCGTTCTTGCTACACACCACGGGCAACTCCAACTCGAGCCAGTTAGAGCACTGCCAAACCACGCGAAGCTCATATAGCCCATATATATATTATATATTATATTATATTCTACTCTTTATAAAATTACGACTGTCCGAAGCCTTTAAACTCCGCTCGGACATCTCCGTGGCCTGAGGGACCGACTTCCAGTTGACTCTGCGGGCAATTGACTCAGTCGAAGTGCCGCCCCGGCGCGCTCTTGTAGCCCATATAACCATACCGGATGAGATACAAATCTCCAAACAAGGAAGCACATATGCTCTCGCATAGAGTCTACCAGATACAAAAAAACTCAGCTTCGCCCGAATGTGACGGATCTATGACGTTCGGAACGTTGCGTAATTCAATTTGGAAAGGTTTTCGTGTGCAAGGACTTTTTATTTTGCTCAGGTCCGAGATTCCACTTGTACTGTATCCCAGAATAGCAAAGGAACTCAGCTCCCCTACTCTCGAAGGAACCAGCTCGCAGGACCGTAGTTGGTAAGGCTAACCGACCACATCAGACGCATTGATGCCGGCCGGGACATTCCGGTCTGTACAAAAAAGTCAAACCCATCTTTGAACAAAGATAGCGTTGATTCACTGCTTGTAAAACACTATCTATTGCTGCCCTCATCTACATGCTGCCTGCCTGCAACGACTCAACTCTCATCTCAATTTTATTTTTGTCAGGTGTTGATTCTTTTGCAGGAGTTGGATGTTCGACACAGTTCGAGCATCCAGAGCATCAGCATATTACTTCCGCACGCGAATTACCCGTTCTAATTGCCGTTAGCCAGGAGCGGCTCGCGCGCACCGGAGGATCCCGGGAACATCAAATGGGTCTGATGCGGCCGGCTGGCTTGCTATTCATCCTGCTGGGGGCCAATTTTGTCGAAATTGTTCATAATCACATGCAGGAACACACTGCAGATGGAATCTGGGATATGCGAAAAAATAAAAGTTCCTAAACCCCAAATTCTTCCGTTTTGATATGCAACGTTCCGAACGTCGTAGTATGGCTCACCCGAACCTCCTCCGACCACCTAAAAAATAACGCATTTTTTTTTTCTCGGCGACCCACCCTCCCTGCACCCGGTCACGGCTTGACCGGCCCGGACCCCGTTACCCGCGACTCACATATTCACCTGTGTGAAACCACTGCTCGAGCGCTTCTGGCGCCATCTCGTACGGCGCGGGTATCTTCATAACGGTCCCGGACGCCTCCGAACTGGTGGCCGGGCTCATAACCCGGGTCCCACTCGCCTCTAAATTGGTCGCAGAACGGGATAAGGTTGCATCCGGCGTCGCCGAGCTTGGCGGGTCGGCTACACGGGACATGGAGAGGCGGTTGATAGGCGCGAGAGGGTTTTTGGTGCGCCCAGAACGGCTAGTTGACGGCGAACCGGATTGAACTGGGGAGTGCGCAGGTTCAAATTGTTCTGTAATTTTGGATTGCGGTCAGTCGGGAGTGGAGGACACGCGCAGTGGCACACTGACCTTGACCGGATGTTCTGTTCGTGTTCGGGCTCGCAGAGCTGGCAATTGAAGTTGGGATACTCATTTCGCTGCAAAGAGTATCAGTCAATGCGTTGCACGTTGAAGGCCAAATTTGAATCAAATACCTGATTACAGTAATTCTTCCAGAAGCAGGACGCCGTGGCTGAGAGAGAGCATCAGTGCATGATTCCTTAGATGAGTGGGCTCGAAAAATATGAGGGAGGTTGATACCGGATATTCGCCAGATAATTGGTCCATATACCGGAACGCTTTGACTGGGTGGCACACAGCCTAGCTTTGACTGCGTCAAAAGCTTGTTGTCAGAAAGACAGTTCAAAGACAAGAAACTTGAAGTGCGTGTATAATTCATAAGCAACGAATTATGGGGGAAATGGCGGGGTTGAAGCATACTTGTGGGAGAGTGGCTAGAAATGTTGTGTTGAATGCAAGTTGATGCTTGCACTTGTTGACGGGTTCAACTTGTGTGCGTATGTATTCAACTGTTACCGATTCCAAGCTTGAGCTGGGCACGCTCAATGTTGGAGTTCCCGGGGTAGCGGGTAGGCCAAGAGAGAGGGGGGCGATTCAAGGATGCTCCAGCGCGGTTTATATATTCCTCCGACCGGTTTCTAGAGAATTCTCACCGTGAGAAGTAAACGTTATGAATTTCCGATGAATTTCAACACAATATGACCAGAATAGTGGAAGTGGAAGTGACTTCCACTTCCACCGAGGACCCTGCCCGTTGAAGTGAAAGTGGCTTCCAACCTGGATTATGAGGAATTCACCCCTGCCACTCGGATATTACGCCGCAGAAAATCTTGACTCCATCCCCGCCCAGCCTGCCGCCTGCCAGCGACATCCTCTCCCTTGTCACCTCAACTTTTGGGCTTCAAATTCGTCCCCCAGGGCCCAGAGATCTCGACTCTGATTGCTGATATTAATTCTCTGAGTACTCACTCTGGGAAAAGCGTTGTTTCAGGGCCCCCGAAAACGTTCCTGAAACGGTAAGTATCAGCATCAGTTTTATAGTCCCGAAACTATCCCTAAAATTGAAAGTTTCGGGGACAATTTCAGGCCCCCCGAAACTGCTCCTGAAACTAAACGTTTCGGGAATAGTTTCGGCTAGCCAGAAACGGCTCGGCCGGCCGGGACGGGACGGACCGCCCGGACCGGCTCCTGAAACTTAACGTTTCAGTCCTCCCGAATCCCGTTCCCAAAACTTTCCGTTTAGGCAACAGTTTCAAATTTCAGCACTCCCAAAACTAACAGTTTTGAGTAAAGTTTTAGAACCTCTGATTGTGTTGCTAAAACTAAAAGTTTTAACAACGTTTTCGGGGGTCCCGAAACATCGGATTTCCCAGAGTGACTAGTTCTTGGAATCCAAACTTCGAATTCTAATTCAATGGCACCAACGTCAGACCCGGGTGCAGACTCCATGGTCTCTTGAAAGAGTAACTCCAATGTGCCACTTTCCCGCAAGCTCCAAGTCTCAAGACAGCAATTAAAAGGATCTTGTGTCTGTGGCACTGACGTCAGACCCGGGTCCAGGGTCTTTCGACCTTTGGAAGAATAACTCCAACACGCCACTTTGCACCCGAAGAGCAAGAACGACGAAGCCACATCTCCGCCGATTTTTTTTCTTTTTGGCTTCTGTCACGCTTCCCGACGCTCCCCGTTGCTTTGAAAAATCGGTCATTCCAAGGGCTCGGAAACGTCCGGAAACACCTCCTGCTTGACCAGGGCTGGCCACATTGGGAAGTGATCGAGACCCAGGGTACACGCCCGTATCAGCCCGTAACTTGACGCTTATTCTGTTCCATCTAGGCGCGCGTCTATCTCGCTTGTCTCGGCTAGACGTCGCCTATTATATTGCCACGGTTCAGTGCCTGCTTCCTGCTGTCTCCGCGCCTGCCCGGCTTGGCTTCGTACGGCATTTGTTCTGGTTCAATTCTCGTCGGTATACGCGCTGGTGGCTCCAGCTATCTCTCGGGCTCGTTCACTTCCATGCCTACTTCGAGGCGGGACAAGCCTCTGCGAACCTATTGAAAGGAATCATCGCGCTCCAAGTTCCAACATCTCTGCTTTCCCGCTCCTTCCCTGGCGGCCATTCAAGGTATCTTTCCCTCTCCCAAAAGCCACGCATGCCCTTTGACCGGTAAGTTTGAATCCTTGTCTTTCCAAGAATTCTCTTTACACAACGGACATGGGCACAGTTCCCTATCGTCTGTTTTCTTGCTCAGGTACATAACGAGATCTTCACAGCTTACCCAGCCAGGCCTCGGTACCAGGTTTGCTCTTCCCGGCCTAGCTCCTTCCGGCTTAGTTGCACAGTATTTGTATGTTATGTCGAGTGAGTTTCAGTTTCTCCACCCTGCAGATCCACTCCATCTCGTTCTCTCAACAGTTTTCGACGCGTTTCAGCGTGGCCGGAGAGCTCCCCCTCCAGCTTCTCTTTTTGCTGCCAAAAACAAAGAGGTGTAACTATGGTATGTACTCTTGAACGATTCAATTCCACTGTGAACACTGAGACCATTATTCTGCATCGGTGTGTAAAGAAACTCAAGAGAATTGAATGCTAAATGAGATTATCGCATTTCTAAAGCAATAGAAATTGTACGATATGTACTAAGAATCACTGACAGCGGGACTAAGAGCATCAAGACGTAGATACCTCCCTCCCTCATGGTCAACAAATAAGGCATCGGGGGTTCTGTCGTCCCCAGGAATCGCATATCCAATGAAGAGTTTGAAAAGGACAGCATTCCCCACTTCTGTCGTGCGTCCTGGTTCCTTGAGCATTAAAGCGAGAGCTTCGTGCTCGAGGGAAAGGCTTGTTTTGTCAACCACGATTTTCTCGTAGACGTCACGGATCGCCTCAAGGAAAGGAAGTGGGTGGAACTCTGACCCTGTTGTAAAGATTCCGACAGGCTGGGGCCACGGTGCAAAGTCGCCAGTAGGCGGCTTCTGCTTGAAGCCGTCCGAGCAATAGCCCTTCTTGTGGTTCTCTTGCGATCCTGTTGGTCCGGGATACATAACCTTGTTGCAGCGAGTACACACTGCAACTTTGCGCTGGATACAGGGTAAGCCGCGGAGAATCATATCAAAGTTTGCACGTACTGAGCTCGTATTCTCAGCTGCACCGCTTGCGACTGGCTCAGCTTTGACAAGAGTGACTGAGAAACAGTGTGTTCGCCAGAACTTCTCGCCCCCGCTTTGGGCTGTAAACACACGGTGAGTAGTGGAAAGATTGAATCGACTCTGTGCGTACATTTAAAGTTATTCGTTGAAATTCGATTGAGAACCATGCGCTCGACAGCCCCCAATTTGTCGACGAGAGCACGGGGAGTTTTCGATATTGCCCCGGGGATCTTGGTTGCAAGACGCTCATTGTAGCGACCCACGGCATCCGCCCACTTCCTCGGCGACATATCGGACGCCTTCCAATTGGTGTAAGGATGTAACACAGATTTAGTTCTCTTTTTTCAGTTTCTACTCACGAACTCTAACGATTCCTTACTCTGAATAGTCTCGTACGATTGTGTTTACATATGATGTTCTGTAGCTACTGATGTGACGTAGACACGGTCACAATCATTATCTACTTTTACACCCAACTACACATCGCAACGCTAACCAGCCTCCAATTCTCGTGATCTACTCCGAGTCTCTGATAGAGGCAATAGCGGTTGCTCTAGTGCACTTATTCAATTCAAAGCTCGCGACCTTCCGTGCGGATCTGTAAATCGGACGCTCACATTCTCTTATCGCGAATATTCGCGAGGGATTAGATTCTAACTTGGAGGGCCTGGATATCCGACCCCTGTTAGAATCTTTAAGAGTGTGACCGTAAGTAAGAGTCTTACCACATAGCAAGGAGTAGTGAATTCGCCAGATACCGACTGCTCAACGTTTCACAGCGTAACGATCTTCACGATCCTTACAAAGTGGACACATTGGGAACGTTGACGTCCTGGCTGGTTCACACCACCCGCGAGCCCCACCGTTTTTACCAAGAGGATCGGCTCATCGCCGCTCCTATTCTTCGCCCTACCTGGACGCCACGCAGTCTCGGCTTCTAGCCCCTACAAAGGCGTCGGCTGCGCGTTCCGTTAAGCGGAGTGCAGAGGAGGAAGAGGCTCCCCGCCCGTCTACCTCCAGATCGGTTTCCCGATCCTTATCGCCCCTTAAGCAAGGAGCGAAACACAAGGATCCTGCGAAACCAGTTTTTATTTCCCCGGTAGCTAGTCGTACAAGGCTAGCTCTAAAAGGATCCGATAAGTCTACAACTTCTCTACACAAACTTAAGTCGGCAGGATCGCAACAGTCGCTACCGGCTCCCGGTCCTTCCAAACGGTCGAAGCAAACGACCGTAAGTTCCACTCCGAGTCGACAGCTGGCGCTTCAGGGATCTTCGTCCTTCACGGTGACTCCTCCGTTACAATCCGTCGAGGCCGCACTGCAACAGGATAGCGCCCCCTCGACCCTGACCCCAATGTCGTCGGCTGAAGGGATAGCTGAGACAGGCACCTCCAACCCAGTGTGGGTTCAAGCTGGGATGGAGAAAGGGTTCGCCCTCTCCGCAATGGCGGATCTCAGGCGAGAGTACTTGACTGAGCCCGACGACGAACCGTCCCTCTTCATGAGAGTCACCGCTATCGCTAGCAAGAAGGCGCTTGACGTCCATGAAATCATGGATAGAGGTGTTAGCACGAACCTCACTGCTCCTACATCACGTTTCGGGTTAGAGACCGGATTCAATATGAGGACCGAACGCACTATCACGGATATGCAATCCCTCCTCAAGAGAGCCGCGGGCATGGTAGCAGGACGAGAGTCTTGCTTCATCATCGACCCCCATCGTACTATGATAACTTTGCTGCGGAACGCCCGCGAGCTGAATGAGCTTCACGTGGCTTGGCTCGGGTTAAGTCGAAGGATGGAGTTGGCCCAGAAAAACCTGGATAAATATGAGTCTGAGTTCAAAGCCGGAACAGAGGAGGAAGTACTCCTCTCTCCGATCTCTACTGCCCCTGAGATCTACAGTGTCTTCCCGCGAAACAAAGGTCCGGCGTCAGACGTTAATTATATGTTTGACCACGTACCTCACCTCCAGACGTTGCTTCCAAGCGGTTACGACAAGGAGACAGGTTGGCTTCCACACCACATAGAAGCCCCTCAGTTCCAGCTCGCCGCTTTTCCGGACCGCCCAGCGGAGCCTAAGCCGTCGACGGTGTACTACTCGGCGGAGGGCGAGCGCAGGGAGATCGCTATATCTTCACGCTCCAGTCGAGGCTCTCCGGGAGAGTTTGAGTTGCCGCCGATAGAGGGTCCAGAGAAATCTCGCAGAACGAGACATCGTTCCCCACAGAGAGAGAAGAAGAAGGATCGGCGTAAGCCTAGTACTAAGCTGGACACGCCGGCGACCCAACCGGCGGCCGTCCCTGCGTCGAGCGCCGAGATAACGCGCATGGTCCCAGACTACAAGAACTCGGAGACGTTCTTCGTGCCTCGTTCGCCCAGTAACAGAGCCTACGGGATGCCTAAGCCGGGCCCGCATCTTCCTAACCCTTTAGTCGGCATGGCGTCAGCGGTAGCTGCTCCTTACTCGCTGGAAAACGATTCAATTAGTCAGTTTAAAGGGAAAGCGAGAGACGACGGACAGAAACGTAGGCCATACGAAGATAAGGGCACCACCCGTACGTCCAAGCTGCAACAAGTTCCCGAAGCCGATGAGGACACACCGCCCGCTTCGCGTAATTGGAGAGATCGTCCTCCGCACCTGGAAGCGGGGCCATCTCAGTCAGCGGGTCAGCACCCGCGAGGCACCACGCTTAGGCAAGGCTCCGTGCATTCCCACCGAAGCCAGCGTCGAAGTGGCACTCGCAGTGGATCGCGCGGCTCCAAGGGCAGCGGTAGGCGTCGCTCGAGATCGCTAGCTTCTAATTCCAGCAGAGAAGGACTCGAGCGTGGACGAAGGAGAGAGAGAGAAGGTGCTGGCGGTGAAGAACCTTCGGATGACGACAGCAGTAGCGATAGCAACGGAGGCAATCACCGAGACCGTAGAGAACGGCCGCCGCCCAGGCGAAGGCGCACTCCTGCGGGACATCGCCCCGCACGGCCTCCGTCTCCCTCAGACGACCCGTCCGATGGTGACGAGGACAGTGACGGCGATAGCTGGAAAGCGGGTGACGGGAGATACTCGTTCCCGTACATCGCGCCGGGTGCTCCGTATGGGACGGTGGTACCCACCATAGAGCCCAAGTTAAAGGTCGAATCCCTTCCTGAGTGGGATGGAAACCATAGCACCGCCATCGATTACTTCTGGGAAGTGAGCCAGGTCGCGAATCTGGATGGGTGGTTGCCGAGGGCCCTGGGTTTCTGGCTACCGTCTCGTTTGAAGAAAGAATCTCCGGTATATCTCTGGTTCTCGACGTTGCCCACGGCAAGGCAAGCGGAAATGAGGTCTCATTATCTAGTCTACCTCCAGGTCATTAAAGACCGGTACCTTGGGAAGAGGTGGCAGCTCCTCATGAATCTGCAATTCGAGAGTCAATCCTTCAGGCAAGAAGGACATGAGGATGAGTCGCCCCAAACGTTCTTGGGCAGACGCACCAAGTATGTCCGTCTATTGGCGAATGCGGACGATGGAGGCCCGGTAGAAGTCTACCTAACCATGCTCAAAGCTCCGATAGCCTGGAGCACTATCGTCGTCCTCCAGAGTATAAAGACGGCGGAAGAGCTATACGAAAGGGTGAATGAGCATGAGAAGGAGCTCGTAGAGGCTTTTACCAGAAACGGACCAGATTCTGTGACCACGAAGAATCTTGCTTCTACCCTGCGACGCTTGGGATTCACCCCTAGCTCTGGAGGTGCGGATAATCGCCGTCCATTCCGCCGAGCCAACTTCACGGAGGTCGACGTGCCGGAAACTGTCGAAGAGGAGCCGAAAGAGGAAAATGTCTCTCCTGCCGACAATCTAGGTAGTGCATCAGGATCTTCCGGACCGCTATCAGACGACACAGTCAGGCAAGCTTACCAGATCCTAAAGAGCAAGCAACGTCCGCCGCCCAAGGGAGGATACAAATTTGCCAAGAACGATCACGTCACCACCAAAATGGGACGTGCCCCGCCTTCGCCGTGCAAAGTCTGTGGTAGCGCGAACCACTGGGATCGCGAGTGCCCGGATTGGGACACCTACTTGGAGCGACAGAGGAGAGGTGTGTTGGTCGTGACGCGAACTCCCGCCGCAGACGAAGCGGAGACGATCTACCATAGCGCCTATTGCGTCCTTCGAGAGAGTCGTATTGAAGACGCGTCTTTTTAGAGGCGGCTGCTCTACCATCGGCCGTAGCTCAAGCTGCAGCTGTAACACCTGAGCATAAGCCCGCTGAGGAAAACCTAACGGCAAACGGATTAATCGTATCGGACACACGAAATGACCGCACGCGAAACGCACCAGAGAAGAGAAGATCAGCGTTTCGAGTGCAGATGGAAGAGATCGAAGATGAATACTGGGCGCAACAGGCGAGAATGCCCAAGGCCAAGAGATGGATCATCGAGGACCCTGATGAGAGTGAAGAAGAGTCGCTCGGAGATCTGGGAGACGTGAAGGAGGGGTATAGAACGGAATCCTGCTCGCAAGCCGTCGAGGCGGAGGAAAGGAATATCCCGTTCGGACCGCTGCCCCCGCCACCGTCCGAGCTCGAGCCGATAGTGATTCGCCCAAAACGTAGGACGAAACCAGGATCCTCTGCAGTCGGGGTGTCAGTACTAGCAATCAAAGGTTGGCTGGGATCCTTACTGGACGAACCGATTCTCCTGCGCGTCGATTCCTGCGCCGACATTACCCTCATCTCCGAGGATTACTACCAGAGAATGAAAAACCCGCCTCCAATCAAGCAAGGGCTGAGGATGAATTTGGCCCAGCTAACCGACCACGGGACTGTGATCAAGGGATACGTTAAGATCAAGGTCCTAACAGTGGCGACTTCGGGCGAGTTATTGGAGCTGGAGGCGGAAGCGTACGTCGTGAAGGGAATGAGCGTTCCGGTCCTACTCGGAGAGGACTTCCAGGTGAACTATGAACTGGGAGTCAGCCGTAATGTTGAGTCGGGAAGCAAGATCCTGTTCGGAGGCTTACCCTACGAGGTCGAAGCTGCAGGAGTGGAATCTTTTGCTGGAAGAGCGGAAGTGCACAACTTAGCCGCAGGACTGACGACTCATTCGCGCAAAGTCTCGAAAGCCAAAGAACACCGCAGAGCGAAAATGCGGAGAAGGAGGCGAATCTTGCGCAACGGCGGTGAAAGTCGGCTCATACGAGCGGACCAAGACTATCGGATCCGAGCCCACGAGACACGTCTAGTGCGGGTAGAAGGTGACTTTCGCGAGGACCGGGAATGGCTGGTAGAAAGGAATCTGTTGGCCAACGCGGAAGACTCCTTCTTCACCGTTCCTAATACTCTGATTTCGGCTCGTAAGCCCGTTGTGCCGGTCAGTAACATGAGCGACCGACCTCGATTCATCCGAAAAGGCGAGATCGTAGGGTCGCTCAAGGACCCGCAGGGCTACTTCGACAAGCCGCAGACGAATTCGGAGTTTCAGCAGATGAAGACGAAGACAGCTCTGGTCAGCGCGGTGCTACGAGCGAGGCAGGAGAGCGAGAAAGCCCCGATACGCGAGGAGGAGGACATCGCGAGAGAGGGAGCAGACGTCGGCGTTCGGGTCCGAACTGATTTCGGATCAGGCGTCCCTCCTTCTGAAGAGAACGTCCAGAACGGCGTGCACACAAGAGACGAGTTAGGACGAGTACCGGACGCGAGAGGCCTAATACCATCTGACGAATCCGAAGCGGAAGATTATGGCCCTAAAACTGCAGCCATGCCGGACGACACAATTTACCCGTCGGAACAAATGGAGCAACTACTGGACGTAGGATCCTTACCCGAGCACTTGAAGTCCAAAGCTTGGGATATGCTGAGAAGACGCGTCAAAGCCTTCGGATTCGACGGCCGTCTGGGTCATCTAGACGCGAAAGCGAAAATTCGCGTGAAGGAAGGGGTCGAGCCGATTGCCGTACCCATGTACGGTAGCTCCCCCGAGAAGCGAAGAGTGATAGACGCCCAGCTCGACAAATGGTTTGAGCAGGGTGTAGTCGAAACCTCAGTCAGTCCCTGGAGCGCTCCGGTAGTCATCGCGTATCGCAATGGAAAGCCGAGATTTTGCGTTGACTATCGCAAGCTAAACGCAGTAACCATCGCTGACGAGTTTCCCATTCCGAGACAGTCCGAAATCCTATCGTCATTATCAGGAGCTCAAGTTCTCTCGTCGCTGGATGCGCTAGCTGGGTTCAATCAACTTGAGATAGACGAAGGAGACGTCGAAAAGACAGCTTTCAGAACTCATCGTGGACTGGCGCAATTCCGCCGAATGCCATTTGGCCTGAGGAATGGCCCATCGATCTTCCAGCGGATAATGCAAGGGATCCTATCCCCATACTTATGGCTGTACTGCCTGGTGTACATTGACGACATCGTGGTTTATTCAAAAAGCTACGACGATCACATTGAACACTTAGATCGGGTCCTGGGCGCTATCGAGAAAGCTGGAGTGACCCTCTCGCCGCCTAAATGTCACCTGTTTTATTCGTCAATTCTTCTCTTGGGCCACAAGGTGTCGAGACTCGGACTGTCCACGCACCTGGAAAAAGTGAAGGCTATATTGGAACTCGAACGCCCCAAGAAATTAGCTCAATTACAGGCGTTCCTCGGCATGGTCGTGTATTTTTCGAGTTTCATCCCATACTATGCGAGCATATGCGCGCCATTGTTTCAAATGCTAAGAAAAGGGACGAAATGGAATTGGGGACCGGAGCAAGAATACGCCTTCCGGAGTGCTAAAATAGCCCTCCAGGAAGCGCCACTCCTGGGGCATCCGATCGAAGGCTTACCATATCGACTATACACGGACGCGTCTGACGAAGCAGCGGGAGTGGCGTTGCAACAGATCCAGGCCATAGCAGTAAGGGATCTGAGAGGAACTCGCGCGTACGCCAAGTTGAAGAAAGCGTACGATGCGGGAGCACCGCCTCCGCGATTAACGATAAAGCTATCGACCAAGATCGCCGACGCGGATTACGTAGACGTGTGGGGGCCGACCTTCGAGGAATCGACGGTACACGTCGAGCGAGTTGTAGGGTATTGGTCGCGTTCTTTCAAAGGTGCAGAAACACGATACTCCACCACGGAGCGCGAGGCCCTGGCGGCAAAGGAAGGCCTTGTGCGATTCCAGCCCTATATCGAAGGAGAGAAAATCATTCTCGTCACCGACCACTCCGCTCTTCAGTGGGCAAGAACTTACGAAAACTCCAACAGAAGACTAGCTGCTTGGGGGGCCGTCTTCTCCGCCTACGCCCCGGGCTTGGAAATTGTCCACCGAGCTGGACGCGTCCACTCTAACGTGGACCCTCTGTCGAGGCTGCCCCGTGCGCCGCCCGAGCACACCTCTCCGTTGGATGACGACATGAAGCCTATAGCGATGTCAGACGACTTAAGGGACATTCAGGAAGCGTGGAGCGAACGCGCCCCAGCGGAGAAAGCAACATTTTGTGCGTGGACGATTGAGGACGCCTTGGAAGGAGCGAAGAGCGTGTTCGCGGCGACGAGAAGTCAAACGAGGAAGGAAGCCGAGCAGACTGCTCCTGAGTGGGCGAAGGACAAAGGGGAAGTCGGGATAAAACCTTCACCAGCCGGCTCAAAAGAGACACCGACTGCCGAGGCTGGGGGGAGTGATAGACCGGACAACAATTTAAAGCTCGAGTCAAAGCAGTGCTCAGGATCGCACCTCGAGGACGAATGCCCTTATTGCAGGCCGGACAGGCACACAGCGCAGCCCAAAGACGTAAAGGATAGGACGGCTACAGAGCCGGAGCAACCTCTGCCCTTGACGGACGAAGATTCAAGCGACATCGACAGCCTGCAACAGACTCAAGAGTACTGGGGGGCTACGAATCCGCCCCCAAATATTCTGATAGGCTTGAGCGAGTCGACTAAGGAAAAGTGGATAGCTGCATACCAGGACGACCCGGAATGCAAAGCACTCTGGAACGACGCCGACATCCAGCAGGGGATCTGGAAGCCGGGCCAAAGGTTCTTCAAATCAGAGGACGGATTGCTGCTGTTCAGCGACGCAGACTACCAGCCTCGCCTCTGCGTCCCAACTTCGCTACGCTGGTCTGTGATGGAGGAGGCGCACGAAGCTCCTCTTGAGTCGGCACATGTTAATCCGGAGCGACTATGGGCTAAGATCAGTTCAAAGTTCTACTGGAAACGCATGAAGACGGACCTCGACGAATTCTGTGACTCTTGCGATGTCTGTCAGAAAATTAAGAACCGCAACTTCACCAAGTACGGTTACTTGATTCCGAATCCAATCCCTTCGCGGCCGTACGAGTCGATCTCCATGGACATGATAGTAAACCTGCCATGGTCAGGAGATTACAATGCAATTTTCGTAGTAGTGGACCGACTTACCAAGCACGCATCGTTTATTCCAACGACGTCAGGATTGTCAGCGCAAGGTTTCGCTCAGCTATTCGTGGATCATATCGTCTCTAGATTCGGTCTGCCAGAAAGCATTATCGCGGACCGAGACCCCCGATGGACTTCCGACTTCTGGCGGGCTGTCGCAGCCGCCCTCAAGACGCGCATGTCCCTTTCCTCGTCTCACCATCCGCAGCACGACGGACAAACCGAAAATGTCAATCGTCAACTGGAGACGATGCTTCGAGCATACGTAGGGAAGGATCGCAAAGACTGGGCTGACTGGCTGAAATTGCTCGAGTTCGCTTACAACAGTAACGTTCACGCCTCTACGGGAACCACTCCTTTCCGCCTCCTGTATGGATTCGATCCTCGGACGCCGCTTGATTTCCTCCTGCCAAAAGGATTTGGGAATCAGGGTGCGCCTGGCATGAGGAAGGACTCAAGCATGTACCTCGAACAATTGAACGTGCAAAGGGAGGCAGCCAGACTAGCTATAGCACGCGCCCAATCGGAACAAGCCAAATACTATAACAGAGGGAGACGAGACGCACCTGAGTTCAAGGTCGGTTCGAGGGTGTTAATTAACCCGCACTCTCTGGAGTGGCTCGAATCCAAGGGAGAGGGCGCCAAGCTTGTACAACGCTGGATTGGCCCGTTCGAGGTGTTGCAGAAGCTGAATCCGAAGACATACCGGCTACGTCTTGACGACCGCTACCCAGGATTCCCCGTCTTCAGCGTTGATCATCTCAAACCGTATAAGGAATCTTTGGACGAGATGGGAAAACGCTTGGTAATGCCAGACACGAGGGATCACAAGCTCGAATCGGAAGAGTACGAAGTGGAGCGTATCGTCGGCAAGAAGTTCGACAAGAGGAAGAAGCAAGATGTCTGGCTAGTGCGTTGGAAGAACTACGGCCCTCAGTTCGACACTTGGCAAACGCGTCGGGATTTGAGGAATGCCCCAGAGATGCTACGCGCGTTCGCCAAGGCGTTGAAGAAGGAGAACTAACCGGACCAACGGTCCGTTTGTAATTGTATCAAGATTTACTCCCGCGGATCCAGATTGCGTGCTGGCGCGTGACCGATCCATAGATAAGGCTCAAGACTCATTTCATTGTTCTCTCCCACTCCCCCGTCTCATCTCTCACTATCTCACCTACAGCTTTTCTATCTCCAGGATACCTTGCACGCGTCTCGTCTAGTCTTCACGAATATTCGGTTGATCTAGCGGGTACGACGAGAGCCTCGTAGTTCACGAATATTCGGTTCACGAGCTCTCCTGTGTAATAAAATAAATCACAATGGATGACTTTATCACTACCGCGTTCGGCGACCACATCCTCCCTCTCTGGTCGTTGCGTGACAATACCTGGTTCCTGTCCTTGGGAGCCTCACCATCCGCCATTCCGAAGGAAGCTTTGAAGTATATGAATCCAACTCCTTACCTCCTGAAGAAGACAACGCCTTCAGCACTGATTGAGGCTATTGACTTCTCTAAGGGCCCAGTCTGGTACAACCCGGAGGAGCATTGGTTGAGCTGGGCACCTCTGGCGTCCCCGACGAGCACCTGGGGCGACGATCCGGTCGGCTATTTGTTCGACGAGGAGCCGGTCAGACTCACCGATGAATATGTCGACCACTACCCCTCCGGAGACGATGGCGAGGACCCTACTGTGCCGGAGGAGATTTTCGCTGGCCACCATATCGACAAGGAATGGGGAGACAAAGCGTCAGAGACTGCCCATCGTCTGCGAGAAATCTGTGTCACGTTAACGCGCTCGAACTCGTTCTATAACAAAGGGCTTCTCGTGAGGACTTACGGAGACATGCCCGAGGAGGTAGATGCGGATCCTGTGCGATTCCTGCACTCGACGGAACTGAGAGCACGTAAAGCTATCGCGACCATCAAGAGGGAGACTCTTAGCCTCTTGGGTTTCATCTCATGGTTCCAGACCGTCAAGTATTCGAGATCCTTGAGCGCGGAGGACGAAGAATACGTCCGCGCGCTGCGGCTGGACGAACGTCCGAAGGCAGGAGTAATCTATAATCTCAGGCGCGACTTCCACGAAGCCAACTTCTCGCATTTGCTGAAGTTCAATGTTCCGATCCACGTCGTCTGGAAGGAGGCTATGCGGAAGGACTGGCGTTTTCTTCGTCTCCGCCCCGAAGTCTGGAACGAGTACGCGACAGCCAAGGAGGCCAACCCAGGTGTGACCATCACCCTCCAAGACCTTCCCAGTTACGAGGCTTGGAGAGACGACTGGGCCCGCTCGGACTGGTACTTCCAAAACTGCAGCGCCGGAAAGAGGGGTGAAGTGGTCACGATGTTCAAGTCAGGCTGGATGTATCAGATCGTCGACTTTCACCACTATGGAGCTCGCATGCTGACCAACTGGCACGAGATCCGAGCCTGTGCGGAACGGTTCCACGCCGCCGTCTCCTATTCCCCACTTGGCACTACCTGCACCTTCTTCAGGCAGAACCCGTTGGGAGTGGACGAGCCGCCTTTCGATCGGGTCAGGCCGAATCCTCACCCATATCGCTTGCAGGACTTCGCCACCTCGGAGGTCGGCACGATGTCCGAAGAGGAGGTTTTCTTCGAGGCAACTTCTGTAGCTCGGGAGCGAGCAAAGAACCTATATGCCCCACGTCTGGACCGAATGTGGAACACGTACAACGGCGCTCCCACTATGCGCGACTTGTCAGCGTTCCCGTACTCAGGGCTGAGCCCGAAGCGCCAAGACAGGCGCCGGGACAGGAAGGCTATACTCGACACTCCGTCCCGGAGCTCGAGCAGCTATGGAGAAGCGCATTCACACTCCTCCATCCTGAACCGTCTCGGTCCTATCCCAGATGTCTTCGATCCTCCGCCTGCTCTCCCTCAAGCCGACGCTGACCGTCCGGTGCTCAAGTCCGAATGGGCTCGAGCCATGATTGTGAGCTCGCGCCGCCGGTCGTCTCGTTCTGCTAGCCCCCGTCGCCGGGACTCCGGGAGCTCCAGACGGCGTACGCGGTCCCTCAGCTCTCAAAGAACCTTGGATTCAGACGAGGAGGAGGAACACAACTCCTCGCGCTCTGTATTTGAAGGGGAATTCCATGGAGTACGTCAAGAACAAACCCCGGAGGTCGTAATGGAGGACGGCGAAGTCGAAATGGAGTCAAGTGTCCCAGCGCCGCCCGATACGGATCGCGCCAGTGAGCTCGCGTTCGACACGAACCTATCCCCTGTCACCTGGGGGGCGAGCTTCCAGACGGAGGAGCAGGCGTTGTTCGCCATCCGCAACTGGGCTACATTCGTGACTGAGCCCGAGCCCAGCTTCGACGAGTACAACTGCCTGCCCTGGAACACCGAATGGCTGGCCAAGGCGATGCTCGTATGTGAGGATACTCGGTCCATGTGGCGTCTCAAGACGTACGCTGCGGTGCGCCGGGACATCACCCGTATGGAAGATCTGCTGGAAATCGCAATCAGGTTCGGGATCCCGTTCTCGCTGTACATCAAGCGCAGGGATGTACGCTGCTTCCGAGACTCGACAGTCTCCCCGCTGAGCCTCAACACCCTTGCCGCCCTCTACCAGCCCGGCTACGAGGATCTTACGCTGGTCTGGGGAAAGGGAGGAGCCGCAGGCGCGTACGTCCAGTACGAAGCCAATCTAAACAACTTGCTGGGTCGTCCGCAGGCCGTGGCGTTCATAGGCTTGGGAGGCGTCTTGCGTTACGTAGCCGAGCTCTACGAGGAGAACCTGGTATACCGGTTTGCCCAAGGGCCGAGTCTGCAGGTCACGCAGTTCGACAAGGGAGAAGCGTACCTTTACACGCGCGACGGCGAAGAGGACTTCTACACCACAGATGGAGTCTCCCACAGCGAGGTCGGAATCCTGTTGGGCACGCTTCCGGGCGCGCACCCAGGCCAAGAAAGGACGTTGTGGCCGTCTCCCGAAGTCTTCGAGAACGAGAGCCCGCACATGAGAGGATATCTGTCCGAAGGAGCCTACGCGATCTTGGAGAATCTCCGGAAGGATATCTTCGTCCGAAAGGCCTATCGTTGGAGGACCCGCTCGCAATGGAAGGAGTATTTCCGCGTGGGCTGCAAACGAGTTCATGAGCCAGATATCATCCCTAGCGATAGCGACTTCGAGAGGGGTGAGGACATATTCAAGCGCTCGTTCCCGATCAATTGGCTCAATATGGAAATCGCGGACATCAAGCTTCCGGAGGACTTTAACCCCACACTCGCACAAGACTAGGGGGGCTTTGTAAGGATGTAACACAGATTTAGTTCTCTTTTTTCAGTTTCTACTCACGAACTCTAACGATTCCTTACTCTGAATAGTCTCGTACGATTGTGTTTACATATGATGTTCTGTAGCTACTGATGTGACGTAGACACGGTCACAATCATTATCTACTTTTACACCCAACTACACATCGCAACGCTAACCAGCCTCCAATTCTCGTGATCTACTCCGAGTCTCTGATAGAGGCAATAGCGGTTGCTCTAGTGCACTTATTCAATTCAAAGCTCGCGACCTTCCGTGCGGATCTGTAAATCGGACGCTCACATTCTCTTATCGCGAATATTCGCGAGGGATTAGATTCTAACTTGGAGGGCCTGGATATCCGACCCCTGTTAGAATCTTTAAGAGTGTGACCGTAAGTAAGAGTCTTACCACATAGCAAGGAGTAGTGAATTCGCCAGATACCGACTGCTCAACGTTTCACAGCGTAACGATCTTCACGATCCTTACAATTGGATTCCGCTCGCATTTCCATGAACAGATAAAACTCGGAACCTTTAGCGATCTCCAACGACTTGGGATTTGTGCCCGTCCCAAAGAGGAACAGTCTTTGCGAACGCGTGAGTTTGGACATCTTCTCATCGGCGTGCGGCGGCAACGGAAGCAGTTTTGTTAGCTGCGCAAAGTCAGTCGCAGACTGAGGTGCAATGGGATGGGATGGGGAATCAGAGGAAGAAGTTTGAACGGTTGGAGTAGCCTGTACAGTGGCCAGGTTGAACATCGGATAGACAGGCCTGGATATCTTCGAAGGACCCGACGCCGTTGCCCGAATCTGTTGAGGTCTATCTGAGCACTCTTCTCGAAAACCTGACATAAAGACGTACGGAATCATTCAATCGTGCTTTTTTTGCTGGGTGTACGGTGCCGGGCTCGATGGTCTGTGGATCCGATTTGGGAATTGCGGAATCTGGTTCCTTTCGCTTGCCTGAGCTAGTCGTAGCACTGAGAATCGCAGCATCCTATCAGATGGTTCGTCAACTAGTTGAAGCTGAATTAAAATCAGGAAGGCGACAAAGTACCTGGTGCACAAGTTGTCCTAGCGCAGTCGCGGAAACCACAGATTCAACAACCCGGGGTTGAGCCACTGCACTATCTGGCTGCTTATAATGGCTGGACGAAGCTGGCATGTCGATGATCTCAACATCCAGCTGATAAAACATCTGAATCAGTCATAAAATCCAGAGTGAGTTGATAAACGCACGGGGATTGCTCCAGTGTCAAGCTTTTGCGGCTGGTACAAAAGAGCTGCTTCGATGTTGAGATCTGCGAGGACGGCCTCAGGCTGTGGATCCGTCGCTGTTTCCATTACCTCCGGAAACAATTTGTCTTCTGCTTCGGCCTCGCTTTTTATGGTGAGCAATCCACCAAAACTATCGTTGTGCTGAGAGACAACCAAACCGAACGTTTCACCGCTTGCAATATTCCTGAGCAACGGTCGGAGTGCCGATGTGTCTGGTACTCGAGATTTCTTTGCCGCCTCGAATTCCAGAATGCCGTTGAGGAGTAATGCGGTCCGGTTCACCAGACGGGTGTGATGAGAACCAAAAGTCGAGCGCACAAAAGCGTGGCTTCCGGGGGCTTCTGGCTTCTTCGAGAACGCTATGCGCAGATTGCGCCGATGCACAAAATCGTGGCACAGAGCGTTTTGCAGTTCGAGTCCGCTGGCGGAGGCTCTCTGTAGCCCATTCCAGCCCTTGTGCGAGCTCTCAATCCTGCTACCATCGGACGCGATGTCCTGGTTACTGCGCGACAAGCATCCCTTCTGAAGGTGCTTTAGCTGTGCGGTGTGAACCTGGTGGTTCGTCAGCATCTATCCATTTCCTTCGGATAGATAAATTTACAGCGTGTGCAGCCGCCGACCAGACACCGCCTCTTCGGCTGAATCTATCATACACCTCGCGCATTTTCAATTCTTGCTCTTCCTTTGTCCAGTATTTGGCGAGAACACCTTTGCTGGCCGAGTTCTTGAGGAGTGCGTTGCGGATTGCTGCAGCCACCTCTGTGCGGTGTGGATTACTGACGCCGTTGATTATAGCAGCGAGATATCTGAAGTAGAATTACACAAATACGCTCACGAGGAACGAGAGGACCTACCGCATCATGAAATGAAAGACATCCAGGCATATCTGAATATCAGGAAGAGCTCTGCGGACCTCCTTTTCGACTTGGCAGCAGTTATCGGCCACAAACATTTGAGGAAACGGAACACCCAATTCTTCACAGCGCTTTTTCAAGCCTGTGAGAACTTCATACATCTCCGCGGGGGATGCGGACTGGCAGAATCGCTGTTTGCTATGTCAGATGGTGCTTGATTCTGAAGAGAAAATTGAACTTGCCCATGCCACAATCTCGTTCAATTCATTCAACATGCTAAGAATTCCACCCTTCATGAGCTTTGTTCGAACCTTTGATGCGTCCACCACAGTCGCTTTTCCTGAGACCTTAAACGTGTTGTCGGCACTCAAGCAGACACCTATACAATACTCTTAGCCGAATACTACCCGTCTTCAAACGAGAGACTTACCTGGGTTCAAATTGCGAAGATATTCGTCCGATTCATCCGCGCGGGTGCGTTCAATGAAGGCCATGTAGACGTCGCGTATGAGGTCGTCAGTGATTGACGTATCGTTGTATCCCGCTTCATTGGGAAGGGAGAAGGCGGTTACAGATGTGCTGAGGAAGGGAAGCGATCCAGGTGCAGCGTAAGTCTTCTGGTACGCCTGCAAATATTCCAGGGAGTACTCGTGATACTCCAACAGATGCAACTCTGGTCTCAGTTAGTTGGTAGCCGACGCAGGCAGCAATTGAGATCTCACGCTTTATATGTTCCGCCAGCCCGCCAGACGTGCTCGACAATCTGAACTCAATAATCAAGTCAAAAAGCTCGCGAGTGACAGCACAGCGGCTGAAAAAGTGTGGAATTCCGCCTGAAAGGTCGACAATATGATCAGCACAGGACGAAGTGAGACCCAAAATACGTACGTGGAACTTCCCAGTGCTGCCAATTCTTCCAGAAAGCTTGGTTTGTAGTCGCAAAGCAGCGGTTCTTGATTACAGTGCCGCCGGACGCGCCCAAACAAGCTTCGTGCCGTAGTTGGTATCCCAGGGCCGTCTCCTCCCGCTTCAACCCGTGGACCTCACGGGAACCGGTTGCGTTCCATGAATCCCAGCTGATATCTGTGGATCCGCATTCAGGGCATTTTGCAAGTGTCGGGTAATAGACGGGGTGGATAATATTTGTCGGGCGCAAGTACGCCGTGTCAGGCTTGATTTTGTCGGCTCGGAGGCGTGTATCAGTGAGTGAGGGAGGAAAAAACTTTGGCCCGTAGATCGGAATGCCGGGCTTCAATTGCTGTGGCCCAGTGGTCGATTTCTTTCCAGTCTTCGGCTTGGTCTCGTTCTTGAGAAATGTGACATATTCCACTACGTTGGCCTCCCATCGAAGCTGAGGCTCGTACTTCGACTGGGTATCTCTGTGTTCGAGCCACTTTTGAAGACGTGTATTGACCTAAATACCAAGCCGAGCGCAGGTCAGCAGTAGTGCATGATCCAAATCCAAAATTGCAGCATACCTTGGTGATCCATTCTTTCTCGAACTTTGCGCGGTCGCTCTTCGGTTGTGCAGCTACCAGAAGAGCTAGGACGACGGCTGGGTCGAATGAAGTCATCGGGTGAGGGAGAGAAGGAGGGGGAAAAGGAGGTGTCTCAAATTTTACCTCCGGCTCCTTGCGCTGATCACCTTAGTCACTGATGTCGGGGTCGCGTTCGCGGTCGCAGTCGGGAGATGTGACAAGACAAAGCTGTCGCGTAGTTGGGATATTGGGACGGGACCATACTAGGCCCATATTTTGCTGCGAGAAGACACAGAGGGGAATCAAATTGGGTTACTTCCTGAACAAAAGATAATATACAAATGATCCCTCCGTTCTACTTGCCTATTTTTCTTATGGCGCAGCGCCGGCCCACTCGCTAAGGTGTACGCGAGCTTGATTGGATCAGGACCACCAATTAGTTGAGAATGGCCTTGAGATCTATGTGAGCAAAGAAATAAGGAAGCGAACCAAGAAAAATGTAAAGGTAAGCTTACCAGCATTCGGACCACGAAGAGTCGACAGCGAGAGTTGAAGGAACATACTGTGAGCCGACAATGGCTGGGCATCAATTCGGCAAATGCGTGAGACCGCTGGCACTCCTCCAGGATATCACATCCACATGCGGATACGTCCGAGCGCCTATGCGGAAACGGTTTCCTCCTCTCGAGACAAGCAGGAAATCGGACCCGAATTATATCACTGTCGTGAGGGTTCAGAGTTCGGGCCAAAGAAACAGAAAAAAGGTTGAGGAATACATACCAACACGCGTCAATGGAAGTGCCAGCTGCAGAACTCCGTTCTATTCGAGACCATGCACCCACTCATGCAGTGCAGCAGCGCGCTATGTGATGCACTCAGACGAGAAATAACACGGTGAGCATGTAACTGCGCGCTGCTGGACATGCAGCGGTGATCTCGCTCGTGGATGGACAGAGGCAGCGCGTAGACGGCGGAGGGAGGTTTTTTTCGGGGAGAGCGGCGTCGGCTGCTCATCCCTTACTCCTGCCCATCGTATCCGCCGCCGGCGCAGCTCGGACTTGTTCCGTTGGACCTGGCAACTGTGAACCCAGTGCGAAGGTGCGGATTCACACCTTGCAATGGGCCCGCAGTTTCATGGGGGCCAGCGAGAAGTGAGCCGCCTTGCCAGAAGCGATGGGCCGATGCGCTGAGTCTGGCGCACAAAAACAATCAGGTCTGCGTGCGAGAGAGAATGTGTGTGTTGATTAGCGATACAGATTGTAAGGGAGCGCGGGATGGAAGGGAATATGGAGGAGTGTGGTTATTACGCACCTGGTATCCCAGCTGGCCCTGGGATTACTTTCCCCCAAAGCATCAGCAGCAGATACATCCTCTGGCTTCGGCGCGCGATCCTTCTGGGTTGTTTGAACGGGAATCCGGCTTGTACCTTGGTTTGGCCTGGGTATCTTCCCCCGCGGATTATAGATGCCTATAAGAAGATTGGGTCCCGTGGATGAGCCTGTTATGTGTTTACGGATAATTTTGATGCGCCAGAGCTGCACCTGGGGCTCGGTGTCGCGTCGTACTTTGCGGGTCGCGTTGGGGGAGAATGAGGTGTCAAAGTGTTTGCCGCGCTCCCCGTGGGCAAACATTCCCGGGGTCACGTGCCTCCTTTGGTCAATTCGGTCTTAACTCGGTCGCTCGGTCTTATTCGGTCGCTCGACCGATTTCGATCAGCCCTTGTCACGGCGGTGTTACCGTTGCTTTGCCGCTGCCGTCCCCGTGCAACCAGATTTGGCGTCGGACGCGGAGCAGACACCATATCCTTACTGTCCGGAGACATTTTGTTTTGCTCTTGGGGCGGAAAAGTGGCGCATTGAAGTTACTCTTCCAATGGCCAAGAGACCCCGGGTCTGACATCAAGATCCTTGTACTAGCCACGGTGGGACTGCCACTGCGCAGGCAGAGGTGCAAAGGGTCCAGCGTAGCCCGCCGCAGCATGATATTCCTCAGAAGCGAGAGCTTTGGGGAGCTTGGGGGGAGCACCGGGTTTTCGCTATGTAATGAGGTTACTCGGAATGAGCAAGGAATAGGTAGTCTGTCCAGAGAGACCACTGTAGGTTTTCGCCAAGTTTTCGCACTAGGCACTGCACCTTGCACTGCACTGCTTTCTTGGAATCTCACCTCCAAATCTCACCTCCAAGCCGACCGGGGCAAGTGAGAACGCAAGATCCCGTTTCATCGCGAAGAGCGGCGACTTCCGCGGGGAATCGTTTTCAGCTGGACGCTTTTCGCAGCAAGGTGTTTCAAACATGGCGTACTCCAGAGGAGATTGCCGCTGCAAAGGAGGAAGCAGATGAGCTCCGGGCCTCTGAAGAGCAAAAAAGGCTGACACGGAAGGTCGCAGAGATTGAGGACCGCCAGCGTGCTGAAGGCGTTCGGCGGGCCGCCGAAGCCAACCACCCGACGGATGTTGTCGCCCCGAACCCACCCCAGGAGATGGAAGAGGACGAGGAGGGCAATGAGTCCGGTAAGTCTATATTGCCGTTCGAGCCCTAGCCAAACCTGACGAGCACTCCAGAAGATGACGATCCGAACTTCGACGCAGCACAGGCGGACACCAGCGACTCCGACGAGGAGGAAGAGGCTGAAGCCGAGAAGCCGTGTGGTCGCGCGCCGAGGGCGAGCCGCGACGACGTTTCAGCGCAGCGTAAAACCAAGGCTCAGTCAGGAACTCCAGACGTCGGCACCGGTAGCAAGCGCAAGGCCGAGAACAAGAAGGGGAAAAAGTGAGTATTCCGTCGCCATATCCACATCCTGATAACTGGCTTGTCAGAGGTACGAAGAAACCGAAACCAAACAAGAAGGGGGGGCTCGCTGCGACCGCGCCGCGGCGTCGCACAGCATCATCGGCATCGGGATGATCCAGTCTAATGGCTGTCGACACCGATGATGATGATCGGATGGTGCGCCCGGGTGGTCCAGCGCTCGACGACGACCCCAACGAGCACATCGAGGCGCAGATGGTGGGCAAAGGCAAGAAACGAGGCAAGCCAGCCGAGGTAAGATGACAGCTTTACCTAATCTGATCGCTTCCCTCTTTCACTCCCTTCACCAGTCCGACTTCATCCAGATTTCGAGGCCGCCCACGGCTCCGACCCTCAAAGATATCCGTCAAGGTCGCAACAAATGGACCACCCACGACCTCCCGGCTGGCTCTGCAGTTTTATTCGCAGAAGTTCTCACTCCCCTCGCCCGCGTCCACATGGGGTACCTTGGGGCGTCTTTACTGACTCCCAACTCTAGTATATTCTGGACATGGTCTTTCCCGGCGATCGGTATTCGGTCGAGAGTCCTGTTTGGCATGGTCTGGTATGTACGGCTCGTCATGCGACGCTATCGCTCATCACGATCCAGATCGCATACCGGCTCAACGATTGGCGCAACAGCATCATTGCGCGCGCCACCACCGGCGTAGAGGAGATGTTAGCCTCGAAGAGAATGGCGCAGGAATAGAGGGAGAAGAACCCCGAGCCGGACGACGAGCCGGACGAGGAGCTAGGTGTGTCTTCATCCGGCTATGCATCAAGTTATCGTTGATTCGTTTCCCCAGATCCTCTCACTTACACTCGCGATGGCTTCATCAATCTCAAAACTCCTCAGGGAATCGCAGCCTTCGTCGCATGGGCTACGACGGAGGTCGACCACACCTGCCCGTTCCATTGGCGTGAATGGAACGACGGTGATGCCAAAGAAGTGCGTATCAAGGCGTCGTCGTAAGCTTGTACTAATACTCCAAGCCTAAGGGTCTTTTTGAGAGCGACCTCATCACATACACACGTTCGCACACCAGATCATGATACTGGATGACGTCCCGAGCAAGTATTACCCCGCGTCCGACTACAAGCCGCCTATCGGCGCCTTGATTCTCGCTATCCAGGCGGTACGTCTTCAGCTCACCGCGTTTCGCTGCATTTCATAATCTTTATCCAGACGCAACACGCTCTTCGGGCCTGGTCTACGGGAGAGTTCGTCGCACCATCGAAGGCGACAGGCTTCTTCTCGAAGGACTACTACGCCGACACCACTAAAATGGTCAACGGTGTGAAGAAGAAGCACAAGCGGAGCAGCAAGTACGTACCGTCTATCGAAGCCTTTGACGACCACCAGTGGCAGGCGATCTTTGATCGGACTAACTCATGGATCACCGCGAAGAAGAAGAAGGCCAGCTCAAGTCGCAGCTCGTCCATGGATGTGGACCGCATTGAGATCGAGTCGGACGAGGAGGAATTTTCTGTACCCGTCTCTCGAGAATCGAGATTACACTCGTGACCCATTGGATTCAATACCACGCCCCCACCTAGCTGCTTCACTGCGTTCTGATATTTTCAAGCTTGGCACCACAGAGAATATTGTGAGCAAATACAGCATCGGTAATTGTACGGATCTTGCTTTTCCAAGACCGCAGGAGTTGCCAGGAGATCTGGAGACTGGCAGGGAGATAGAACTCAGCCAGGCGCAATATTATTTTGCCCTGTTCATTCATCACGTCGGCCGGAGATTGAGATGCAGTCTTTGAAAGTTGTGCACTATAAACGCAGGGTAATCACCGGAAGATGTCGCCAAAATCCATAATAGAGGGGTGACGTTGTTGGAATCTTTTCTCCCCTTCGTTCACCAACCAATTGTAAGTGCAATTCCGCTTCACGGGGCTTTTATTCAATTTTGTGACCAAGACATATTGTATGCCCCACTTGAATTTTACTCAGTGTGATGGAGTCCATGGTTGAGAAATGAGTTCGAAGACGGAACTTCGATCCTCGCTGCCTTGGTTCTCGCAACTTAAATGAGTGAAATTTACACGATCGTGATGATTCCGGGGTGGTACAAGCTCATGAGGAATCCCCCACTGTAGCTACTGCATATTTACTAATTCTATGGGCCAATCCGAGTCATAAGTGAATGTCCCATGACTTTGTTCGTGAGTTTTCCGCGATATTCCTGACTGTTTTCCATACCCTCTGAGTCTTGAACTTCTTCGAGATGCCCGAGTTCTGCTATACCAACACAGTGTGTCAGTATTCGGGGCCCGAATGGCTCCCCGATCCTGTGGAAGCCAATATTTTTTCCGTCTCTATAGAGTCGGTTTGCACTGCCTGGCAAACACCGGTAGCCCGAGAGCGGGTGGGATCTCTATCATAGTCGACCACCAGAGACTAATTCTCGTGGACCGCCGCGGGGATCTGCGATTCGAGATCCCCATGCGCGTTATCTTTATCGTCGAGATCCACCAAGCGCTCGCGCAGGAATGCGACAATCCCCGCAGATCTCGATCCAGGCAGACCACCCTCTGTATGCAGTGCAGGGAAGTCCTCGTTCCAGTTCTGAGTAAGCTTGCGCCGCTGAAATATGTGCACAATCCCAAGCGCAGAAAGCGACCGTCTCCCTGTGCTGTGCATCAATTGCGTGGGTAGTGGGTGTTTTGTGCCGCACTCACCGAAAAGGAAATACAAGATATTTGCCCCAAATACCATCGCAAAGGTGCCGTTGACAAATGTCCAGAACCCGCCAGCGGTGGCGAGGCCGTTCAAGACAGATGAATCCGTGAAGTCGCGCACCATCTGGGGGGCCGACAAAGTTGGATCCAAGTCGTCACGCATACGGAGACGGAGGGACACATTGTTCTCCACTGGAGGAAAGGGGTCCGCTTGCAGGTGCAGCACTGGTGTGAGCAAGATTTGCCTATACGGCTACAAAGTGGTGTTAAGATGGCATAAAAGACAATGGAGGGAGCTCACAGTCGTGATTCCAAGAATGTCTTGCGCATTGTTCGAAAACAGGTCCCGCTCTGTTCGACTAAGGTAGGCAGAAAGGTGAGACCCAGTCGTAAGCGGGATGACTTCAGCATATGAATCGACGTCGACCGGATCACCTTGACCGGGTTTGACGTACAGAGTTCCCCCAGCCCCAGAGTCAGAAAAATTGGCCGATATTGTTAGGGAATGGGCAGAGTTCGCAGGGTGAGCAGTGTCTGTCCATGGGAAAGAGCCTGTTTACAAGGGAAAGCCGAGTCAATCCAAAGCCAGCCCTCTCATAGTTTTGAGATAAGTATGAGACGTACACATGACTGTCATGGCAGCGGACTCGAAGAGTCGTATGCTAGAGTTGCCGCATAAAATCCGCGGATTTTCTTTGGCGATAGTGACATTCACCTCAGAGTTCAAATCCGGATTGTATGGATTATTGACATATAGCTGCGAACGGAGGTAATAAGCACAGTCTTTCATGACTTCGGTAGCAAGGGAAGCTGGCATACCAATAGTATCACAATGTTTTCAGTGAGTAGATCATTTCTCAGGAACCCTCCTCCGACCTGAGGTGCAGTCCAGGGTCGGGCAACTTTGATAGTGCGTGTAGAAACTGCGTTGGCTTGGAATGGGACAACCAGGGAAATATACCCGCCAAAAGTAGGGATGACGAGGCATAACGACAGCAGGATGATTGCTCGAAAGTGGGCAATTGCTCGGGACTCACCCCTGTCCAACTGGATAAGAGAGATGCTGCGCTGTCGATGATAATAATGAAAACTTACCTGACAAGCGGTCTCAGCGATGAGCGTCCAAATATAATTTCTGAGGGGGTGTACATTGATTTGATGGGGTCGCATCCGCCGAAGAGGTTGAATCGTCCAGGAATTCGTCCCACCCAACGAACATGCAGAGACAAAGACAGCGCGAGGATGTCGAAGACAACAAATGGCCACAAGGATTGCTCATCCGTAAGGAACATGATTGACAAAACACCACAAAAAGCTTATCAATCCGTTAACGCGACTGCTAAGAGTAGAGAAGCGATGTTCATACCAATCAATTCCAACATCAATAGGATAATGTCAAATAAAACCAAGTTGATGCGCCAAGGGTAGAGCCTGGACTCGATGGCAGGACTAAGCAATGTTCTGAAAATTGACAATGGCCCATCCAACATACATGAGGATATGATGTAATATTGTCGGCAAGCAGGACGGGTATATGGCCACGAGTGCAAAGAATTGATTTAGAATCGACCCCGCGATTACTGTGCTTATAGTCGAGACCAGGACGGCTCTGAAGGCATATCTCTGAGACGGCGGGAAAGGTTGAAATTCAACCTACAGTTCAATCTATAATAGGGTGTGATTGAACCCGGCTTAGGTTGAAATTGAGCAGGTTTAGGATGATAAGCGCGGGGCTGTAGGTTGGTTAGCGCAGGTTGATTTGTCACCTATTAGGGGGTCAAAACATCCTACTGCCAAATGTGGCGTGCAAGCGTAAATTCATCCTGTCGTAGAGGACTCTGGCTAACCTATGAACAACCTGATACATGGTAATTTTTGAGCATTTCTTAGGTCGATTAACAACAAGCAAACAGTTTTATTTCCCCCCACTTCGTGAGTCACAAACACAGACAAGATACATAGGATGAATATATATATAACGGGAATGTCGACGTCATCCACCATCATACGGCCCTTTCCCTACGACTACGACTGCGCACTCGTCGACGACTGGGCTTTCTTCGAGGGACGCTTGCGTGCGACCCCGTTCCTCTTGCGACCTTCTTTGCATTGTCGAAATTCGCGTGCTTGCGGTCCCGGGGTGCCGACGGGTCCCTCCTGGGTGAGTTCGCCGTGAGGTACGCATACTCCGCGAGCGATCCAAATGATCAGAATGAAATGCATGTGCATGTGATGTAATACGCACGATTTCGCCCGGGTTCGAGAGGAGGTCTTCAAGAACACAACACTGGATGGGAAGAAGGAGGTATATGTGGGCTGGTTAGTATCTGCATCGCTCGAAGCCGTGACACGCACCCATAGCGCGCTATCCAAGAAAACCCCCATTACATCGACAGTAACATCGTCATCGACAACGGAGAGACAAGAGCTGGAACCGGGATAGGTTTGGACATGATTGCCTGAGAGGGATGGTACAGAACTCTTGGGGTACGGCGAGACGAGTCTGTGGCTTGAGGTCTTGACGGTCTTGAGGCTTGGGCGTGTGAAGGACTCGACGTCGGGCTTGAAGGGTTCAGACGAAGCTTGAGGGCTTGAGGGTCTTGAGAGTTCGAGGGCTTGAGATTTGAGTCTTCCAGTAGCATGGGCGGCAGGCGACGCTGGGAGGTGCGGGAACGAAGGCGATGGAGGTGGGAGGAAGGAAGATGATGTGGCGATGGTTGGTTACAATCACGGGACTTGATGTGATGGGCGGAGTTTGAATTGACTTGTCCAAATTCGCTGCCATCAGACCCTACGTCGACCCCGCATTTACATAAAGTGCTCTGCAAATTAGGAGCACTCCGAGATTGGTAATAGTGAAATGAGGACTTGTGATGAGTATGTACCTCCCAAGTATTTACGGGATTATTTGCGGTACACAGTTCTTATTCAACCCATTGTAGGTTGAATCACATATAGGTTGATTGGCCTGCCCGAGAGGCCGCGTGAAACTCAACACATGATAGGTTGAACTTTCCAGGTTGAAGATCAATCTACCGGATAGGTTGATACAAATTCAACCTAAAGTAAACCCAACATAGGTTGAAAGGCGTTAATCAACCTACGTCCTGCTGAATTTCAACCTGAGCTGGCTTCATAGTGTATATCCGGAGTCCTGGGCTGCGATTTAAGCGCTTCAGTGCTCCACGAAGACCCATAGTAGTCGCTGAGCGGGTGAAGTGCATGGGTAGATGAGGCAAGGAGGAGCCTGAGGTGAAGGTTGTATTATATAGTACTGACAAGATCCCAAATTGGAACAAGGATGTGTTGTTCTTGTTCCGCAAAGATGGTTCCCATGGGGGCAATCTCCGCGGCTCAGGCTTCTGTAAACAAATTCTTCGCCCATGATCAGTATCCCCTCAACAGACAGACGTACTCTTGAGCTCTACCGGTCCAGGCAGTTTCCGAGTCTGATAATAACTGCCTGGTCTCTCCGAAGCGTCGAGATTTGACCTGACAGTTGCTCAGAGCTGTATTGTGCGCTACCCACGTAAGTGAACCTGTGGTGAGTATATCACTAGGTCCGGGTTTCTTAGCGAACCTCACTAACCCTCAGCGTTGAAGTAGGTGGCAAACAATTTAATACACGAGTCCTTGTGCACTTCGTCCATTCCGAGGCGTCGATATCACCGATAGGCATAGTACCACCAAGAGAAATCAGGGAGATACGCAGGCTAGTTGCGCCTTTTTACGGTCTCTGGCAAGTGACAATAGATTCGCGCGAAGAATCTGCTTCGTATAATAATCTGGCTCAGCATATTTCTGTGTAGAAAACTGGGGTTACGCACAGTGAGGGCTAATTCCGTTGGAAAGTTTATCGATAAGCCCTTGGGTGTACCCATAAACGCACGGCAGTCTGAAGCAGCGTGCGGCACCGTGAGAGGACGAAAGAGGAAGGCGACCTTCCTTTTCGGGCTCGACCGAGGCTCCCACCCTTTTGTCCACCCTGTCGGTTGAGACGATAGGCATCCATGTACCTGTATACGCTCGCCCAGGAAAAGGTGATTCTTGTCGTCAGTACAAGACTGCGGTAGACTCCTAACTTCTGGTCAAAGGTAGAGTGCCGTTTGTTCACGAGGTCAGGTCCCTTCTCATTCTTTTTGCCAGGAATCCCTGTGCGGAGCGGAGGCGTATCGAAGAGGGTTAAGCCTGGCAGCGTCCTGGTCTCAACGAATCGCCTCAGGATCAACTTGAAGCTGAAAGAAACCTCTTGGAAGTCTTCAGGCGTCGGCCAACGGTCTCTGCAACCGCGCCTTTGAAGGGCCTTCCTTTAGCGAAGGACAATGACAGTCAGGTGGCAGCTCGGTTGTATTGCTGGGCATATGCGTATGGGTCTTTCTTTCAGGCATTCGAGACTCGGCGTTGACTTTGGCAGCAGCGACGTGGCGTCTTGCAACTGTCTTCTCTCTCTGCCTGCCCAGCGAAGCTCGAGCAACAAGAAAACCCAATCGATTGGTATGTTATCGATGGAAATAGATGCTTGTCGCTCTCACTGATCATGCAGTGGACTGAGTCCCGACAGAACTGCTCATTTAACAGCATTTAACTTTATCATCCGAATGATCGAGACAAGAACGCGGCGCTTGCCCGAGATACAAATAGGCGGCGTGGTCTGATCGGCGGATGCCAGCTCTCCTTCCTGCTATGAACTCGAGAAGCGGCCAGTCGCTCGACGTGCTGGTCCCGACCCCGCAGCGGCGCGCGCTGTGGGATGGTATCAAAGGGATTCCCGGGTCTATGCAGCTCGTCGACATCCCCCGTCTTCAAAACACGTGGGCGTACGGCTATATCGTGGACGGCGTCAAGTATCTGGCCGCTGGTGCTGTGGTGGATGCGATCCGGAGGGCGTTCGTGTGGTTATACCACCGACTGAAACTCAGTGCGTCTGCTATATCTTTAAGACGCCTCGGCAAAGTCTGATTCCGGCTATCCATAGGGCACTCGACCAGTGCGGAATTCGTGCTCGGGGACCCCGCATACGAATGGATTGTCCTTTTCCTGGTGCGCCATCTATCGATTCCTTCGCGTTCTGTCGAAAACTGACACCCTTCAGACAGAGAACAACGTCTGGCAAAATGCGCGAGATTTCCGTGTATCGTCCAAAAGCTCAAAGCTTGTGTACGGCGTAACTGTCTCTGCGGACCCGGATATCACAGGTTCCGCCGACTACGTCCCGACATACGAGTCGCCCCAGCTTTTCCGATGGCGCGGATACTGGGTGGAGGTCCAGCGCTACCGCGCGCAGGTCCAGAACGGGGGGCAGCCCCAGCAGGCGACGGCGATAATCCTGACGTGCGTCCGCTACCCTTCCGCGTCCCGGCATTCCGCTGACCCCGGGCCAAAGCGTCTTCACGCGCAACCTTTCGGTGCTCTCGGAACTGGTCGAGGAGGCGCACCGCGGATACCAGCATAAAATCAAGCCTTACGTAACGATATTCCTTGCGGACTCGGTGCGTCGTCCCCCCTACTCGCTTCGCGGACGTCAATGCTGAATGCATTGTATATTGCAGCCCAGTTTCGGCGGGAGCTTCCTCTGGAACGTGAAGCGCAAGCCGCACAGGCCGATCGAGTCGATTATATTGCCAGGTACCTACCCTACATCTACTCTACGTCGCTGAGTCTCCGGTATGCACGCGCTAACGGAATGCAGACGGCATCCTGGACGACCTGATCAGCGACGCGAAGCGCTTCTTCGCCTCGGAGGCGTGGTACCATCGTGCTGGGATACCACATCGAAGGGGATACCTCCTCTTTGGACCCCCTGGAACGGGCAAAAGTGCGTGACGCGCTCGGTACCTTCATTGTATATACCCCTCCTCACCGCGGAACAGGCTCGACCATCCACGCTATCGTAAGCCGCGTTATTTCGCGGTCGCGCAAGATGCAATTTAATTGATATACATTGCCCCCACAGGCGGGGTCGCTCAATCTCGAAATCCACTCGTTCTCCCTCTCCTCCACGTTGTACGTCCCCCCTGTGCTCTCGTGTAACGACGTTAATAACCGTATCTTATCAGTGTGGACGACGCATTCCTGCAGCGCGCAACTGCGACGATCCCGAAACGCAGCATCGTGCTCGTCGAGGACATCGACTGCGCGCTGCCCTCGCGCGAAGACGACGACAGCGATGGCGATGCCGGCTCCCCTGTCCGCCACCACCGCTCGCGCGGCGGTGTTACGCTCTCCGGCCTACTAAACATGATCGACGGCATTGGGAGCGAGGAGGGGAAGTTGTTCTTTGCGACGGTGCGTGCTGGGAGCTCAAATCGCATTTAGCGCTGATGGGTACTGGCTTCCGTTTCCACAGACGAATCATGTCGATAGGCTGGATCCAGCGTTGATGCGACCGGGGCGTATCGATCGTCGTATTCGATATACGCTCGCGACGGGTGCACAGGCGCGGGGGCTGTTTGAGCGTGTTTTCAAGGACGCTGAGGCAGAGGTGGGGTCGGAGAGAGTGGAATGGGATGCGTGTGCGCCGGACGAGACGTCAGCTACGGTTGGAGCGCCGCCGCAAGCTGCTCTGGACTCTGATCTAGACGAGAAAGATGAATCCGGGCATTCACGACCGTCACCGCCAGACACATCTCCAGATCGCGGTTCCCAGACGGAACTGCCCGCTACCGCCGATTTCGATTCGACGCCTCGGAAGATAAGCGATGGGCGCCTCGCGGAGCTCGCGCAGCAGTTCGCCGCTGCGTTGCGCGACTACGAGTTCTCGCCCGCCGAGCTCCAGGGCTACCTGCTGTCCAACCGCGAGCGCCCCGTCGCGGCGGCGGCGGAGATGGAGACGTGGGTCGCGCGGCAGCGGGCGGAAAGGCAGGAGAAGGCGGAGGCGAGGGAGGAGCGCAAGGAGCGTTTACGTGCGGCGCGCGCGAGGATGGATGAAGCGCGCTTCCAGCAGCAGCAGCATTACGGGTATCCCCCCTTCCCCCCGCCTCCTATGGGCCTTCCACCACTACCGCCGCCACCGCCGCTGCCACTCTTGTCGCCTTCGCCGTCGCCTTTGCCATCGCCGCCTCTAAACCAGATAATTTATTAGGTTCTCTTAAGTTCTTGGTGGTGGAACCACTTTGGATCTTAAAGTTCTCCTTATATCTTAAGTTTTGCTACTGATACTATATACCATGGAATGCGGCCAGTGTATGGGCATCCACATATCCTCGGAACTGAAGTGACACCGACCGCGGAACTCAAGTCATCGTAACTTAAGTTCCGGTGTAATCATAACTCGAGTTCCGTGTATTCAGAGTATCACATATTTGAATAATGAAAGTACTTAAGTTCATCTCCATAACTTGAGTTCAAGCAGCCGAACTTCAGCTCGCCCGATAACTTGAGTTCAAGCAAGAAACTAGAGTGCTCGGACCATTCTAGTTCTTACTTGCGCGATTACGTGCGCAAAGACTTAAGACCTGCACACAGGACTTCAGTTTCGCTGCTTATGTAGAAGTGATAATCCCGTACCTGCTGCGCTTGGATCCTCCTGGGGCTTTCGTGTCTGGGGCTTTCGGCGGTGGCACCACCTCATAGTTCCAGCTGGGACTCGTGAGCACAGATGCATAAACAAAACCATTTGCCACTTACCGCGGTTTCCCAGCTGCACGGATTTCAGCGAGGACTTTTTCCCGATGCTCCCTTTGGGCATCCTGCGAATTCACGTGAGACAAAGCAACGAGAATGCTAAATGATATCTCACCTCGGGCTTTTTGCGCACTCTGGAAGGGCGGCCGGTCGTAGCGACTTCCTCTGGAACAAGTTGATCCTCCGCCTTGCGTTTCCGCCCCCCTCTCTGTTTCTTGCCATTGTCTTTGTCCTGCTGCACGTTCTCCTCGTCCCGCAGTACATGTGCAGCCTCCTCGTCCCGCAGCACACGTGCAGCCTCTTCGTCTCGCAGCACACGCGCCGCCTCCTCGTCCCGCAGCACATGCGCCGCCTCTTCGTCTTGCAGCACACGCGCCGCCTCTTCGTCTCGCAGTACGCGTGCAGCTTCCTCGTCCCGCAGCACACGCGCGGCCTCCTCGTCCCGCAGCACACGCGCGGCCTCTTCGTCCCGCAGTACACGCGCCGCCTCTTCGTCTTGCAGCACACGCGCCGCCTCTTCGTCCCGCAGTACGCGTGCCGCCTCCTCGTCCTGCAGCACACGCACGGCCTCCTCATCCCGTTGCAGGCGTGCCACCTCCTCCACTGCGACTGCCTCCTCCCGCTTCTTGCGTGCAGCTTCATCCTCTTCTTGCTGAGAATTTGGCGAGGGTGGAGCCTGAGGATTAACGATAGGGGGAGGGGTTTCGGGACGCGGTGGTGGAGAAATCGGCTTGCGGAAAAATCCCGCAGTCCCAGGTCCGGCACCAGCCACCAGAGCCGTTGCCAACTTGTCCCAGTCAGCCCGCGTCAGCTCAGTGAACCCGGTCTCTGTAAACCGAATCTCGAAGTGCTCGATGTCGAAGTACTCGGCGGGATCCCGTGCGATTGCTGCCCAAGGTATGTCCTCACTACCAAACACGCTTTCTGTTCGGGCCAATAAGGTTATCGTATCTCGGATACATTGACAAAAACGCGACTTACGATATGAGGATTGCAGGAAACTTGCAACGGTCTGTGCCAAGACTTTCGGCGCTGTTTCGTCGATGGCCTCTGCACTGAGCGGGAAAACGGGTGGCAGAGGTATTGCAGCATTTGTACGCGTGGCTGAAAAAGCTAGAGCTCAAGATCAGAACACGGTGGCAAATAGCAAAGTTTGTGTCTTACCGGTGAGGGGCTTTACTGCCCATTCGTGCATGCGGTCGACCATTTCCTTCACCAGCTTCGGATGTTCGTCTTCGAATTTTTCGTCGATGCCAATGTCATCGGGAACGCCTTCGTCCCTGCTGTCCGTGTGAGCGTAAGCCATAGTGAGTGAAATATGACGTACCACTGGAAATGGATCCTTCCATCTTCGCCGATGAAGCCCATGAGCATGAGCGCCACGAAAGGGCGGAATTTGCGGCTAGCATGGAGAGTATCCACCATATGCTTGAAGCTACCGCCCACAAGCTTTTGACGTCTGACTGGGTGTTAGCGGAGGAAACCAAATGAAAGGAGGGAGACGTACTCGGCCCAGTCAACGTCTTTCTCATCCGCTGCTGCGGCATCCCACGAAGCTTGATCCTCCTGCGCCCACAGTATTGCCTCAGCTTTGCGAAACTTGCCACCCGCATTTGCTGAGCCGGGTAAGGTCTTCGAATATTCGTGGATATAATCGTGGCGATCGAGACCGAATTTGTCGCGACCGGTCAAGGAGGTGATGTTGAAAATTTTCGCAAACGCAGAGGACGCGGAAATAGAGTTGCCATCGCTGGTGTCTTCCTTGTGCTTCGGCTTTACTTCAGTGTGCTTGAGCTTGTTCTTGTCCGCAGTGCGCTTGTTGCTCAAAACCTTTTGAATTGCCTACGTTGGCGATGAGAAACGGTCTGAACAGAGCGATTGTGCAATTACTCACCTTTCCCCAAGCTGCCCTACTATATCCGCGCAGAATGCCGACGCGTGAACCCTCATCCTCGTCCTCGTCGTCACCGTCATCTCCTGCAGACGCAGTCGCACCTTTCTTCCCTGGGTGCTTTCGTTTCCAAGCAGCCACAAGCTCCGTGAGCTTAGCTTCCTCGACGCGATCCTGAGGCTGCTCTTTGTGCTGGAAAGCTTTGGCTCCAAAAGCGTCAAGCTTCACGTCGGCGTAAAATTGGCTGGCGGCCTTCCGGTCCATGTTGACAAGATCGACGCCCTGGAGTGCAACATCGTGTATCCAACTCCGTTGGTAGCTGTTCAAAGTAGGCACCGCAATTTCCTGCGCTCGTGTGGTCGTGACGAAGGCGAGGTCCGGGAAAGGCATGACCTCGGGGACAAGCTTCTCGACGTACAGCTGGAACATTTTGGGTTTTTTAGGCTCCGTGCTAGACCTTGCCATCGTTGCGAAGATGCGAGGTAAAGGCAGAAAATAGGACTAAGTGGGATGTGGTCAAAGTGGTGTTGAGTCAAGAAGCAACGAAATGCCACCCACGGAATGATAGGACACCAACAACGGTGCGTGGCCAAACAGGGTGCTTTGTCTGATTCGAATTGGGAAATTGGAAAGCCACTGCTAGCTTCAAAAGGAAACAGTGGCCACCGTATCCGAAACAACCAACAGGCCACCGTGTCCGAAACGACGAACAATAGATTCAACTGTGGGCCATATAAATCAACGGATTCGAATTTAAGACTTCAAAACTCCATATCGTACCTCCTGTTCGCAACCATGACCACATCACTTCAAGAGACCCGTCGTCTCTTTGGCCCACACAACCGACCACAGCAAAATACCAATGTTCGCCAACGTGCTTCTCTTCGCAAAGCACTCGAGCTCAGCTCCAGACAAGATCTCGAGGCAGCACTTGAGCGGACAGTTAACCTGCGGATGGCAATGGGTTTAAACTTCACCGCTAACCAATTCGGAAAAGTTACTGGAAATTTCGTGAGTACTTCTCTGGATTTATTTTGCCACTGGGGACTCACGCGCCAATGTTAGGAATACAACGGTCATCGCCTGTTCAAAGCCACCCTCCCTCCACCTCCTGAGGAACAGCAACACCTTCGAGATTATCTCGTTGCATATGACGCCTATTTCAAGAAACGCGGCAACGACTACGCCGTTCGCGATCCAAGTGCGAGGGACGGTCTGCAGGCGGCAGAGCAGACCTGGCATGATTGGATGGTGCGCTATCGCCTTGCCCGCGGGATGGGACCTCGTCCGGACTGGGCGTTGGAGCCACTCCCTGGGCTTCAGAGGGTCCGTGTTACCCCTCCACCGCGCGCGATCGGATCCTCCGCTCGTCCAGCTGCCACGCTACCCCTGCCGCACGGAGGCGTTCCTCTCGCCGTCGCCGCTGTACCTGCACCCCAAGCATTCCCCCACCTCCCGACTCCTCCTCCTCGGACTGGACTCGGTTCCCAGGGCCTGGGATCGATCGATATGCTTTATGAGGTGCCCGAGCCTGTGCACACTCCGCGGAAGAGGAAGTTTCTTGGAGTCATCGAAATCTCCGATAGCGAGAACGACGAGCCGCCTGCGCCGCCACACAAGAAGCAGAGAAGATTCTTGGGCTTTGTGGACTTGACGAATTGACGAGAATGAGAAATCTAGATATTTTGAGGACGAAATTATGTAGTTATCAATTTGAATCACCTATGAACTGTCTACCGTTGTCGGTCTACAAGTCCTGGTACTCCGTTAAAAAAAAAAACATGAACTGTGTTTCGCCACTAGATGCGAAACTCGGACGCGGTGTGACGAAGGCACGTGGTGTGACAAACACGACATATATCTGGTGTCGCATTTGAGCTCTGCACATAGAAGAAACTTGAAAAGACCTTGCTTTCTGGTGAAAAACATTGCTATTATAGTGCGCGCAACTGTGTATATTTCAGTCTTTTCTTTGAGAATCTCGGAGCAAGATATGTACAAACCGTCTCGTCCAATGCATGTGGAATAAAGAACTACATTCAAGGGTAGTAGGAAGACCCATGTGCCGACATGAAAGTCTGGCACATCCACTCTTCAAGTTGAGGGGCTGACATGAAGTCGAGCCTACATACGAAGACCGACATGAAGTCGAGTCCACAACATGCATGCTTCACTGAAAATAAGCTGCCTAAAGAAATGAAAGACATTTCAGAATGGTAGGTCTTGTCGCAAAAATTGGGACAAAAGGGAAAGCTGAGAGATAATGGATTGTTGAGAGAGCCTCGGCGCGGGTACGATTATTTATCCGATATGCCAGGAGGACATGTATGGCCCGGGTACGAGGCAACAGTGAGAGCAAGAAAACGAAAGGGGCGGCGTACATAGGGAGATGATTCGAAGGGAAGAGGCCAGAGAGAGGTCGTGGTGAGAGTGAAGTGCCAGCATGCCGATATTTGGTTGTGCTGGGCAAGATCATCATCAGCACAGCATCGTATCTTGTCTCTTGCCAAGCGCCGTCTCTTCAGCCCCGCTCTTGAAGACCAGCCATCTCCGCCCCAAATCAATTTGTAACCTCCGGGGATCTCGACTTCAGGTCAGATCCTCAACTTGGACGGTCTCGACTTCACGTCAGACCATCCAAGACTTGGTCTCGACTTCACGTCAGACCTTTGTGAGGCGACTTCACGTAGGATCTGCCAATTCAATTGGCCTCGCGTGTGTCTGGCGTCTCTCATCTCTTCATGTAACTACAATGTCTGTAAATTTGCTCAAGAATCGTAATTATAACGGTCTGCGGTCATCTTCTCCTTTTTGCGACTTTGCTAAACTGAAGCTAAAGCCCCGTTGAACGCTTTCGATGGCAAAGTTGCTGCGTTTGCTCAATTCCACGCATCCCAGCATTTTATCACAACAAACACCGACTACGTGCCTGCCCTGCCATCTCTAACCGTCCCTCATGCTCTTTTTCTGCGTGCGGACGGGCGGTACGGAACGGATGACCCCGTTCTTTGGCCGCAGCAGTGGACAGCTCGATATTGTCATTTACCTGCAATAGCGAAAAAAGGGACCCGACCCGAACTCGAGATAATGTGGTGGGATCCCACTCCCGCAGATTTTGTTGTCAAGCCAGGTTCTGTAATGCGGGGCTTGGGCAGGCTGAGCCACGTCTCTGCATCCCAATTCGTCGAGCCAATCAATTCTCTTGTGAACCGGTGCCAGCAGTTTCGGCGGAGTTCCGCAGTCCCTGTATCACCACTATTCGGCGAGTTGATTCAAAATCTCCTCATGGGGATGGAACAGCTTCAGTGCCTGCCAACTACATACCCGAAGATGGTCTTTGCGGTTACATCTCTACAACGCGCATTTCTGGAGCTGGACGCGCTTTATTGTTACATGACCGTGTACAAACCACGCATAGATGATTACACGACCGCGAGCACCATGAAAACCCCGGTCGCTCAATGTGTCGGGGCATTTACGGTAGAACCATCCGTGGCGCAACAACTGTGGTGTGCACGTCTACCATTCTGGTTTATTCGGCCAACCTATGTCTTTTCCGAGGAGAATATCTTGGCAGTGGTGCCTTTGAAGGACCCAGTCTTCCTTCAGCTGGAATCGCTGGGCAGCGGGGCACCACCAGTCATATATAGTGGAAGCAGCACTACAGATAAAATTCTTGCCATCCAGAGGGCCGCAGCACAAACCCCGTGGTATCGTGACCCGTTCGAGAATGCGAATCCGTTTCCACCCGCTTCTCCCCTTACCCCAATTGCGAGCACCTCTTCTGCTTCGATTACTAGTCCCTCGGTTGTCTCGGTCGCGGCCACCAGTGATGCGCGCGGAAAAACCAAACAGCAGCGTTACAAACCTTGTATGTGACTCGGGCAGAACGATGGATTTTCGGACTAACATATAACTATAGATTCTCTGTCCGAGACTCCAACGAAAGCGAGAAAGCTGTCTCAGAGCCCCGCGAAGCCTCAACACGATAAGAGCTCTGCGAAGCCTCAACGCGATAAATTTGCTGCTCTGGGTGTTCCCGAGATGCCGCCTCTGATCAATGCCTGGTCTGAGGCACTCGCAAATGTGGATCGGTCGGTATCCCCGTTCACATCTGACCCTGCTGATAGACGATACGTCCTCCCCGAACCCGCCCTACTTGTGAACACAACCCCCGATCGGCGCCGCAAGTTTCTCCATCACTGGAGTATGCTATCTGACGGCTTCATGTATATGTTGAGCCAACCGTCCCATACCCAACTTCTGACTGCCCAAGAATGGCGCGACGTCCTAGAAGGGCTCCTCACACCACGCGGCCACACCGACTCCAAAACCTACCGGCGGAGTTCGCAGCTCGAAGACCGCATACGCCCGGCAATGGTAGCATGCGGTTTTGACAGCCTTGAGGGTTTCCCTGCCCCCTTCGATTCTCTGCGCGACTTCAGTCTCGAGCAGACGCGGGAGATTGTATGGGAGGTGGCGGAAACCAACTTCCGATTCGAATTTTTAGCATTGGACAAGCGTGCATCCAAGAAGACACGGTTGGACGACGTGAAGGCTTGTTTTGCCGGGCATACACTGATTGGGGTGCCCTTAGAAATGAGCAAGCGTGGTCTGGCTGCGATTGCAGTTGCGGATCGCCATCGCTATCTGGTGAGAATTGCGAATCTCATGCGCGATTGGACGACCAAGTCTCCTCGTCCGAATCTTCTTGACCGTCCACAGTGGTTTGCATCCGACACTGTGCAGCTCGAAATTGTGATCTGTCGATATTACACACAGGCCTTTTGGGAGTATTTTGGACGCGCTGCTGTTGTGCCGATGCGTTTGGACCATGACTTGGAAAAGACAGAGAGATAATGCCAGAATACATCGTCCCCCTGTATATCATTCGCTTAATGGTCCCCTGAGTACATAACAGATCTTGGAAAGATTGTTGCACATTGATTTTTGTGTTGAATGGTATGTCGATCTCGGAGTCTCGTCGGAGTTCAGAACACGTTTTGGCTAGGCAATACATGGGGGCTTCCATTTGGATTAAAAATGAAGCCATTTTCAATGAATACCCCCTGTTGTATCTTGACTGAACACTGAAGTTAGAGCTCCTGTATTCAGCAGCAAGCTGCTTTGATTTTTCAATCCCGCTCGGAGTTGAAATATTCTTGTTCCGTTTCGGCTTGGTCCGATTATTCCGGCCTTGATGTTACTTTGTCACTGTCACCCTTCTCGCACACGACTGCCATCTCCATTTTTTCTTTACGACGACTCCACCGCGTTGCGCGTCTGAAGCCGCGTGGTACAACACATCAATGGTGTGCATACACCACTCGAATGCCCTAGCACCCCGAGTGCTTACTGCCGAATGCTCACTCAAGATGTCCAGGTCGGCGGCGCCATTTTACCTCCGAGTCCTGATGGAAATTTGTGCCCGGTCAGTTTCCATTCTTCCTCTCAATCAGTAATGTTTGGGTCATGTTGAATCTTTTCAGTCCTTCATCGGTGACCAAATTCCAACTATCCAGATACCAGCAGTCTTATTTCCCTCTTGATGGCTTCGAAACATTTCTACCGTGCGTCCGAATTCTGTTCCCAATGTTCAAAGACTTATTGTAGATTCACAGGTTGACTTTCATCCCTACATAGGATTGAAAAAAATTATCTGTCTGTTTTTTTCCCCTGCTGGCTCGACTTCATGTCAGCCCAGGCTCGACTCCATGTCAGCCTGCAGCAGCTCTTTGCCAGACTTTCATGTCGGCACTGTTTAGATTGTTAATTACTGTTACTCAACTTTCATTGTACTTCGCCTAACAATTGCAATCAAAGTGCGCTTTGGAGCTGTCGACTTCCAACTTGACAGTGACCACCACCTTATCTAGGCCCGTTCTTCCTTTCATTCGCAGACATGAAAGCCCGCGTCAAGAACAAGAAACCCGGCAGACAAGAGCAAGCCAGCACGGCGTACCTCGCCTCCAGTGTTCCGACCTACACTGTAAATTTCCATTCATGTGAGGGCTTGCCACCCGTGTCCGGACATACACACTTACCCCCCACGCAGCATCCAGTACTCCAAGAACCGAAACGCACTACGTCCCAGTCCCGGCGGCATCCGTGCCTCAACCGATCTTCGGCCCGCCACTCGACGAAACCTTGCACAAAGACCCCTCCCTCCCGTTTCTCGATGCAAGCACGACAGCTGAGGACATTGCGGGCAGCATCCCCGCATATGACGCCACCGCACCGTCCGGTGAGAAGGCTGAAAAGATCCGACAGGTCAGTATAATTTGTGACGGGTACAGCTTCAAAACTAAATTTGCATTCAGACCGTAGCGCACATGGAAGAGCTGAAGGCCGAGCAAGCAGTGTTTCTACAGATCCTACTCTCGCTTCATTACGGCTCCCAGATTGGTGCCCCCTGCGTTTGTGGCGGCGTGCGTGGTGTCGCATGTAGTGATTGCCTACAGGCACCCCTTCTCTGTCGACAGTGCTGGCTGAACAAGCACCGAACGATGCCCACACATTGGGCCCTGATTTGGGACACGACTAAGGGATTCTTCGAGAAGCACGACTTTTGTCGAGTCAAGCCAAACGCTGCGGTCGGACTCGGTCATTCTGGCGAGCGGTGCCCTAACGCGGGCGTGGCTCAGCCCTTCACCTTGGTGGACTCCAATGGCATTCATGCCACTGCCATGGCGTTCTGCGGATGCAAGACCAATGGGAAACTCACACCACGCTTCCAACAACTCTTGCACGCGGGCATATTTCCTGGTAGTGTAAAGGAGCCCAAGACGGGGTATACGCTCGGTCTTCTTGAATACTACCGTCAGCATCGGAATCAAGGGAAGGGTTCTGCACACAATTTTGTCCTCGTTCTGCAGCGCCTTGCAGACCCTTTCTTTGCCGACTCAGTTCCGGTGAGTTCAAGCGAAGGCACCGGTCGAATTCCGCACTCAAATTCCATGCTCCTAGGATATCTACGCCAACTTCCTTGCGATTACTCGATTCCATGAATACCTCGATATAATCATGCGACGCGGGCATGCACATAGGCTTGACGAGCCTCTCCCTGGCGAAACAGACCGCCCTTACCCCAACCGCCCAGCAGGATACCTGGGTTTGCGATGTGCAGCTTGTCCCGAACGCGGCGTAAATATGCCACTGCAGGTTAAATATAAAAAATATCTTCGGTGAGTCGCTTTCACCGGGGGCAAAGTCCGAGGAAGGTGATTGTGATCTTCCGGCCAGGAAGGTGCACAGGAAGATGCGCCGGAAGGTGTGCCGGCAGGTAGCACGGCAGTACGCAGGCAGTTGCAGCGTGGCCTGGCTATGGCAGGTTTGCAACGGAAAGCAGCCCGGTCCCGGGAGCCGCCCGGGTAGCCGCGCGCGGGCCGGGACTCGACCTTGGTGTCGGCTGTTTGAAACGTGGCTGCCGGGCGACTGCCCGCGTGCCTGCCTGTGTACTTTCCTGCGTGCCTTCCAGGTTACTTCCTCGCCGGAAGTTCACAGGCGCCTTCCACGGACTTTGCCTCCGGTGTTTACGTGCCGGAAAGACACTGCTAATGTAAATATCAGACACCTCGTATCGGAGGACCTCACATATGATGGCAATTACAAGGCCAATTTGTTCTGCAAGCGCGACGATGGTAGCGATAAAGCCCTCACCGACGGGGCAATGTATTTTCCTAATCAAAAGGAATACGACCGTGTCGTGAAGGAGTACGTGATCCCAGAGGAAGACAAGGTGAATGAAGCCGCCGTCTCTTACTGCTCGCCGCTGATAACCCACCCAAGGAAGTCCCTTGTAAGGCGCACATCGGGTCCATTCGGCACCAGGGCTCAGTCAAATATGGAAATACGGCTGTTAGTGGTGTCATCGCGGCGGCGTGTGGTCATGCCGTCGCAGGATCGTTTGTCGACATGATTAAGGGTGAAGCGTGCGTCTTTCTGTACGCGATGGGGATGTACACTTACTTTCTGGACAGTTTTGCGCTTGTGACATACGCACAGCGCGAGTATCTTAGGCACACCAACTCGCCACCTCACGGCCCAGAGAGCGCCACACCCTTTGTGTCTAGCTACGACAGTTATTGCTCATTCGTGGTACACCAGGTCAAGCGGGCGATTGATCTGTTTCCAGACGAGACCTGGCTCCATGAACTGCTGAAAACCATTGAAGGACAGATTCCAGCGGATCATATCAACGGTCATGGTGCCCGCTGCCAGGCCATATGGCAGGCAGTTTATTTCGCATGCAGGGCTCATTTTCACGGGGAGACCGCGGAGGTGCTCTGGGCATTCTTGAACCCGCTTGGCTCTTCAACGCGCCAAATGACCGGGGCGGCGCGCCACGATACCATGAATTTCGTCGTGGACGCGTGGAATACCTCAAAAGTGCTGCGTCAAGGTAGGACTTGATCTTTGATTCATATAGGGCGCTGCTAACCTTCACTGTTTAGCGGAACTTCTCGCCGCAGAGCGACTTGACGCTCTCCAGCTCTTCGAACTGCACATGGCCGTTGTCGAGGACCTCAGTAAGCAGCATGCCACCAAGGTCGGTGATTGGTCGCGAATGTCACGGATCACTACTGTGTCGGACGACGGCACTATTAAAAGTGTTTATCAACACCAAACTACCACCGGTGGGTTCTTATCCAATTCCCATATCCTTGGAGCTCACTTCAAAGCTCGTGGCGTTTAGTATTAACTGTCGAGAACACTCTGGCCGCCATGGTGGCTGAAGAACGCGAGAGGCAGAGGAACGAAGACGGGGAATCAACGACAACGTCGGTGGCAGGATGGATTGCGGAGGGCATGAAGATTCAGCGTGACCAGTACGTTTCGTGCTATCTTCCGCGCGGGATGCTCTTTTAACCAACGATGATACAGAGCTCTCGTCATCGCGCTCCTTGGAAACCATAAAGAGCATCCTTTACAAGACACCTGGGAGGCCATCACCAAATTACGCGACTCCCTCAATATCGACTTGAAGAATTTCAGGGAACGCCAACGGCTCGTCTACCCACGTCTGAAACTCAGCGCACTGGACGTAGACGAGCCGGAACTCACGGCCATCCAACTGCCATCGTATCGCATGAAGCATAAACAGCGTGGTGTCAATGCCACCAATGCCACCGGCGAGGACCTCGCGCTACAAGAGGCAGAAATCCGATTGCGGTGTAGCTCAGCCGACAATGGGATTCTGAGGGTGCAAGACGCGTCCTTAGCCCTCTCGGCGGTCAAGAAAGCTCGGGATCTCGATTACCGTGGCCAGAACGGGAAAACACGGTCGCAGCGAAATCTGGAAAAAGCAGAGCTCATGAAGACATTCGAGATCGCGATGTATAACCAGGCACGCGATGCGCTAATCCATCTGGGCCACATGGGAACGGACGACGTAGAGCCCTATCGCCCGCTAACCCACCGCGACACCCGCAGGAAGGAAACACACTTGCACCGGGCGAAGGGCGACTCACGATTATTTGACGGTACAGCTTGGTATTTGCAGAGTGGGGAGCGGATATCAGAGGCAGCAGTGCGCACGAGAGGCTCCGACGTCAACGCGGACAGTAGCGAAGATGATGAACCCAGGTTATTGGCCGGGACTCAGACGCTGAAACGAAAAGGTACGGTGGCACAGTGGATTAATCAGTCTCCTCCGGCACTGACATATTCCAGGTTTCACAAAGTCCAAGCGAGCGCCAAAGCGTCTCAAGGACATTGCTCCGGACGACGTGACAGTGGACCCAGTTTCGATGTCCGAGGCTGAGGACAGCGACCCCGAGATGGCACCGTCCAAGCCGAAGCAGTCAAACTCGAAGAAGGGACAGTCGAAGGCGGCGAAGAAGCCCGAGGGCTGGATTTGGCTTGACGGTTTGACAAGGGGACGAGATTTGGGTGATGATACGAAATTGGCAAAGTACAAGGAAGAGAGTACGTTGACGCGTCCTTGGTGATGATCATCTAATGACAGCCTACAGGCGATCAGGTACAGTGGCACCGAGCCGAAGCGGAGATGTACCGCTGGTTGGAGCAGTACGAACGCAAACACGCGGAGCTCTTTCGCGTCATCGAGCGGTTCAGCCGAGACTCCGCTGTGTGGACGGGACAGGGGGATCGCGAAGAGCAAGAGAATGGCTGCAATGGAGCGGTGTCCTTCGCCCGGATGCAAGCTGCGATGTACAAGCGGCTGGAGCACAACGCGAAGGCGATCAACAAGAGCAAGGACTCTGGCGCACATCACGACTGGGTAACGGCGACTTCGTTCGATGACCTCGTTAACAAGATTGACGGGTGGCGGGACGTTGTCTTCAAATGGATGGATGACATGGTGCGTATAAAACAGCAGTGTTTCAGGTTACCTGGTGATTGACTCCGGATCAGGGAATTCACAGGGCGTATAAGGACTTTTAGGCTCGCAAATGTAGTTATCGGGTGTATACTACACAGCAAGGAGAACACTTGAGTAATTGGAAAAACTTAAGTGGCAACCGGAACTCAAGTCCACGCTAAACTCAAGTCCACGTTAGGGCTTAAGTTCCGTCAGACAAGCTTAAGTTTGGTGCTTGATAAGTTCTAGCACGGAACTTAAGTCCTGCGAAAGTGCAGCAGTACATCACCCCCACCCCGGCCCCGCATATGTACAGTGGAAGAACTTAAGTTTTCTGAGCGCACTTTAGTCCTCAAGTGGTTCCACCGGAGGAACTTAAGCTATGCTGGTTTTATTTCACACGCCTGACCAGTAGCAGCTGGTACCGGGAAAAGTGTTTTGAGGTAAAGCTCATCCAATATGGCCAAACTCCGGTCTAACACCGATTGAATAAACAGCTCTATCGCGATAGATCACCTTTTCGACTATCGACCGGCGAAAGTCGCGAACAGCCATCCAGCGACCCCGAATTTCGGTATCGCATATTTCTACTTCGACTTCAGAGATGAAAAGAAGCAGCTGCTCGAAACCATGCTTCGGTCCATCATCATGCAGCTTTCCGAACAATCCCCCACTCCCTATTCCGCACTCGATCAGCACTTCAAGTCCTGCCAAGGCGGGAAATTTCCAACCTATGGCGACCTTCTTGCCATGCTCGACACAATACTTGCTGAATTCACCGGCACCTATATCATCCTCGATGCACTCGACGAATGTAGTGAGCTCGACGAACTTGTCCACTTCATCTCAACCCTTCGCGGATGGGGAAAATCATTACACTTCCTTGTCGCGAGCCAACCCCGCACAATCTTTCTGGACTCCGCCGCGTTCGACGGAGCACTGGTTGTTGTTCTCGAGCGAGACACCACCCATGCTGATATTTTGCAGTTTGTGAACAGCAAACTCGAGCTCGACTCCAAATTGAAACACATAAAGAAGGCCAAGGATGCTGCTCCTAAGATTGTCGACAAGAGCAACGGAATGTCAGTAACTTTTGGATATTCAAGAGTGACTTTTAATACTTATTTGATGGCAGGTTTCGTATGGCGGCATGTCTGCTGCAGGAATTGACACGGAAAAGAGTTGATACCAATATCGACAAAATACTTGCTAAGCTCCCGAACGATCTATTCGGAATCTATACCCGCTTTCTTCAGTCGATCGACGAGGACGATTTTGTCTACGTTGCAGCACTTTTGCGCTGGGTCACCTTCTCTGTGGAACCCGTCACCTTGTGTCAGCTCGACGAGGCCCTTGCGATCAACTTTTCCGAGCCAGATCAATGGGTGTTCGAACCAGAGAACAGGGGCAGGGTGGATGTGGTCTGTGGTTTGCTGGAAGGACTGGTCACTGTTCTCCCCGCTACACCCACATCAAGTCAACATCAAGCGCGACTAAGCCTAGCACACTCATCGGTCAACGACTACATCGTGTCTGAGAAATTCTTGGAGCAATACAAAGAAGACCTGAAGGAGGCACATTCCCACACATTCCTCGCCCAATCATGTGTCACATATCTCCTTCACTTTGAAAACAATCCTTTGAATGCCAACACATTGCCTAAATATCCGCTGGCACAGTATGCAGCCCACTTCTGGTCCCATCACCTGCTCCGGTGCAATGACCGGGGTGTCCTACAGCACTCAACCATGCACCTCCTCGAACAGGGTAGCAAACAGTTCGCTGCCTTGAACTGCGTCTATGACATTGACAACTCATGGCGTGACCCAGATTGGTCACGGCACGCTCCGTCACCTCTGTATCTATGTTCCGCAATTGCATATATTGAAGGGGTCAGATTACTCCTTGAGCATGGCGCCGACGTAAACGCAGCGGGCGGGGAATACGGCAGCGCGCTGCAAGGCGCGGCTTCGGAAGGCCATATGGACATTGTCCGCGTTCTCCTCGAGAAGGGCGCCGATGTTCACATATCGGGCGGGTGGTATGGGAGCGCACTGCAAGGTGCAGCGGCGGCAGGCAATGTGGACATTGTCCACCTCCTCCTCGAGAAGGGTGCCGACGTGAACGCAGCAGGTGGAGAATACGGCAGCGCGCTGCAAGGCGCGGCTTCGGAAGGCCATATGGACATTGTCCACCTCCTCCTCGAGAAGGATGCCGATGTGAACGCAGTCGGCGGAGAATACGGCAGCGCGTTGCAAGCCGCAGCGGTGTGCGGCAAGGTGGAGAATGTCCGCATCCTCATCGAGCACGGTGCCAACGTGAACGCGACGGGCGGGAAATACGGCAGCGCGCTGCAAGGCGCGGCGGTGAGCGGCAATGTGGACATTGTCCGCATCCTCCTCGACCATGGCGCCGACGTAAACACAGCAGGCGGCGAATATGGCAGTGCTCTGCAAGGCGCGGCTGCGGTAGGCCACATGGACACTGCCCACGTCCTCCTCGAGAAGGGCGCCGACGTAAACGCAGCAGGCGGATATTTCGGCAGCACGTTGAGGGCCGCGTCCGCAAACGGCCACAAAGGGATCGCTCAGCTGCTTCGCGAGCATGGAGCACTGGACGCGGCACCGGGTGAACCAGAGTAGAATTCATTGTACTGGATGGTGCATTGATACGAAGTCCTGCGTATTAGACAAAATCAACATTCATTCACAGAGTACTTATTAGCGATACTTGTAAATCCGGACGAGAAAGTTCTACAATACATACACGATAACGCAGTCCTTTTTCTCATTCTTAGGATGCTCTTCCTCGACCAGCACGACAAGCTAAGCATCTGATCAGAGTTGTCCTCCTCGGCTTGGATTTGCTGTGCGAGGAGATGGTGGTGAAAGTCATCGGCTGGCTCGAGCGTGATGCCGCCTGCGGCGATGGCGAGGCGCGGCGGCGGAGGTGTAGAGGCAGCGCAAGGGTAGGTCTATGTGACGCACTTAGTGTCAATGGAAGCCTAAATGTAGAGAAGAGAGAGTACGCACTGTTCCCATGCGTCTCGATGTCGATGGCTCGTCGCTCGTCGTGGGTGGTCTGGCCGAGGAGGAGAAGCCCGGGCACGTCGAGAATGGGAAGTACGAGGCGATGGTGTCGAGGGCGTAGTCCCGTTGCAGCCACCGAGGCCCACAGGGCACCCGGAGAGGCGGATGCAAAGAAAGCCTAGAGCAGCACAATCCTGGAGAGACTGGGATAAGGAACAAGAAGGGCATGAAAGGGGGCGAAGACAACGCACTAGCACGGGGTCGGCAGGTGCATCGAGCAGCAGGCCCGTGGTAGCGCCAAAGGTGCGCAGATTGCGGACGGCAGCGGGGCAGCGGTATCGGAGGGTATCGGCTGCGCGACGGGCACGGGTTAGGCAGGACCAGTGTATGCAGGGGCCCGCTAGTTCCAGGCGTACGCAGGCGGCGCATTGATGGCAATTAAGTGCGAGAGGACGACTGCGCAGGAGTGCGTGCCATCCGGCCACGGCGGTGCGGCAATAACGACTCGTTCCCGTGCTTGCACAGTGACGATCCCCGCCGAGGCTGAGGCGGAGAGCACGCTGTGAGTCTCACTGTCTCATTGGCTGTGGAGGCGGGCCTTGGGAAGTTGCGGACGGCGACGTCAAGAGCATCGACGGAGCTGGACGTCACGTTAGAGCGCACCGGTAATCGTAGTAGATATATTACGTACCGGGCTTCCCAGAATTGAAGAAGTAAACCCATTCCATGGATTAAGTATCCCACCCATTTGTGCTTGAAAGAATCCTGGCAGCGGGGATGGGTCGCGAGCGCGAGCACGAGCAAGTGCCGGCAGGGAGTCGGAGCGGATGAAACGAGGCGTGAGAGCCGCGAGTGCTGATTTTTTCTTCTTGCTGGATCATGCGCCTCGCTTCGCGTTCTGAGGAGAGCGAGAAACGTGCGGGCCAGACGCCTCAATGGTGTTTTGAAGGTTAAACTGTATACATCGCATAGAAGTTCAGGCACTGCAGGCCGATGCTGCTGCCCCACGGCGTGCACGGTCCGTTTGGAGATGGCGCAGACATGTATGTGCATCTCGTCCTTGTCCCGCAATCGACGTGGTGGTGGGTTTTGCGACGAATCGCGCTGTTGCCCGAGCAGGTGGGCGCGGCATTGGCGTCGTGGTGACTAAGTCGTTCGTCAACGTCGACCCGGGCAGACTGGGGAAGGCAGGCTGCCAGAGGCAGAGTCCGAGTCGGTGGCGGAAGAGAAGCATCAAGATAATATTGATGCGGGATCAAAGCCATCATTCTCCTCTCTTCCTTGTTTTATTCTGAGTTTATTGTGAGTCCCAACAGTTCGATGGCTCAGTTATTCAAGGCTCATGGAGACCTCATTGAGATACACCGTTCGATCCTCTTTCTTGGGCCAAATATCCTGTGGCGCGCCGACGACGAGTCTGTGCCATCAACCTTCAATGATTCAATCTAAACCTTCCGGTGCAGCGATTTTCGTCCCTTCCCTCCCCGGTACCCCTCTGCGCTCCCTTTTCCTGGTTCCCACTTGGAACTCTTCACCGGCCCGTAAACGGTAAGATTATGACACCGACTCGTCAAGTGGCAAGCATGTCCAGTACGAAGCACACGATACGCCCACACGCCCAACGCCGCTGCGCGGCGCTCAGCACAAGTTCATGCGCGCCCCACGATACGCACCGTGCTCGCGTTCACATACATCTGTCCGCCCACCTCCCTCTCTCAAAGCTTTTTACTCTCCAATTGCTCTCCCCCGGGCTTGCTGATTCCCACTTCCCCAGCTCGGATGTCAGTCTATACAAACTTTGTATAGACTCAAGGACGATGCATCTTCATCCTCGAATCAAGCCAGCAAGTTTTGAACTCCTTATTCAACCCAGCAATTGAACGACTTGTCGGGATGGCAAGGCGACGCACCGTGTACTTGATTGGTAAGATACAAGCAAGTCTGGATCGGTCACGCTAGCCCATCCCTTGGCGGAATCGACGTCTGAAGTATCGGCAAGGAACCTAGCAAAATATCAGTCCATGGAAGGAAATCGACTCGTCATGAATTCCGCGTTTATGCACACGCGTTCGCGCTAGCGAGTTGAATTTCCGACCCACAATTAATCCAGTCGTTGCATAAACAATATTTGCAGGACGTGTGTGATGATCTGGATTCCACATCAACAGCGAATAAGGTATGCTTTCTTATTGTTGTTCGAACAGAAACGCAACACAAACCCGCAGGATTACAGCTGAAAATCTGGTGCAAAGATTAGCGGACGGGAATGGAATCATTTGAGGGATCTGACAGAGCAAATATCTGCGCGTCCGATCCCACTACGTGGATGAGAGGCTGCCAAAATTCAAGTTGAGATTGAGTAAACAAGTTCAGAGGAGACACTCATGATTGGATCTAGCCCGGGTCTCAAAGATGAATTTAATCCATGAGCATGCACACACGTACGAACCGAGAACTTCCCGGAGTGAGCCAGAATCGGGCGCCGATTCATGAATATGGTCTCAGTGCTCGTTGGATAAAAAAAAGTTATCAATTCTGGTTGGCAGCATTCTCGCGCCTGGAATATCTCAGCAGTGGAATGACTGCAATCAAAGGGTTGCGAGGCCATCTACGACACAGCCTCGAAATAAATCTAGAGCTCAAAAACGGAGTGGTTGATTTTGATCTTTGGATATGTAATATGATTCCAGGTTCGAACAACCTGTTGAATTCTGAAGAACCAAAGTCTGCTTGAATTTCGACGGCGTGGAAAGGCTGCACCATTGATTCTGGTGGTCCATGTAGGTAGCGAGATTTAAAACAAACCATATAGCCCGGCGTACCTGTTTTCGAGATGAGATAAGTCTGAAACCAAGGCATAGAGTCTGTTGAAAATTGAGGGCAAATAATATAGTCCTCAGCGTTGAGCCCAACATCAGGGACCCAAGGTTGAGCCTGATCCGACTAGGCAGTGGCGGGCGGCAATAACATCCCTGGGATCTCGAAGAGTAATCATCGAGAGAGACAGAATTTGGACGTCGAAAATTGAGAAAAGACTCATGGCCGAGATGGCCGAAGCCCTGGTTGAACTTGATCGAGGGGAGCGGACGCTCAAGCTGGAACCCTGAGTAACTGGTTGATGGAAGGCAGAATTTGAGGATAAAAGATGAGTGAAGGTAACCCAGACAAAGCGAATGCGCTAGGCAAATATGGGTCGGAACACAAAATTGGCGCGCATTGATCCACTCGGAAAAATGGAAGCGGGGGGAAAAGGTATAACTAAAGGAAAGATGGAAGTAAGCAAAGCAAAGCAAGAACGTCGATGAAGGAATGGCATGTCAAACATATACATCCGTAAATTGGAACGGAAGATAATATAGAGGAAGCGGGAAGACCATAGGAGAAGAGTGTAAAAGTTGAGTTGAGGAAGACAGAGGCGAACCGGGCACAAGTCCGGTTGGCGTGCATATGTATCCAACAAAAGAGCAAGGAAGAGGACAGCGGAAAATGACTTTGAGCGGATCAGCGACACAGGTGGATGGGTGAAAATGAACGGGGGTACACGTACTAGTGAAGCGATGGATAGACAAAGAATGTGTGTTCATAGTAGCACGCACATACCAGAGCGAAGTCGGGTGGAAATGATTGAAACCCGGATTCGGGGGATTCTGGATTCAATTAGAAATCAAGGGCAGATTGTGACGTACGAGGGGCGGGGAACATCGATCCATGGAGATTCTCTCGTTCCACTAGATGTTGTTGAATTACAGACACACTTGATGACCAGTCCAAGTCCAGGGCATCGATCAGCAATTCGGGTGTCTGGGAAGACAACCCGCCCCGTCTAGCGAAATATTTTCAGTTCATGGCTGGATGCCTCAGAGGGAATGTATGGTCCGGGAAATTTTTCTGGGCCGGTATTGGTGGAACTGAGAGACCGCGTTGGGTACAGGAGCAGAATGAGGTCAGACAACGCAAGTGTGTATTCTGTGGAGGTCTGAGTATCACATCGTATCGGGCGTAGTGGCTTTCAGCCAGCCCTAGTCCCACTTCATGGCTCTTACTACTCCACCCATTCCCATTTTCCGACTTTCGCTCAAGTATGAGATCCATCGTCATAGACGGACTGGAACACCAAAGACTTCAATAATGGTTCCCGGGTGCAGCACAGACTGACTGAAAATGTCTTTGATGTGCCAGGTGTCGGTTGCATGACGCATCGAGTTTGTTTATTTGCACCTAATGGAACCGGCCGCATGAGAGGACAGCTTTGAGACCCAGAAGAGATTCATGCGAGCGCCAGAAATGAGACAGGGAAGTTCCGATGTGGATTGACGATGGGATGTAGTCCTGTGGTTACCACGCCCTGTCAATAGGCGACCAGGCTTATTATATAAGCATCCCTTTTGGGACATCACGTGTACCTTGCACTGGCGCGACCAGACGCGACTGTACGCGTTCATCGAGGGTTACAGCATGAAATCTGATACCAGAGCTCTCCAGATATGATATCCTCCTACACTGCACCTTTTCTCAGCAGATTTGTGTCCAGAGTTACTTCGTCGACTCAAAATCCGGCTTTATGGCCGCATTCAGATGTCAAGAGCTTATGAGGTGAGATAAATTCGGAAAATAATGCAGCAGGATCCGAGAGTGTTTAAAACCCCTCACCAGCCGTAACTGCAGAGTTTGGCATACAAGGTCGCGTCAAACTGCTCGAAGACGCGTTAAATCAACGTGTTGTTTGGCTGTGTATCCCTGATCGTTACATAATAAGGCTGGACGCCGCTTATCAGACGCGGTAACTAACAGACTAAGTAATGAGGTTACGAGTGATAGTCTGTCTGGAGAGACTAGATGGGATGCTGAGTGGCGAAAAAATGGCATGGCGGCGCTTGCAAAGCGCACCTGCCTTTTTCGGCCATTTGGTGGTTCGGCGATGTTCGGACCTTCGGCTTTTCAGCACTCTCAACGACTCAACGCCTTTTCGCTCTCTTTGGGCCTCCCTCGGCGGCTTTGGTTTTCTCATCCCGGGCTCTGACGCTCCTCTCCTGCATGAAAGCTCTCAGCTGTTACTTTGTAAACAAATGACACGACATGTCCGTGCCTGTGGATTCAAGCGTAACACGGACATCCCGATGCTGGCCAGCGAGTAGGCGGCGGACATTCAGTGCTGCTGTCAAGGAGGCTGAGGTTCGCATGCCCTTCCTCGCACCTCGCGATTGCTCACCCATCTCCACCCCCTGTTCTAGCTCTCTCCCTCCCTCGCACATGAGCTCGGCAGCGGCGAGCAGTCCCTGAGGAACTACCCGAGCACGACAGCGTCGCTCCACCCGGGCATCCAACTCGGGAAAGCGGAGAAGAGTCGTGCCGTATCGCACCCCCGCTCTCGTCGCCCTTTCAAGCCTCAAGTTCTGCACGCCGTACGCGCACGTACGATCATAGGCCTGCTGCCAGCGCCGAGTAATTACACGGTCCCGACGTGCTCGTCGCTGCCTGCGCACCCGGTGTCTTGCGCACTGGGGCCTAGCGTAACGGCTCGGTACGCTTTGGCCGACGCGGTGTATGGGACGCGTTCCTTGACCTCGTGCGTCCTTGCCCCTCCTTTTCTCTACCAGTGCCACACGGCTGACGAGACGCTTTTAGTCTCAAGCGGGCACGTTCGCCTCCTCCTCTGCCGGCCTCGCTCTGAAGCGCCTTGTCGGCCCGTCGCCCGCGTACTCACCATCTCGCGCACGCCGCTGCGTATGCGAGCGTCGAGGAGAACATAGCGTTAGCGCGCATGTCGGGCTTTCCTCGAGCGGCACGCCATCGCCCTCGCCGCGCATCTTCGGCCACCCTCTATCACCCGCCTTTCCTCCCCATCAACCGCATGACACGGGCGTAGTGGGGATGCAGCCCATGTGTCTGCACGCCCCGCTACCAAATTACGTGCCGCCCGCTGCCCTCATCGTTCGTGGCCTGGACTCGCGCACTGTCCCCCGGCAGTGCAGTGTCCCACTCCGCCCTGCGCACGCTGCTGCTGCTGGTTGACCTGAACTTGTGCGTCTTTTTACCTCCCTACTCCATACAATACGAGGTAGCTGATGAGACTTTCGCAGATCTATGAACCTACAACACTCACCTTCCCTCTCCTGTCCGAACTCCGCCACACCCTGCTCGTTGCCCCCACGCTGCGTGCGGCCGTCCTCGTTCTCCCATCGACTTCGGGTTACGCCGCTTCGCTACCCCGCGCATGCTCTACCGCCATCTCACGTCCTCGCATGCTCACTTGTACACGCACGCACCGCATCCTTCCCGCCGTGCGCTTTGCACGCCGCGCGGGCGATAACACGCCTCGTCGAGCTCATCCGCACCTGGACGTATGTCTGATTGGGAGCGCGCCCGTTGCGAAGAGGAGTTTTGGTGTGTGATGCAGCAAGAAAGGTTTTGCGCGAGTTGCAGAAGCACGAATGGATTCCCGACGATGTGATGCTTACATACGACACGCTGCGCCCCCGTGCCAACTCCGTGCTACCTCGCGCATCTCTCGCACTGCTGGCCGCAATCACCTACCGTATATCTACTCAGGTCCCGTACATCAACACCTATCCGCACTATCCCTCTCAATCCTCACCGCATGTTTATCTCCCTACTGTCGATACAAGATCACTGGCTCATATTTTGCCTCCACTTCACTCAATCTCCTTGACGGCTCTCTGTGACAGCTCTCTCGGCCGACATGGACTGCACCGAATTCCGTGGATAAGTAAGCGTAACTACAAACTTAGCACTTTCTGTATGCTTACCCTTACCACCAATTCATGACGATGCCCGGTTTAAACTTTAGGAATCCCTTTTGCTGAGTTGCCTGAACAGCGTTACCGTCCTTCCTGTTTTCTTTATCTTTATCTTTGTGTCAGCGGCTCAACCGTCAGTCGAGCTCGAGAAAAGCTTTAAGTCTGTGCGAATTCGGCGAAAACGAACTCAAGACCGTGAAAGGAACCCAAAACAACGAGGTTCGAGTGTTCATTTGAGTCATTGGAGTATCATACACGTACAATACCCGTAGATTTAATGAAATATGTATGTCCAAGATGTGAGAGAATGGGGTAGTATTAGTGTGACGGCAACTTGAAGGATACGTATGTACATGGTCCATCGCGACGAAACCGGGCCCAGCGGTGCAATTCAATCAGGTGTGCGAGCCTACTCGGATGAGAGTATCTGAGGTCTCACTACCATCTCCAGCCTCGCCTGACGACGGTGAGTCTTTCGAGGGATCCGCCGGTTTCTTTTTAGAAATTGCAGAAGCGATGCGGCGGTAAAGCACTCCAAAGAGGAGGACAGCAGTCTATGACGTGGGTGAGAATTGTTTCATGCAGGCGCAGAGAGCACAGTACGAAGAGGGTTATCAGCCCGATGTTCGGCAAGATCCCGTAGTAATCTGCGAGAACGCATGGTAACATGAGCTTGACAAAGTCAACAGGGAACTGGGAACTGACCGACAACAGCCCCTGTGTGGTGTGTAGTTAGATTGACCGAAATGGGCACAGTGCGTACATACCGAATCCAGCAGGGGCGCCGGGGAAGTTGGCTCTCACACTAGTAAAGGCGAACAAGGTTGCGATCGGCAACACAAACATCTCAGCGACGATCTCGGTTTCCCACATGAACGCCGCGACTGTGATCCAGAGGAATGCAATCGTGACCAGCCCTTGGAAAGGACGAATTAGCAGTGGAAGCAGCAAGTAAATGGGGAGTGCTTGCAGTTTGCTATAACAATTGTTATCACCAGTCCCATCACAGCCGCCGAACGCGAGACAGTGAAGTAGAAGAGTATCCCATCATCGTTGTTCGTGGAATACGTCGTATCCAGAACAACATCGTAATTTCTGTTGGATTTATTAGGACAGGTCGCCTGCGCACGAGAAACATATCTCACATCGGAGTTCCGAAAGAGCGCCCGAGGACAAGGCCAACACTGGCATTTGTGGATGCCATTTGAGCGAACAGTGAGACTTGGAAAAAATACCTGCAGCGAATCAGAGCAGTGCGAGTACTTCCGTCAAAAGAACTCACTTGTCATGTGGGTACGCTTGCAGTGTTCCCGTCCGAGGTGTCAGCTGGTTGGACCCACTCAGCCCCGTCAGCTTGAGAACGGTGCGAAAGATGGGAAAGCTATCGTAGTTCGTGCGCTGACAGCCCTGCGTGGTGTTCAACTGAAAGATAGGCACCAATGGCCGGGCGCTTGAAGGGATGTCGTCCGTGGCCCATCCCGCGGGGACCAGCAGGTTGCTGTGTTCGAACCTCCTTCAGCCGATATCAGCATAGTGTGAGGCTCTTAGACTCACGGATCGGCAAAGATATTGACGATCATCTCCGGGTTGGACGAGCAGTTCAGAGGGAGCGGGAACCAGTCTACGGTCGCGGTTCTGAGGGTCGCGTCGACCTCGATGTAGTTGGCCCTCAGTTTGATCTAGACGAAAATCCACATTGAAATTTCAGTGTGTAGGGTAGGATCCAGTACGCACTTGGGACTGAGCCGAGCCGGTGTAAGGGATGCGATCATCCACATCCCCGAGGATAAGGTGCTTGGTGACTTCAAACGACACGGCAATTGCCACAACGGTGAGCACGACGCAAATGAGAAGATGCCAGATCCAGTAGTATTTTTTTGGCTTGATAAGATCGGTCTTTGAGCTGCAGCTGGAGGCGATGGTGGATTCAGGCATTTGGCGGTAGACGTTGTAGTCTTGGAGAAGGGAGAGTAGAGTAGATTAATAAGGGATAAAGAGACACTAGAAATGACAGTGGAGGGTAAGGAGCGGCGTCAGCAGCGAGTCAGGTCAAAGGATCTAATATATAACACACATAGCCTCGTTGTTCGGCCATCCTTGATTTTCTCACCCACTGGACACTAAAGTTAGAAGGCAGGAAGCGCGAAAAAGTCGGAAATGGAATAACCATCCGTAGATGAACGTCAGACAGAGTTTACGGGAGCTGTAACAAGGTTGCGCGCTAGGCAGTAGGCAAAATGCCGCAACTAACAGTGTGCGCTAACGTTGACTTCAATAGAGTTGAAGAGTGCTTTCGCAGACTATCGCCCTGTTGCGAGAGGAGGTCATAAGTACCGACTTGAGGATTTGGGGATGGAGTTGGTGCCGTACTTACCACATATCAATGTTTTGGGATTTCGGCCAAGACGTGAAGCCCAATTGACGTTAGCTAGTCATTCCGACGTAAACAATCGGCATGATCTCGCGTGCCGAGACTGAGGGGCATCTTCAGTTTCACCAGCACCCTTGGATGGGGGGTTGCCCGCTGGAGGCCCATGAGATGTAGATAGACGGTGGCGGCGGCGTACGTTTTGTGCATGTGCAAGACGTCGACGTCGGACAGAGTGGGACGCCGGTAGTCACAACACCGAAATCAATATCAATTAAATACAAGGCAGCCGACGTTCAATACGCGAAATGTGATGATAAGGATTGCATTTTCATGGGGCAACCGGGCTTCAGGAGGGCGATGTTGAGAAATTTATCGAGGAGTCTGTGATTTGGCGAGCGAGTGGCCAGATCAACGATTGCCGTCGCACATATCATTCCCCCCGTGGCTTTGAAATGGCACCCGACTTTCAGCTCCTTCACGAGACCAGGGATGTGTCCACTGTCAGACGGCGCCTCGTCAGGCTGACGAGGGAAGAGTGGGTATCCGACTCCACGGCGGGCGGCGGCAAAGGCGAAGGCCCGAGGACGGCCAGAGCGGCAGGTGCACATGGCGCCGACGTGAACACAGCCAGCAAGAACTCGACCAGTGCATTGCAATGGTCATATGGGCATTGTCCGTGTCCTCCTCGAGAAGGGCGCCGACGTGAATGCAGTGGGCGAAATATATGGCTGTGCGCTCCAATTCACGGTGTTGAGGGGTAATATGAACACTGTCCGCCTTCTCCCCGAGAAGGGACGCCGACGTGAATGTGGTGGGCGGAAAACACGGCAGCACGTTGGAGGCTGCAAAGAGATCGTCAGGCTGCTACGCGAGCATGGGGCACACGAAGGGGAATGTGGTGGTAAATCACAATAAGATTCACTGTACTCGATAATACAATTGGAGTGCGTGTCAGAGAAGCGAAAAGATTCGTCCACAAAACCTAACGATCCTTGAAACCCCGGATTAGTTTTAGAATGATAAGAAGGGTGTACACATTTACATGATATCTTCTTGTTCTTGTGATGCTCTTCCAGCAGCACAATATGTTTAGCACTGGCACGAACAGGCGGCGTGCGGCTCGGGGACCGTCGCGCGCTCCCCGAAGGTAGGGCGGGGATGAGACGGTGGACAGTAGCGAGCAAAAAACGGAGGACTCGTCGTAGATAGTCCAAGTCTGGGTAAGAAGCCCAAGCACGGGCACGTCGATGGTGTCGGGTGCGAGATACACGGCCTCGGGGTCGAAGGGCTTGCATGGTCCCTTTGCAGTTATCGAAGGCGACGGGCCCCAAGGGAAGAGACAGTCGCTAGAAGCCTAGCCCGCGTGGAGCGCGATCCGGGAGGGACTGAGAGAAGCAATGGGAACGGAGCGAAGAGACGCGCCGCCACCACCCCGGCGGGTGCGTCGAGAGGCTGGGAGAGGTACGTTCCTGCGGCCATACGTACGGCAAAGCTGCGCAGAGTGCGAACGGCGAGCGCGCGCCGCCATGGCAGTAGTATTATAACGAACGCAAGTATCGGCTGCGCGTCGGGCATGCGTTTAGTGGTTAGGCAGGAGGAGGGTAAGTACCGCCTGCGGGTCCCAGGCGCGAGGGGCGGTGGAGGGAGAAGAGGAGGGAACGATGGTGGTAGGGCGCGCAGGATTGCGTGCTGCGTGCGTGCGCGCAATAACGACTTGTTCCCATGCTTGCGCGGTGAAGAACCTCGCAGATGATCTCGGGCGAGCGTCCTGGTATTCTAGCTTGGTGGGTGTCGAGATGGCGGCGGGTGTCTACACGAATCTCGTCAAAGATCGAAAGCAGTAGGGAAAGGAACGCACCATCTTCATTGGCGTGTACACCACGTCGGCGAGGATATAAAGCAACGCGCGGATATTCCCAAGGTCTTGCGCACTGTGAGGGTGCCTCGGTCTCCCGTGAGATGTCCGCGACCAACAGCAAATCGGCTCCCCAAGCTTGCCCCAAGCCGACATGGATCGCTATGGGTGACGACGGCGCCTCTCCCAGTACTGCTGACCACTTCCGCCGGGCTCACGCGACCCCAAGGCTCAAGCCACTCCTGGGTCTCCCTTCAGCGCGCATCCCAAAGCCGAGACTCCATCACGGTTGGAGGCTCATGGACGCCATGAAAGGTGGAGGAGGGCGGCTGATTGATGAGATTTCAGTGGTAGAATAGCAGCGGGTGGGAAGGAGCCGTCCGAGGCTGAGCGAGCTCGCGGAGAGTGTGGGGAGAGCGTGCGAGAATCCATCATGATCTACATCGATATTTGATCTGCGGCCTTTTTGCTGTCTTCTTCTTCCAGGTTCTTTCTTCTCGTTATGCGACGATTCTGGAAACCCCCTTCGCCTCCCCCACTCTGACATACACGTGACCTTATCAGTCGCGCGGGTTCAAGTCCGGACAGTGCAATTCTTTTTACACTGTCGTATAAGTATTATCCACTTGCTGGTTCTTTCTGGTTTGAAATACTTCGTCCCTTTCACATTAACGGAAGCCCGACTATCACCTCAAACTGGATGTCCACCTGAGTTTAATCCTCCTCTACAATTATAACTTCAAGCAATTCGACGAAGTTAATACCCAAAGCAGGGGTGCACCCTGAGCTGTGCTTCTCGATGTGCAGGGCGCTTCCCGATCTGTTTTCTTTGGAGTCGTCCTAGTAGTTTCCTACACTGTATGTAGCTTCCTCCAATTAGTATACTTAGCACACCACGCGACTGTAAAGCAGATTGCACTGCACCGGGTTGAGGGGCTGATAAAATCAACATTGGCTCGCACCACGCGTCGTATCCCGCCCTCTCTCGAGAATGAGGCGCAGGCGCGGCGGGAGGAGAAAAAAGGGGAGCGCGGTTAAAAGTTCCCACCGGAAAAAAGAAGCACTCCAGCGGGATTGAACGGGGGAGCACGGGGTTACTCCGGGAATCCCGCCATAACAACCACTAGAGCATAGTAACGACAACAAGCACGCTGCCGTCCGGGTCAAGGGTGCCACCTGCGCTGAGTTTGCGCAGTAATCAGTCCGCATCACATCACTTTGATTATCTATGCCTTAAAAGGCAATGTCAGAGTGGGGGAGGCGAGGGTGCGTCTCGCTCTCTCGCTTGCGCCTCCGTCGGCGGCTTTCATTTTCTCATCTCGCGCCCAGACGCAGCCCTCCCTGGAAGCCCAGCTTCGCGGCAACCGCTAATTTCCACATAAATTCTTTGCCAAATGACGCGATACTCTGGAAACCGCGTCCATGCCCGTGGATTCAAAGGGATTCAAGCGTAAAACGGACACCCCGATGCTGGCGACCCAGCGGATAGCGCACATCCCAGCGCTATCCCAGAGAGTTAGAGGCGGAGGTTCGCATGCCCTTCCCCTCACCCCACGCTCGCTCAACTATCTCCACTCCATCAGCTCTACGACCTCCCTTCCCTCTTGCAAGCCCGGCGGCGGCAAGAAGCGCTCCTCGAGCACAACTTCAACGTCGTCGCTCCACCCCAGGGAAACGGAGAAGGGAGAAGACCGTACATGACGTTCCGGCTCCTTTACTGCGCGCTCGGCTTTGTGCCCTCTTTCAGCGACCTCTGCGCTCGCCGTGCGCACCTTCATATCGCCTAACCAGTGCACGTATGATGCCTGTTGCCTGCACCCGACGCGCTCGCTGCTGCCGTCCGCGATCTGCGCACCTGGGAGGTCTCCCGCGCGTCGCCTCGTGCGTGCTTCTCCGCTCTTCTCTACCACAACGGCTAACAGGATATCTCGCAGACGCTCCGCATGCCCTGCTCTGACTCGCCTCGCTACCCCACTGCTTGTCCGTCGCGCGCGTGCTCCCCACCTCGCACGCCATCGCCGTGGGCTGCTGCGTATACGTGTGTTTGGAGGTGAAGACGCCGAGCTCGTCCCTTCCCTTCTATCTACAGCTGGGGCTCTCCCGTCGGTATCTTTCCTCGAACGGCGCGCCCTCGCCCTCGCCGCGCATCTTAACACCTTCATCGACCGCACAAATCCCCACGTATGATGCCCAGGCTGTGGGATCCAGAGGCCACGCCGCCACCAAATTACGTGCCGCCCGATCCCTTTGTCGCTTACATCGACCCGCAGTCTCTTAGCCCCCTCCGCGCACGCTGCTGTCCGCAAAACCATTCGTCTGTTTCGTCCCGACTCTATACGATACGATACGAGCCTGCGAGCCCAATACCCGCCTTCGTCTGGCGCTGCCACCACGGGTCCCGCCTCTGCCCTGCTCGCTGCTCCGCCGCGTGCGGCCATTCCTTCGACTTCGCCACCCCGCACTACCTCCCGCTACCCGTCGTCGTATACCACGCCCCGCACAAGGGCGCGCGCACCGTCGTGTTGCTCCTGCATGTGCGCCTCGCCGAGGTCATCCATGTGTATTTGTTGTAATGCCGGTGCGGGAGGGGCAGGAGGGGAGGGCGGCGGCCGCTGGAAGGCCGTTGCAGCGCTGCCTCATCGTATATCCAATCAGGTCCCGTACACCGACACTGTCTCAGACCGGTCCGACATGGACTGCACCGAATTTCAAGCGAAACTGTACACGTAGCACCTTCTGTATGCTTATCCCTTACATATCAGGTTTCAACTTAAAGAATACCTTGTGTGCTGAACAGCCTTGCCGTCTGTTAGCAGCAGACTCCATGTTTCTTTCTCCTTTTCTTTGTGTCGGCGGCTCAACCGTCAGTCGAGCCCGAGAAAAGCTTCTGCGAAAGTCTGCTCTGCGCGAAGTCGGCGAAAACGAACCTGAGACCATGGAAGGAACCCCCAAATAATCAAGTCGAGTGTTCATTCGGGTCATTGGAGTATCATATATGAACAATACCCGTAGATTCAACGAAATATGTATGTCCAGGATGTGAGAGAATGGGGTACTAGTAATAGTGTGACGGTAACTTGAAGATATGTACATGGTCCATCGCGACGAAACCCGCGGTGCAATTCAATCAGTTGTGCGAGCCTGCTCGGATGAGCTCGTAGGCCTCGCTGCAATCTCTAGCCTCGCTTGGCGGTGGTGTGTCTTTCGGAGGATCCGCCGGTTTCTTGTTAGAAATGGCAGACGCGATGCGGCGGTAAAGCACTCCGAAGAGGAGGACGGCAGTCTATGACGAGCGCGGGTGAGAATTGTTTCATACGGGCGCAGAGAGCACACGTACGAAGAGAGTTATCAGCCCGATGTTGGGCAATATCCCGTAGTAATCTGCGAGTGATACATGAGCTTGGCGAATTCAACACGGAACTGGGGACTGACCGACAACAGCCCCTGCGTGGCGTAGTTAGATTGGGTGAAATGGGCGCAGTGCGCACGTACCGAATCCAGCAGGGGCGCCGGGGAAGTTGGCTCGCACACTAGTAAAGGCGAACAAGGTTGCGATCGGTAACACAAACATCTCAGCGACGATGTCAGTTTCCCACATGAACGCCGCGACTGTGATCCAGAGGAATGCAATCGTGACCAGCCCTTGGAAAGGACGAATTAGCAGTGGAAGCAGCAAGTAAATGAGGAGTGCTTGCAGTTTGCTATAACAATTGTTATCACCAGTCCCATCACAGCCGCCGAACGCGAGACAGTGAAGTAGAAGAGTATCCCATCATTGTTGTTCGTGGAATACGTCGTATCTAGAACGACATCGTAATTTCTGTTGGATTTATTAGGACAGGTCGCCGGCGCACGAGAAACATATCTCACATCGGTGTTCCGAAAGAGTGCCCGAGGACAAGGCCAACACTTGCATTTGTGGATGCCATTTGAGCGAACAGTGAGACTTGAAAAAAATACCTGCGGCGAATCAGAGCAGTGCGAGTGCTTCCGTCCAAAGAACTCACTTGTCGTGTGGGTACGCTTGCAGCGTTCCCGTCCGAGGTGTCAGCTGGTTGGACCCACTCAGCCCCGTCAGCTTGAGAACGGTGCGAAAGATGGGAAAGCTATCGTAGTTCGTGCGCTGACAGCCCTGCGTGGTGTTCAACTGAAAGATAGGCACCAATGGCCGGGCGCTTGAAGGGATGTCGTCCGTGGCCCATCCCGCGGGGACCAGCAGGTTGCTGTGTTTGAACCTTCAGCCGATATCAACATAGCGTGAGGCCCGTGGACTCACGGATCGGCAAAGATATTGACGATCATCTCCGGGTTGGACGAGCAGTTCAGAGGGAGCGGGAACCAGTCTACGGTCGCGGTTCTGAGGGTCGCGTCGACCTCGATGTAGTTGGCCCTCAGTTTGATCTAGACGAAAATCCACATTGAAATTTCAGTGTGTAGGGTAGGATCCAGTACGCACTTGGGACTGAGCCGAGCCGGTGTAAGGGATGCGATCATCCACATCCCCGAGGATAAGGTGCTTGGTGACTTCAAACGACACGGCAATTGCCACAACGGTGAGCACGACGCAAATGAGAAGATGCCAGATCCAGTAGTATTTTTTTGGCTTGATAAGATCGGTCTTTGAGCTGCAGCTGGAGGCGATGGTGGATTCAGGCATTTGGCGGTAGACGTTGTAGTCTTGGAGAAGGGAGAGTAGAGTAGATTAATAAGGGATAAAGAGACACTAGAAATGACAGTGGAGGGTAAGGAGCGGCGTCAGCAGCGAGTCAGGTCAAAGGATCTAATATATAACACACATAGCCTCGTTGTTCGGCCATCCTTGATTTTCTCACCCACTGGACACTAAAGTTAGAAGGCAGGAAGCGCGAAAAAGTCGGAAATGGAATAACCATCCGTAGATGAACGTCAGACAGAGTTTACGGGAGCTGTAACAAGGTTGCGCGCTAGGCAGTAGGCAAAATGCCGCAACTAACAGTGTGCGCTAACGTTGACTTCAATAGAGTTGAAGAGTGCTTTCGCAGACTATCGCCCTGTTGCGAGAGGAGGTCATAAGTACCGACTTGAGGATTTGGGGATGGAGTTGGTGCCGTACTTACCACATATCAATGTTTTGGGATTTCGGCCAAGACGTGAAGCCCAATTGACGTTAGCTAGTCATTCCGACGTAAACAATCGGCATGATCTCGCGTGCCGAGACTGAGGGGCATCTTCAGTTTCACCAGCACCCTTGGATGGGGGGTTGCCCGCTGGAGGCCCATGAGATGTAGATAGACGGTGGCGGCGGCGTACGTTTTGTGCATGTGCAAGACGTCGACGTCGGACAGAGTGGGACGCCGGTAGCCACAACACCGAAATCAATATCAATTAAATACAAGGCAGCCGACGTTCAATACGCGAAATGTGATGATAAGGATTGCATTTTCATGGGGCAACCGGGCTTCAGGAGGGCGATGTTGAGAAATTTATCGAGGAGTCTGTGATTTGGCGAGCGAGTGGCCAGATCAACGATTGCCGTCGCACATATCATTCCCCCCGTCCTTGAGGTGGGCTTTGAATTGGCACCCGACTTTCAGCTCCTTCACGAGACCAGGGATGCGTCCACTGTCAGACGGCGCCTCGTCAGGCTGACGAGGGAAGAGTGGGTATCCGACTCCACGGCGGGCGGCGGCGAAGGCGAAGGCTCGTGAGCACAGCCAGCAAGAACTCGACCAGTGCATTGCAATGGTCATATGGGCATTGTCCGTGTCCTCCTCGAGAAGGGCGCCGACGTGAATGCAGTGGGCGAAATATATGGCTGTGCGCTCCAATTCGCGGCGTTGAGGGGTAATGTGAACACTGTCCGCCTTCTCCTCGAGAAGGGGCGCCGACGTGAATGTGGTGGGCGGAAAACACGGCAGCACGTTGGAGGCCGCGTCCCCAAGAGGCTGCGAAGAGATCGTCAGGCTGCTACGCGAGCATGGGGCACACGAAGGGGAATGTGGTGGTAAATCACAACAAGATTCACTGTACTCGATAATACAATTGTAGTGCGTGTCAGAGAAACGAAAAGATTCGTCCACAAAAACTAACGATCCTTGAAAACCCGGATTAGTTTTAGTAGAATAATGAGAAGGGTGTACACATTTACCTAGTATCTTCTTGTGCTTGTGATGTTCTTCCAGCAGCACGATACGGACAGGCGGCGTGCGGCTCGGGGACCGTCGCACGCTCCCAAAGGTAGGGCGGGGATGAGATGGTGGACAGTAGCGAGCAAAGGATGGAGGACTCGTCGTGGATAGTCTGAGTCTGGGTAAGAAGCGGAAGCACGGGTACGTCGTGTCGGGTGCGAAATTCATGGCCTCGGGGTCGAAGGGCTTGGATGGTCCCGTTGCAGCTACCGAAGGCGACGGGCCCCAAGCGAAAGACAGTCGCGAAAGCCTAGCCCGCGTGGAGCGCGATGCGGGAGGGACCGAGAGAAGGAATGGGAACGGAGCGAAGAGATGCACCCCACCGGGTCGGCGGGTGCGTCGAGAGGCTGGGAAAGGTACGTCCCTGCAGCCATGCGTACGGCAAAGCTGCGCAGAGTGCGAACGGCGGCGAACGCGCGCCGGGGCCATGGCAAGCGTGTGATAGCGAACGCGAGTATTGGCTGCGCGTCGGGTACGGGTACCGGTGAGGCACGTGCAGGCGGTGGAGGGAGAAGAGGAGCGCACGATGGTGGTAGAAGAGCGGGAGGAGGACGTTGCGGCGCGCAGGATTGCGTGCTGCGTGGTGCGTACAATAACGACTTGTTCCCATGCTTGCACAGTGACGATCCTCGGAGATGATCTCGGGCGGGCGTGCTGGTGTGCGTCGCGCTTAGTATCCTAGCTTGGTGGGTGTCGAGCTGGTGGCGGGTGTCTACACAAATCTCGTCAAAGATCGAAAGCAGTAGGGATGGAAAGGAACGCACCATCTTCAGTGGCGTGGACACCACATCGGCGAGGACATCAAGCAGCGCGCGCGGATATTCCCAAGGCCTTGCGCACGGCGATTCCGTGAGATATCCGCGACCAACAGCCCAAGCAAATCGGCTCCCCAAGCTTGTCCCAAACCGACATGGATCGCCATGGGTGACGACGGCGCCTCTTCCGGTACTGCTGGCCACTTCCGCCGGGCTCACGCGACCACGAGGCTCAAGCCACTCTCCCTTCAGCGGGCATCCCAAAGCCGAGACTCCATCACGGTTGGAGGCCCATGGACGCCATGAGAGGTGGAGGAGGGCGGCTGATTGATGAGAGATTTCAGTGGTAGAATAGCAGCGGGCGGGAAGGAGCTGTCCGAGGCTGAGCGAGCGGGGAGAGTGTGGGGAGAGCGTGCGAGAATCCATCATGATCTACATCGATATTTGATCTGCGGCCTTTTTGCTGTCTTCTGCTTCCAGGCTCTTTCTTCCTCTTATCCGACGATTCTGGGTCTGCTTCTGGGTTCATGGACCTCCAGGAGACTTGAATTTTTCAACCCTCCGCTGAGCCCTCCTCCCACGTCCACGGCGGCCATGCCACTCCGTTCCGCTTGAACGTAAATCCCCTTGATTTGTAGGATCCTTTCCTTCAAGTCTGTTGGCAACGCCTCGCCAGATACGCAGCGACTCCGCGCTGTTATCCGCAGCATTTCTACCTGCTTTGTTTCTTCAATGTGAAGAACCTTTTCGTGTTCTGCGCCGCGGACGAATCTCTCCGCGGCGCCACATGGTCCGACGATGGATGGCCGCGCGGCGCTATGTAGCTTCCCACGCTGCACGGTTTTCATCTAGCACCACCACAGCACGTCGTTAAATTAGTTCCTTATACGCTCTTTGGGCCTTCAATTAACTCGCGAACAAGAGTCCCGGGTGAATGTACAGTTGCGTTGCTTATGCCCCTCGCAGTTTATTTTCTTAGACCGAACAAATTGCACCCACAGCGAAACTTGCACTTCAAGCTTTTAGTCTTCAAAGTTGCCTTCATCCTCGAATCCCGTTTATATCTCGGTCTCGATCCTCAACTTTGTACCGGGCTTCTGTTCAAAATCCAATTCCTTACCACAAATTTGCACTGGCCTCCTTTGGCTTTCTCCAGGATTGCATTCTGGCCCAGTCCCAAGGTAAGGGGCACAGTTGAATTGGTTGTATCCAGCTGCTTACCGCAGCCGAAAGTCCGTCTCACCGGGTGAACGAATCCCACCCGGGATAACCTCAAGGTACTTATCGTCAAGCCTACTCAAGCTTCACGCGTCAGTCTCTCTCTCGTTTTAGCTCGATTGTCGTTCTAATTCCGTTCATAGATCGTCCTTATAACTTGCGTCCTCGCATTTTTCCCGGGGCTACGTATACTTTCTATTCGTACAAGCGAACCACAAGCTGGCTATGCAATATTGCGGAATCTCGCACCTCTCGGGCGTTATCACAGGTCTAATTTTGCATATTCGCTGCTCCGGGCTGCTTGTTGGGACTCAGCTGGCCTGTGGAATTACAGACCATCCGCCAAGTTCATTATCATCGCGCCCTCATTCAGTTGTTCGCGTTGCCCATTTTGTCAAGTCTCGACCTTCTGCTGCTGGGTTTGCGTGGATTTTGCGCCATCAGTTGGCGAGAGGGGGCGGAGCTTACAACTGGTTCGATCTCCTGCGACGGCATCGGCGTTGTAGAACAGGCTGTGAATCGGAGCAAGAACGGAAAGGAAGTTTCAGTAGGGCTTTGGTACGTGGGGATTGTTCATCTAGGCATTCATCGATATCGCTTCTAGGTATCGGCTCATGTGGTGCTTCGATACAGATAGCGGAGCTCGATGACAGCTGGCTTCAGGCTACCGCTTCAGGGCTCGGTTCGGTGCCGCTAATCGTCGCGCGCCTTGAATCGAACGATTCATATCAACAGGATATCAGGTGTGGCGTAAAGACTGGCTGCGCTACATCTCCACCTCCCCTCGCGACACCTCTGAACGAGTGACTAATAGGGTGTTGCCGAGCTATTCCAATGTTCGAAGTCGAGTTGCCCAGTCACACACTAAAGACAAACATAGTCTCCATAAAACACACCCTGCGCGCCTACCAGGCATACCCTGGATCCAAATATGCGCTTCCAACCGACGATGCTGAGCGGCAGAGGTATGGATGTGATCACGTCCTCCCTCGAGGTATGTGGCTGAGGGGACCGCAGATTGTTGCAACAGCATGATAATTTAAAGAGGCTGTTCGAGAACAGAATACTCCTCGCTCCTGTCAGCCTGGACCGTAGTGATAAAGTGTTGGAGATCGGCACTGGGCCTGGTGGGTTATTACCGGTGTCCTCTTGAACACAGTCTTCATTGATCCTTGGCAATTAGGGCTCTGGGTCATGGAGCTCGCAACGACATTGGATCCATTGGTGCCCATGGTTGCTGTCGACATTGAATCACGCCTGTTCCCGACTGTTCCCCCAGAGAATATCCAATTTCGGGTCGAGTCGGCGATGAACCTCCCTTCAGGATGGAGCGACACATTCTCGCTTGTTCACCAGCGGCTCCTCATTCTGGCGCTTCAAAAGTCTGAATGGCACAAGGATATACAGGAGATCTATCGCGTGCTCCGCCCGGGCGGTTGGGTTCAGCTCGCTGAATCCGCCCCTTGGCATGAAGGCAATTACCCCGGCAAACCATACATGGAGAAGCTTAGTGCCATATTCCGACGCGTCACAGAGGCTCGAGGGCTGTTTGTTGACTGCGTGTATCACATTCCCAAGATGCTCGAGGAAGCAGGATTTGTTGAGATTCAGAGTGAATCGCGGGCCCAACTGATGGGGAAATGGGCCAGGGAGATTGGAGTTGCCAATGCAGCGAATGAGGTTGCAGTTTTCCGAGGAATCAAGACACCAGCTTTGGAGGCTGGAGGGTTTGGTTATGTCAACTCTGAGGTTGAGTATGACGAGCTTTTGAATGGGCTTGCAAAGGAATTGGACGAAATTCCTGGATCGGAGAAGGAGTTCAGTATTATTTGGGGTAGAAAGCCATTAGCTTGAATAAATGTATCGCTTATTATCTGATCTATTCACGGCCCGAAAGAAATGAGGTTGAGTCGAGTAGAAAACTGTGAAAGTAACTCAGAGACGTCGATGAATATATTCAAAAGAAGATACACGGAGCGGGATGGAAGTTTTCAACCCAACCGAACTTGAATTTTGATCGATCGGTTTGTGGGTTGAGATGATGCGCAAAGATGGAACGGATTCAGAGAGACCGCGTTTTGCAGGAGCAGAAAGACGCAAGTGTTGATTAGGAGGAGGTCTAAGTCGCACACCGTATTGAACATAACGACTTCAACCAACTCTAGCCTGTAAGGCTCCAACCATTTCGTTTTCGTTTACACTTCCGGGTAAACTAAACGGAAACGGAAACAAATGTTTAAAAAACCGTTTCAACCGTTTTTAAACGGTTGTTTTGGGGGATAATATCTATGGTCTCTGCCCCTTGGTTGCGCTTACTAATCCAACCCAGGGATGAGTCCTAGAGATCCGGAAGGCAAGCTAGGAAATTATCATGGCAGAATCAACGAGGTGGAGACGACATGGCGCGCCATCACACGTCCATCACCCACGGGATTAGGATAGGATAGGATAGGATTGCCTATAGTTCCAATTGGGGAAGCCTCCCGCTCTGCGGGCCAACTCAGGGACTCGAGGCCACCACTGCAATGTTTCGACACGTTAAATTAACTGTACTCTCAATTGTAGCTCGAAATATTCCGCACAAACGACTGAGATAAGGGGTGACTTTCCAATAACCGTTTAACCGTTTATAAACTGTTTATCTACTGTTTACAGGGGTCCGCAAACTAAACGAAAATATATACGGTTTTAACCGTTTAAAACGTTTAAAAACGGAAATGGTTGGAGCCTTAACTCTAGGCGTCCCTCGTCACAGGGGATGGAACCGTGGCCTACTCTCTGACTGTTGCTCAAGTGTGTCGTCATATGTAGCTGGACTGGTACGCCAAAGCTTCCCTAAGGGTTCCCGTGTGCTGCACGGATCGACTGAAGATGTCTTTGATTCGCCAGGTGTCGGTTGCATGACGTCGCCCCGAGAATCGTGGTTTTCGAATGGAATAGGCGGCCTGAGAGGAGCAATGAAGGCTCAGAGAAGATCTACGCGAGCGCCAGGAAAGAGACGATAAAGTTTCGATGTGGCTTGACGCTGGGACGCTGAGTGGCAAAAAAGGGCATGAGCTCTTCGCGCCTCCGTCGGCGGCTTTGGTTTTCTCATTCCGGGCCCCTTTGTGAAAGCTCAGCTCTGTGGAAGTGCCACTGTTTGGAATAAACCCGCTGCCAAATGACACGACACCTCAGCTTCAAGTTGTATGATCATGTCGGTGCCCGGATTCAAGCGCAAACGGACACCCCATGCTGGCGAACGAGAAGGTAGCAGAATCCAGTGTTGCTATCTGGACTTGATAGCCTTGCATTCAAGCCATAGTCTAGGTGCACAAGTCGAAAACGTCGCTGAAAGACACCGAGCTGCGCGTGGATATAAAAGCTTAAGGTCCGAGGCAATGTGTACCTCGAATGAGACATCGAATTGGGTGAAGGTTTGGAAATTTGAGCGCATATAATGTCGTCCTCAGCGTTGAGCCCAACCTGGAGGTTGAGCCTTATCCGACTGGGCAGTGGCGGCAATATTATCCCTGGGATCTCGAAGAGTAATCATCGAGAGAGACAGAATTTGGACGTCGAAAATTGAGAAAAGACTCATGGCCGAGATGGCCGAAGCCCTGGTTGAACTTGATCGAGGGGAGCGGACGCTCAAGCTGGAACCCTGAGTAACTGGTTGATGGAAGGCAGAATTTGAGGATAAAAGATGAGTGAAGGTAACCCAGACAAAGCGAATGCGCCAGGCAAATATGGGTCGGAACACAAAATTGGCGCGCAATGATCCACTCGGAAAAATGGAAGCGGGGGGGAAAGGTATAACTAAAGGAAAGATGGAAGTAAGCAAAGCAAAGCAAGAACGTCGATGAAGAAATGGCATGTCAAACGTATACATCATCCGTAAATTGGAACAGAAGATAATATAGAGGAAGCGGGAAGACCATAGGAGAAGAGTGTAAAAGTTGAGTTGAGGAAGACAGAGGCGAACCGGGCACAAGTCCGGTTGGCGTGCATATGTATCCAACAAAAGGGCAAGGAAGAGGACAGCGGAAATGAATTTGAGCGGATCAGCGACACAGGTGGATGGGTGAAAATGAACGGGGGTACACGTACTAGTGAAGCGATGGATAGACAAAGAGTGTGTGTTCATAGTAGCACGCACATACAAGAGCGAAGTCGGGTGGGAATGAATGAAACCCGGATTCGGGGGATTCTGGATTCAATTAGAAATCAAGGGCAGATTGTGACGTACGAGAGGCGGGGAACATCGATGAGATTCTCTCGTTCCACTAGATGTTGTTGACATTACAGACGCACTTGATCACGAGCGCAAGTCCGGGGTATCAATCAGCCAATTCAACCAAATAAGGTGTCTGGGGAAGGCAGCACGCCCCGTGTAGCAAGATAAGACCGTTGGAATTCATGGCTGTAGGCATCAGAGGGAATGTATGGTCCGGGTAAATTTTCTGGGCAGGTACTTATCGAGACTCAAGAGACCGCGTTGGGTACAGCAACAGAGAAGGGCCAGACAACGAAAGTGTTGGTTCTGAGGAGTTCTGAATCCCGCTTTCAGCCAGCTCTAGGGCCCTAGTCCCACTTCATGGCTCTTGGCTCCATCCATTCCCATTTTCCGACTTTTGCTAAAGTGTAGAATGCTGTCGTCATATCCGGACCGGCACATCGAAAGCGCCAAGGTAATGCCCGGATCTATCGAGGATGTACTTGATGCGCCAGGTGGTGTCGGTCGTTTGACGCCGAGCGAGAATCATATTTCTTTTCACCTAACGAAACAGGCTGCTTGAGAGGTCGGCCAGAGTGACTGTGGGGCCCAGAAAGGATCCCCACGAGCGCCAGAAATGGGACGAGGGAGCTTCGATACGGATCGAGGGCGGGACGCTGAGTGGCAAAAATGACCGTGACGGCGCTTGCAAAGCGCACCTGCCTTTTTCGGCCATTGGCGGTTCGGCGATGCTCGGACTTGCGGCTTTTCAGCGCTCTCAACGACTGCCGCACTCAACGCCTTCGCGCAGCTTCGCGCTCTCTTTGCGCCTCCGTCAGCGGCTTCGATTCTCTCATCCCCACTGCTGCTTTCAAGTTGTACATAAGCCTTATACCCAACACTTGCTCAACGCCTTCGCGCTCTCTTTGCGCACGTCCCTCGTTTCCAGCGCCTACAGTATACGGCCTTCAAGTTGGTCCCATAATGCTCTATCTACGACTCCATCGCGCCAGCGCCGATGATTCAAGTTCCAGGCCCTTTACTTGGACTGCTCTACCTACGGCCTGAATGCTTGACGTGTGGACACCCTTGTGACCGCAAGCCGACGCTCGTTGCTGCCGTCCGCGACTTATGCACCCTGGCCCTGCCAGTGGCGGGCTACCAGTCTGTTTCGCGCCCGTTGCTTGGTGCCTGCGCGGTGTACAGCTCACCTCCACCTAAGATGGTGCGTTCCTGTCCATGCTCTTCCCCGACCAAATAGCTAACGGGATGCACAGACGTCCTCGCTATCTATCGCGCACGCTCATACACCCACCCCTGCCGTCGGTGCACCCCGCGTACACGAGCGTTGCTGAGAACACGCCGTTGGCGCGAATTCGTTCGGAACTCGAGCCACAGCGTTCACTTGTTCCCTCGCCCGCACCTTCCTCAAACGCCGTGTCGTCGCCCTCGCCACCCATCTCTGACCACCCTTCACGCTCTCGCACGCGGCGTGCGAGATCCACTCCATGAAGAGGCGCACGACGCGGACAACAGTCCGATCTACCGTACGAGCGTTCGCCCCCCGCCCGCCGAGTCCTGTCGCAGCTGCAGCAGCAGGAGCGGTACCTCCCGCCGCAGCACATCTACGCGCCCCCGCCTCCGCAGATGGCGCTCCACTATGGCGCGCCGCCGATTGGGGGCTACGAGGCACCGCCGTATGCGTAGTCTGCCCATCCGCAAAGGCAGCAGCCCGGCGCGGATCCGGGTGTCCAGGAGGGGGGCGCGAAGGACGGGTGGGGGAAGCCGCGAGAGAGCGTGTATCATAGTCACGGTGGGGTTAGAAGTGGGAGTGGTGGGCGGCGCTGGGGCAGAGGCAGGCGGGGTGTTGGCCTGCGCAGCCGCAGCAGATGGACAGCCCGCCGCCGCCGCCCCTGCCGCAAGCACAAGCGCTGAGCCAGCGTGGGAGGGGGAGCGCGGTGTAGGATATGGAGATAACACTGCCGCCGAGCTACACGCCGCCAGATGACCTTCAAGTTGGTGCTGCCATCCGCGACTCGCGCAGCCTGGCAGTGCGCAATGAGCCGTTTTCCAGCCCACCCCGTGCACACTGCTGACCAACGCGAATTCGTGCGAGATAACTATGGCGAAATTTTTGTAGATAAGCACAACGCTCGCCTTCCCTGGTTTCTTGTCCCCACGCGCATCGCCTGCGCCCCGCCCGCTGCCCCGCCCCTGCGCGTCCTTCCCCGTCCTCCCTTGTGGTGTTCCCTCGACTTCGACTGTGTCCTGCCTGCCGTGCCCATCCTCAAATAGGCCCTCGTACAGGTGCACGCATCCCACCGTGCTCTTTCTGCACGCGCCTCGTGAGGGTCGTCCGTACCGGGACGTGCGTGTGTCTGTCGCAATGTCGGTGTAAGAGGAGGGCGGATGGAGGGCGACGACGGCTGGAAGTTCGCCTTCCCGCTGACGATCTCCTCTCCTCGCGATCCATCGGTTTTCAAGCCGGCTTCCTTGCCGACGCGCTTTGGTGTCCTCCATGCACCTTGGTCGTCCGCTTCCGTATCGCTGCCCGGTGGTTACGCCCCGCTCGGAGGGGCGACATTACCCGCCCGCGCGGCGCGTACGACTACGACAAGTACCGCTGTTCCTCTTCTTACGCCCCCGCGCGCGCAACTCGCGCGCTCATCCTTGAAATTCTGATTCGGTGCTGCTCGCCCCTTGTCTTCCCTCCGCGGCGCACTCGGCCACGGCAGTGGGATGGAAGACGAGGAGGATGCGCTGAGTCGCCGCGCGGCCAATCCGTCTGCATGAAATGGAAGCGGGAGTGGGCCGAGGATAACGCCTCTTTCTTCGCAGGACGGGGTGGAGCGTGCGAGTAGAAGCGTGTCCGTGGGTCTCCAGGCGGGGCAGATGCGATGGAACGTCGATAGAGATGAAGATTGCGTCGTGCGAGGAGGAATAGTGGCACTCTGCCCGCGGAGTCGCTGTTGCGGATGCGGACGAGTTCAGCGCTCAGCGGCCGGTCATTCACTAGTCTTACGCGCACTTCCGACTCTCCGAGCGCATCCGTCAGATCACACTCACCGTCTCCGCGTACATTGCCTTCCCCCACTCATTCCCCGAAGTCTCTCCACACTTCTCTCTCTCGACACTACCGGCACCGTCCTCGTCGAAGCGCTGTGGCAGCTCTGAAATGTCTTCCTCCGCGATGTGTCGTGGCGTTTGCCCAGCCCGGGTGCTTGCGCGTGCGCGCCATTCGACGACGTTAAAGCAGGCGGCGATGGAGCGCCTGATGTCCTCCGGGTCTGAGACCGGAAGTGAAGCCCGGGCTTGTTGTTTAGCTCTCGTATATCGTACAGTAATTTCATTGGATTTTTCACCTCCGTGTCACCGGATTTTCCTTGAGCGGAGTGGGCAGAGCGGGACCCAGAGGATATAGATCTGGAAGCGGAGGAAGCCTGCGCGAATTCCGGCGGTACGATCCGGCTTGCTTCCCACACCTTTTGTGTTTATTTCCTTTCAACGTCCTTTCCTCGTGCAATTTAAAAGTTTCCAGATCTCCTTGAATCGAAATCCAAGCCACGAAACGAAACGAAACATCGTCAAGTCGGATCCCCGCTCAATTCATCCTGAGATTTTGGCGCCCGCGGGAAATGATCGCAGATGTGCTGTAATCCCGCGCTCTAAATCAAGGTGACAGTGCACAGCAGTTGTCCGACATGCTGTGGAGACCACTTCACGTCTTGACCGGTGACCCCCACCACTTCCCAATGTCTAGAACATAAAGTGCCAATCGTAGCTGCACACCTCCACCACGCACGGTAGATAGGTGCCGATAACCTCTTGGTGCAAACAGCATTTACTTTATATAGATCTCGTGCCGTCCTCAAGGTCGCTTCACATCTCGCCCACTAACCACCACCACCGAGATGGATGGACTGTCGATCGCGACCGCAGTTGTCACATTCGGTGAACTGGCCAAGTCAATCAAGGAATCGATTGAAAAGGTGTGATACTGTTCTCCTTCACGGATATTTTCTGAGTGCGGATTGAGGTTGGCGAGAACAAGAAAAATCTAGCCGATCTCCAGAGGCAGGTCGAGGATACCGTCCAGGAATTGGAAAAGCTGGCGCAGGGACATGGAAGTAACGTGCTAACCAGGGAGTTGTTGACAGCACTGAACAATCTCACGGCGTGCGTGCTCATGATATCCGTTCGTGTATTCGGACGTGTAATTTCCACAAACAGGCAGCTGAAGACAGTCAACACCAATTGCCAAGCGCTTGCTCGAACTCAGGCCACGGGGCTTCCAGGTTTTGTCAAATCATGGTTCAAGCGGGAAAAAATAGAAGCGGAAATCAAGCAAATGAAGGATAATAGGAAAGATTGTTGCGCCCAATTCCAGGTGAGACTATATGGAAACTATGCTGTGGGAGTTCTGGTGCTCAAAAAAACATCAGCTATTGTCCCTCACGCGCGTGGAGGGGCACGCCGCTCGAACTGAAGGGACCACCGCTAGAACGGAGGGGCACGCCGTTATAATTGAAACGACCACGGCGCGAACGGAGGGCCACACCATCCGAATTGAAGCCGCCACCGCTAGAACGGAAGGGCATGCCGCTCAAACCGAAATAAGCACTGCCCAACTCGTAACCTTGGCGTCAGTTGAACACTCCACTCTAAGGTTTCCCCGGAACTGATTTGAATTTAGCCGCAAGGAAGAGCTCCAGAAGTGGTTTCAGGCCATCGATACGAGGGAGAAGCAGCGCGCAACCCACGCCCTTCGTCACAGCGATACTGGCAGATGGTTTTTGGAGGACACCAAGTTCGCGAAATGGAAAGAGCAGCCGGGATGCCTGTGGCTCCGAGGAAATTGTGAGCCGTTGTGCTTCTGGCCCATAAATAAGTGCCTGACCAGTAGCAGCCGGTACTGGAAAAAGTGTTTTAAGGTGAAGTTGATTGTGATATGTACGAGTTTAGGACTAACACCCATCAGCTCTATCGCGATAGATCATCTTTTCGACTATCGACCAGTGAAAGTCGCGAACAGCCATCCAGCGACCCCGAATTTTGGTATCGCGTATTTTTACTTCGACTTCAGAGATGAAAAGAAGCAGCTGCTCGAAAATATGCTTCGGTCGATCATCATGCAGCTTTCCGAGCAATCTCCTACTCCATATTCCGTGCTTGATCAACACTTCAAGTCCTGCCAAGGCGGGAAGTTTCCAACCCACGACGACCTTGTTGCGATGCTCGACACAATATTCGCTGAATTCGCTGGGACCTATATTGTCCTTGATGCACTCGACGAGTGTAACGAGCACGACAGGCTTGTTCAGTTCCTCGCCACCCTTCGCGGATGGGTCAAGCCCGTGCACCTCCTTGTCGCAAGTCAGCCCCGCACACTCTTCCTGGAATCCCCGGCGTTCAAAAAAACATCAGTTGTCTTTCTCGAGCCGGACGCCATGCATGCCGATATTCTACAATTTGTGAACAGCGAACTCAAGCTCTCCAAATTGAGCCACTTATCGAGGTTTGCTGAGGAAATTGCTCCAAAAATCGTCGATAAGAGCAACGGAATGTGAGCCACTTCCCATTTACTTTATCTCTGAACTCAACTCTTACTTGATGTTAGGTTTCGCCTGGCGGCATGTCTCCTGCAGGAATTGACCCACGCTCCTCGAGTAAATCCCAAACTCAACAAAATACTGAGCATCCTCAATAAACTCCCAAACGATCTGTGGGGAATCTACGCCCGCTTCCTTGAGCCAATCGGCAAGGACGACTTTGTCTATGTTATAACACTTTTGCGCTGGGTCGCTTTTTCTGCGAGACCGGTCACCATGCTCGAGCTCACGGATGCTCTTGCCATCAATGCGGATCAGTGGGTATTTGAACCGGAGGAGAGAGGGAGCGTCGGAGCGGTCTGTGATTTGCTGGAAGGACTGGTCGTTGCCGGCCCCGATACTTTCAGACCCTGGGCAGAAACGGAGCTGGTCGTCACTCTCGCACACTCATCGGTAAAAGATTACATCGTGTCTGGAAAATTCCTGGAGCAACACAAAGAAGACCTAAAGGAGGCACCTTCCCACACATTCCTCGCCCAATCATGTGTCACATATCTCCTTCACTTTGAACACAATCCTTTGAATGCCAACACATTGCCTAAATATCCGCTGGCACAGTATGCAGCCCAGTTCTGGTCCCATCACCTGCTTCGATGTCATGACCGGGGTGTGCTACGGTGCTCAACGATGCGGCTTCTTCAACACAGAAGCAAACAGTATGTTGCCATGAACTGCCTGTACAATATTTGCGAACCTTGGAATAACACCGATTGGTCACGGCACGCTCCGTGGCCGCTGTATCTGTGTTCGCTGATCGGATACATTGAAGGGGTTGAAATCCTCCTCGAGAAGGGTGCCAACGTGAAAGCAGCGAGCGGAATATACGGAATATACGGCAACGCACTGCAAGCCGCGGCTTTGCACGGCCATGTGCACACTGTCCACCTCCTCCTCGACCGTGGTGCTGACGTGAACACATTGAGTGTGGGCTACGACAGCGCACTGCAAGGCGCAGCGGCGAGCGGCCACATGGACATCGTCCGCGTCCTCCTCGAGCGTGGCGCCGATGTAAATGCAGTTGGCGGGGAATACGGCAGTGCGCTGCAATGCGCGGCGAGGTACGGTTATGTGGATGTCGCCCGCATCCTCCTCGACCGTGGTGCCAATGTGAACACGGCGGGCGGGAAATACGGCAGTGCGCTGCAAGGTGCGGCTTGGAAAGGCCATGTGGACACTGTCTGTGTTCTCCTTGAGAAGGGTGCCGACGTGAACACGGCGGGCGGAATATACGGCAGTGCGCTGCAAGGTGCGGTTTCAGGACGGCACATGGACATTGTTTGCATCCTTCTCGAGAAGGGTGCCGACGTGAACACGGCGGGCGGGAAATACGGCAGTGTGCTGCAAGGCGTGGCTTGGAAAGGCCATGTGGACACTGTCTGTGTTCTCCTTGAGAAGGGTGCCGACGTGAACGCGGCGGGCGGAATATACGGCAGTGCGCTGCAAGGCGCGGTTTCGGGACGGCACATGGACATTGTTTGCATCCTTCTCGAGAAGGGTGCCGACGTGAACGCAGCAGGCGGAATATACGGCAGTGCGCTGCAAGCTGCAGCATGGTATGGCTATGTGGACATTGCCCGCACCCTCCTCGATCGTGGCGCCGACGTGAACGCAGCAGGCGGAGAATACGGCAGCGCGCTGCAAGCCGCTGCTTTCGAAAACCACATGGACATTGTCCGCCTGCTCCTCGGGAAGGGTGCCGACGCAAACGCGGCAGGCGGGAGATATGGCAGTGCGCTGCAAGGCGCGGCTTCGAAAGGCCACATGGACATTGTCCGCATTCTCCTCGAGCACGGCGCCGACGTGAATGCGGCGGGCGGAGAACACGGTAGCGCGTTGCAATGTGCGGCTTCGACTTGGATAAGCTACGTGGACCTCGTCCATCTCCTCCTCGAGAAGGGTGCCGATGTGAACGCAGCAGGCGGCAAATACGGCAGCGCGCTGCAATGCGCGGCATGGTACGGCCAAATGGACATTGTCCGCATGCTCCTCGAGCACGGCGCTGACGTGAAGGCAGCAGGTGGGAAATATGGCAGTGGGCTGCAGGCCGCGTCCGAAGAAGGCCATGTGGACATTGTCCGCATCCTCCTCGAGAAGGGTGCCGACGTGAACACGGCAGGCGGCAAATACGGCAGTGCTCTGCAAGGTGCGGCATGGTACGGCTCCCTGGACATTGTCCGCCTTCTCCTCGAGCACGGCGCCGACGTGAACGCGACGGGCGGAGAATACGGCAGTGCGTTGGCAGCCGCGTTCGCAGAAGGCCACGAAGAGATCGCCAAGCTACTCTGCGAGCATGGAGCATTGGACGTGGCACCGGGTGAATCAGAATAGAATTCACTGTGCTTGATGGTGCATTGATACAAAGTCCTGCGTATTATACAAAATAAACATTCATTCACAGAGTACTTATTAGCGATACTTGTAAATCCGGATGAGAAAGCTCTACAATACATACACGATAACACAGTCCTTTTTCTCATTCTTAGGATGCTCTTCCTCGACAAGCACGACAAGCTAAGCACCTGATCAGAGTTGTCCTCCTCGGCTTGGATCTGCTGCACGAGCAGGCGGCTATGGATACCAAGAGGCGTTGGCTGGCTCGGGTGTGATGCCGACCTCGAAGACGGCGGGGATGCACACAGTGTGTACGACGAGCTTGGGCTTCAGCGCGGCAGCGGAGGTGCGGAGGCAGCGCAAGGGCAGGTCTGTGGCACGCAGTTAGTGTCAACGGAAGCCTAAACGTACGAAAGAGAGAGTACGCACTATCCAGATGCTCCTCGCACATGGATCTCGATGTCCATGGCTCGTCGCTTGTCGTGGGTCTGGCCGAGGAGGGGGAGCCCGGGCACCGTCGAGAATGGGAAGTACGAGGCGACGGTGCATGGTCCCGTTGCAGCCATCGAAGACCACGGGGCAGGGCGAGAAAAAAGCCTAGCCCGCGAAGGAGATAAGGAATAGGAAGAGCATGAGGGAGCGAAGCAGAAAGAGAACGCACCAGCACGGGGTCGGCGGGTGCATCGAGCAGCACGCGCGGGTAGAAAAGCACGTCCCGCGGCTGTGCGCAGCGCGAACGGCAGCGGCACCGGCGTTAGATCGGAAAAACGCAAGCATCGGCTGCGCGTGGATTGGGGAGGACCAGTGTATGCACGGCCCGCTAATTCCATGCGTACGGGACGGCGGATTGGAAGGTCATCACTGCGCAGGTTTGCGTGCCATTCCGGTGCGTGCGGCAATGTCTCAGTGGCTGAGGAGGTGGGCAAACGTCGACGTCAAGGGCGTTGACGGAGCTGGACGGCACGTTAGAGCGCACTGATACTAAGTAGTAGTAGATAATTACGTACCGAGCTTCGCAGAATCGACGTCGCTCGAAGTAATTATAAGAATCAAGCCCATTCCGTGGATTATCCCACCCATTTTTTGCTTGAAAGAACCTTGGAAGCGCATCACAAAAACCGGGGGGAGATGATAAAGGTATGCATACCTTTACAAAGTAAACAATCCGAACAATCCGTTACAAACCACTACCAGCTCGGTGAAAGTTCACCTGACATTATAACACACCTCGGATTCCCGCAATGCTCACCAAGGTGGTGAACTTGACAATGCTCGGTGCGACTTTATAATGCTTGGTGAGACCCTACAATGCATTTTGGAGCATTTCAGTTCCATGCACCGCGCTGTATTCGTCCCAATACCGATTACGAACAAAACATGCACGCGGGAAAGACAATGATAGGGAAAAACATGTATTGGGGCAACGGACAAACAAGGTATGGAAAGGGTCAATCGAGTACCGGCACAGCCAACACGACTCGAGCAGACGGAGGCATTTCAGCATAAGCGAGGTCGTCTGCAAGATTTGGGCCCCGGAGCTTGAAGGACCAAGGCTGTGGGGATCGAAGACATTCGAAAGCTCGTCTGGCATGGACGCGTGGGAGTTTGGGAAGGTTTGGATGGCTGGTCTGGAGCGACTCTGTACGGGGGACTTGAGGACTTGTAAGTTAGAGTTGCAGAGGGGGGATTCGTAATCTTCACGATCTTGAGCCGGTCGCCAAGCTTGGCGGTACAAGGAGGGAAGGGTATAGCACGGTGAGTGTTCCGTCCCGGGCCCGCAGGGAGAAAAGGGAAGGAGAGAGGGCCTAGGTTTGCGTGCTACTCCATATCGTGGTCCTGAGCGTCGGTCTTCCCACTTCGTCTTCGAGATTCTAGCATTACAACATGCGAGGTACGAGCACCAGATTGTTGTAGTGTCTGTTTAGAAGAGACTAGCGGCACCGAGGAGTCGGCTATTCGCGAGAGTGAGGGCCTCACGAGAGCAACCTAGAGCTTGGATGCCGCTGGCGGACTTGAAGCGCAGCCTAATCGTGACTCTTGAATCTTTTTCCTTCGTGCAAGTCGTGCGACGGCGTCTTGTGAAACTTCGCTCCATGTCCCGGGCTCCAGCAAGTGTGACTCGGAGGGAAGAGGAGTGCTGGACGATGTAGTACCGAAGAACGGCCCGCGGGGCGTGGATGGGAGAAGGGGGAAGGGGACGGGGCAGGGAGATGGGGGAAAGAGAAGAAGATCGCTGATGCGGACGACCAACATGCACGTGATCATGTAGCACAACCAAACAATGCGCACGGACCTTTCGGCTTGATCCGCACATACGCTCGCGAGATTTAGCTGCCCACGAAATTGGCACGAATGCTCACGACTATTAGCATTTGGATCAGATCAGAAATGCACAGAACACCATGCTGATTGTGTTTCAATGTCCATAACTCGTCGAACACAAGTCGAACATTACTTTCTTGTAAACTTTGACCTGCTTCAGCACTCAACTCAAGATCAGGATACGAGGGAGTATGCGCATGTTTCATCCCAGCAGGAAGTTTTGATTACAGCTCACGGTACGGCAGCTGGTCGCAAGAGCCAAGATATATAAGCTGGAAAGTTCACTAAGCATTATAAACGGTGCTGGCCATTGGCAATTCACTAACAGGCAGGCCAATCCTCCACCAAGCTGGTGAAGACTTTATAATGCTTGGTGAAGGATTGCCAACCACCACCTACCTTTGTAAACCCGCACCGCCTTGATCCGGTTTCACCTGACATCTGTCGGAAAAAAACCAAATGACTTCCAACGTCTCCAGACACCTTGCAAGATGTTGCAAGGTCATTTGGTTTTAGGTGGCTTGCAGCACGGAGGTTAGGTTCTTGTAAGTACTTGCAAGCCACCTGCGTGGATCTCAAGACCTCCCAAGGCCACTGGTGCCAAATGACCTTGCGGCGCCTCACAAGGTGTCGGAACCACCCCAGGTATCCCAGCTATCCGCGCGGTTGCCGTTCATTTCGAATTTGGACATATGTATGGCATTCTTCAGGCTAACGAACCCTCGCGGCGCGTACGATATGGGGCAAATGAATATATTGTGCATGCATAGAAGGACTCTGAACGATGTTTTATGACATGCCGCATGCCGCATACCAGTGGTCCACACACGCGACAACAAAGACGGTAAAGTGAACGGAGGGGTGGAAGAGTGGAAGAGAGGTTGGGGAAAAAAGAGGGAGCGCTCACCTTCACTGCCGCGCTGTCCAGAATGACACCACTGCAGTAGGCCCGAGAACGACGAGGCGTATGACTTCAGGATTTGGAGGAGTTCTCGACGCTGGGGCGGCGCGCATGGCTGCAAGATCCCTGTGAGGTCAGAAGTGAGTGGAGATAATTTGGAGGAGATACGGATTACGCACCTCGTGTCCGCGCTGGGCTTGGGCTTGAGAGTCGAAGTAACCGGCGCAGAGGCAGGAGATGGAAGTGTTGGTCATCGGGCATAACGAGCGGCAGGTAAGGGCATGTAGTGTAGAAGGCACGGTGGAGGAGGGTGGGGAGTTGAGCTGAGGGTGGTAGTGGAACGAAGACAAGAGGCGAAGTCACATTGTCACAAGGCTTCCTTGTTGATAAAGTCAACCATGACGTCACGCTCCACTTGCTTCCCGATTCTTCCCGAGCTTAGCGTACCGGTGTCGTCGCCACTTCGTCAACACTTCGTCGCCACGCACAATGCTGCCCGATGTCAAGTCCTATAACACGCAAACAAAATCCGATAGGAAGCTCACCGAGAAAATTTGAGCGGGTTCACGGAATCCCGAACCTGTCGAGTGCTCACTGGCAGACTCTCCCCCGCCGAGTCCGTGTGTTGTACGTATTTCATTGCGCCCGTCACAGTGGGAAACAAGAGGCAATTTTTGTACTGGGGATATCCGTAAAAAAGCTCACATGCCCCAAGTCGTTCCAAGTCGTTCCAAGCCCGGCGTGCCTTGCCACGCCTTGAGACTCCTTCTGGGTTGCCCCCCTGCCTTGCCGTGGCTTGTAAGTGCTAGGAAGATTCGGCTGGGCAACTTGCAAGTGCTTGCAAGGTCTTCCAAGGTCTCAAGCTGATTCAAGCCCTTGCAAGTCATATGGGTTTTTTCCGACATCAGCAGAATCCCCCGCTTTTGGTGATGCGGGGATGGGGTCGCGAGCGCGAGCGCCAGCAAGTGCCGGCAGGGTGTGGAGCCGCGAGGGCTGATTTCTTCTTCTTGCTGGATCGTGTGCCTGGCTTCGCGTTCTGAAGAGGAAACGCGCGGCCGAGACGCCTCGATGGCGTTTTGAAAGTTTAACTATACATCGCACTGGAGCGACGCGGGCCGATGCTGCTGCCCCATGGCGTGCACTGCGGAGATGTTGGAGACGGTGCGGACACAGCCTTGCTTTTCTCATTGACTCCTTGTCCTAGAATCGGGCTAGTCTCTCATATAGACTTCCCACTCGTAACCTCATTCTGGAATCGGGCGTGCTGGTGGGCTTCGCGGATAATCGCGTCGGCGCTCGGGCAGGTGGGCATGACATTGGCGTTGTTGTGACCGAGTCGTTTGTCATCGCGTCAAAGTCGACTGGGGAAGGCAGACTGCCAGAGGCAGAGTCTGAGTCGGTGGCGGAAACGGAAGCATCCGGGAGCAAATGATATTGATGCCGGATCACAGTCATCATTCTCCTCTCCTTGTTTTATTTCGATTTTACTTGCGCCAGAACCGTGCCAGGATTCAATGTGGTGAGTAAGGGGATATATCCTGGCTGGCAGAATTCTCGATCCTGGAATATTTTAACAGCGGAATGCACGAAATCAGGGTGGTTGTAGTCATGGACTTGTCCGGGGGTCGCTCTGAGGAGCGACATCCATCAATGATTGGATCTGTTGGCGTCCCGTTTTGGCGAATCCCTCTTAATGGGGCAGAGATTTGCACCTTCACTTGAATTCGAAGCAAACTTGAGGCTTGAGGTTCGTCCCTAGCGTTTCTGACCTGTTTTGTGTCACAATTACGTCTGGCAGCTAACATTGGGGGACACAGATAGCTTACCAAACAAGTTTCGGGTGTCTTACCGAGTTTGCTCCACCCTCCGGTGCACCGAGCTCACGATTTTCATGGACCCCCACATTTCACCGTGATTACTTGTTCAATCTGCTCACCGGCATTTAGAGAGCCACAGGTTGGCCACAGGAGCGTCGGACTTACATCCCAATCGAGAGGGATTCGCCAAAACGGGACGCGCGATCAGTTGCGATCATTGATTGATGTCGCTCCTCAGAGCGACCCCCGATCAAATCCAAGACTTTATATAGGGTGAACGATTGTCTTCACAAAAAGTATATAAAGTCTTGTTACGAGACTAGGGTGGTTGCGGGGTTCTGGTACAGCAACCTGTGAAGAGCTCAAAAGAGGAGTGTCAGTTTGGTTTTGACGACGTACGATTTTGGGGTCGAAGAACCTGTCATAACAAGCCAACTAACAGGCTGAACCGTATATCGTCTTATGGACCACCGATGAAAGGTACCCTGAATTTTGACGATGAGGAAAGGCCGTACCGCTAATTCTAGCGGTCAGTCTTAGTGTTACCGCGGCTCAAGCCGTCACACGCTGTCACAACACAACATTTGTGTGTTCATGCGAGTGTAACGATCCCCTCCACTGAGTCCAGTGTGGTGAGATACACAAGGAGTACCTATACACAATATAAGATACTTAGTGTCACATAATATTTCTTGTGGACCTTTTGAGGGGGCCAACACGAAACGGCTCGGATCACGGCTTGAGCCGTAAGCCGCGGAATAAAATGTTCATCCATTTGCTTCATAGCGCGCCACACATTATAGATACCACCCAAGTTACCTGGGAAAAAATACAGCTAAGGGTCTTGTAAGAATGCGACATAACATAGACATCCGCCAAAAACTTGTGGCAGCACAGGGAAACCCGAGCCATGGTCGAAGCCGGCCTGTCACGCGAGCCGAGCCGCGGCAACACTAGTCAGTCTAGCTGGTTGAGGAGGGGTAGATAAATCGGCTTATGAAGTCAACGCGACCTGAAGCCCGGCATCCCTGAGGACAAGGATCCGTGACAGGGACGGTGGGAAGCCTGGGAATGAGTTGGAGTCGTCGAAGAAAACGTTGGGAGCAACGAGAAAAAATGCAGAATCCAACATTTAAACAATTTGAAGATGCGAACAGCGTGAGCTCCTGCCGGGCGTTGACTTGGCTGGCTATATATAATCGTCGACCCGGGACGGACTTACATGTGCATGTTTCCAGATAGCTCTGAAACCAAGGCTCAGAGTCTGTTGAAAATTGAGCGCAGAGAATATCGTCCTCAGCGTTGAGTCCAACATCAGGGACCCAGGTTTGAGCTTTATCCGATTGGGCAGTGGCAGCGATGGCAACCTGAAGTCTGGGATGTCGAAGAGCGAATATCGAGAGGCAGAATCTGAGAGAATCCATGGCCGAGATGGCCGAAGCCACAAGTGAACTTGATCGAAGGGAGCGGACGCCGAAGTTTGAACCCTGAATGAATCGTAACTGGTTCACGGAAAGCAGAACTGCTTAGGTGAATTCATACCTGACAAACCGTGCATATATCGAGGTTGTTGGACAAGAGTCGTGCCAGGCCGAGTTGCCCGAACCTAGGGTTAGATTTTATCGAACTTGCATATGTTGAGATTGTTCACACTTTGGACGCGATTCCCAGGAATGGTAGAAGACCGACATCAAAGCCTATGCAAGGGAGCCGAGTACTTACCTGTGAGTGGTTGAAATCATATGGTCAGTTCCACAGAAAGTCGAAGGCTCCAAGGCGTAAATACGCGAACTCCAGGTTTCACTCGACAAGGCGGCGAATTAGTGGTGGAACACCGAGGATACGTACACGGATAACACACGAAAGACACCTTGCGTACTTACCGTGCGTTGTATCGCCCAAAACCGATCGCCGGGATGGCCCAAATGCAGCGATGGTGATTGTTGGTAGTGCAAAAGCAGCGTGGATATATCCAGTCAGAAGCGAGGGAAGTGCCAAAATTAGAACGCATCAACTCGAATGTATCGAATCGGCGGCATCAGGTCAAGAAAAAATGAGAAGGATAGAAGGATAAGGGAAGAGGGAGAAAGCAGCTCAACGGGCTGCCGGCATATCCAACCAAGATGAACAGAAACTGGATCCGCGCGCGTAACTCACGTCCATTCCAATGACCTAGATCAGCAGAGTTAGAAACCAGTCACAGAGATGACGAAAATGAAGGGATATAAAATGGAGAAAAGGCAAGTGAAAACTGGATCTAAATCGGAACGAAATTGACGCGCACCGCGAAAAATGGGAGTGGGAGAAAAGGCATATGTAAAGAAAGGACCGATAGAGAAAGAAAGCAAAGCAAATCAAAGCAAGAGTGGCAGTCAACGCCAGGGATGTCGAACGCATACATCCATTCAAACGACGGGAATAGAACGGAACGGGGGGAAATATCATAGAGAACGCGGAAAGGGGATGGAAGCAAGGCGTAAAAGTAGAGTAAAACACGGGAAAACAGGTCCAAGTTGGCGTGCAGATGCATCCAGCAAAAGGGAAAGGAAACGGACGAGGTGGAGAATGAACGAAGGGATGGATATGAGCGGAGTAGCCACACATGTGGGTGGCCTGGGTGAGAATGAAAGTTTCAGAGCCACGGAATACACGTACCAGTGAAGCGATGGATAGTGTTTTCATAGTAGCACCCGCAATCCAAGAGCGAAGTGGGGTGGGGTTCGGAATGAAGGAAACTCGGAGCCGTTGGACGAGCGGGGGCTTGCTAATTCTGGATTCAATCAGTACTCAAGCGCACATTCTGCGTACCTGAGGCGGGGAATCTGGAGAACGCAACATTCTCGTTCATTAGATGTTGTTGAATGACCAACGAACTCGATGGCGAGCGCAAGTCCGGGGTATAGCCGATTCAACTGATCAAGGTGTCCAGGGAAGATATCACGCCGCCGTTGAGCAATATAACGGGTTAAAATGCCTGGCTGTATGACTCAGAGAAGAAATTCACGACTCCGATTAATTTTTTTTGGGCAGGTATCTTGGGAATTGAGAGACGGTGTTCAGTACAGGAAGGTTTGAATCATAAGCGCAAATGTTGGTCTCGTGGAGGAGGTCTGAATCGCGCACCGTATCTAAACTCAGCCATTCCTAGTCCCCAATCCCAGTGGATGGACCCTCAGCCCATTTTCCGACTTTTGCTCAAGTGTGAAATCCCGTCCTCATAGCGGATAGAAGTACCAAAGAGTTCCATAAGGGTTCCCGGGTGCTGCACAGATTGAGTGAGGATGTATCTGATGCGTCATGTGTCGGTGGTTTGACGCCGAACCGAGAACCGTGTTTTGTTTTTGCACCCAGCCGCCTGAGAGGACGGTGGGAGCAGCCTTTGGGCCAGGGAAGACTCATAAGTATGCACGCCAGCAATGAGATGAGAAAGGAGAAAGTCTTGAAGTGGATTGACCATGGGATGTCGAGTGGCGAAAAAATGGCATGGCGGCGCTTGCAAAGCGCACCTGCCTTTTTCGGCCATTGGCGGTTCGGCGACGTTCGGACTTTCGGCTTTTCAGTTGGCGCCTCCCTCGAAGGCTTTGATTTCCTCATCCCGGGCTCAACAGCCTCTTCGAAAGCCCAGCTCTATGGAACTGCTACTTTAAAAACAAATCCTTTGCCAAATGAGCCAAATGATGCGACACCCTTGAATGGTCGTGTCGTGCCCGTGGATTCAAGCGCAACACGGACACCCCGATGCTGGCGAACGAGTAGGAAGCACCTCCAGCGCTGCTATCAAGGAGGAGGAGGTCCGCATGCCCTTCCTCGCACCTCACGATCGCTCACCCATCTCTACCCCCTCTTCTAGCTCTCTCGAGATCTCCCGCAGAAACTCGGCAGCGGCGAGCAGGCTCTGAGAAACTACCTGAGCGCAATGACAGCGTCGCTCCGCCGGGGTATCCAGCTCAGGAAATCGGAGAAGAGTCGCGTACTTATCGCACTCCCGCCCTTTTACTACCACACTCGCGTCGCCCTACCGTCCTTCCAGCCAGCTTCAAGCCGCAAGTTCTGCACGCGCCGTGCGCGTGCGGCATGATTAAACGGACGTTGTCGCTGGCTTCTGCATCCTGTGCACCCCGCTCCCCTGGCAGTGTGGTGGTCCTTGAGACTCCTCGGCACCCGCTGCCCAATGCCTTGACCCACGCGTGCACGCGTCACCTCAGATGGTGCGTCCTTCTCACCTCATTTTCTCTACCGCACAGCTAACAAGTCGCAGACGGGCAGGCCCTCATCCCCCTCCGATGGCCTCGCTCTGACGCGTATCCGTCGCCCGCGCTCGCCACCGTTCGCACTGCTACCGTCAGCGTGCACGCTCCGCGTATCCACGTGTTGCGGAAAACACTGCGTCAGTGCGGAGGTCGACACCGCGAGTGCCCCCACGCCGCTGTGTCTCGCCGTCCTCGAACGCCGCCTCGTCACCCTCGCCACCACCCTCTCGCACCTCTTCTCGCTCCTCATTCGCCGCGCAAACCGGCCGCGCCGAACCTCGCGCACGGCGCGGACGCAGCGGGGATGCTGCCGTGGGGGACGCTGTCGCTGCCCGATGCCCTTACCGCGGGCAATCCGCTACTTGCGCGTACTGTACCTCAGCAGTGCGCAAGGGCGCAGTATCCCCGCCGTCCTCATACGTTTGCCGAGCTCATCTGCGGCGCCCCTCGTATTCTCGCCAACACCGTCATCACAAGCCCCTCGCCAGCCCAAGTCGTCAAAGCACAAGAGCTCGCGGAGCATCTTCGCGTCAGCGCTCTTCGTGTGTCTCCTCTCTCAATCCACCTTCCCGCACATGCCCGCGCGTTAGGGCCGTACGGCCTGGGATATGGATGTGGATGTGGCTTGGCCCCGCCGGACCGCCCTACCCGTTTGTCGCTACCATCGCGGGGAAGGGGCGTCATTCTCGCTTCCCTTCCTCCACCAGGGAGCTGGCGAGATCGGCGCAGATGAGCGCAATGGGCGCCGCCTCCTCGTCCGCGCTGTCTGTCACCCCGCTCTCATTACCATGCACTACGCACTACGCACTACGCACTACGCGCTAACGCGTGCATCCACGCCCACCCTCTCTTCTCCTTCCTCATCCACGGATCACCGCATGAAGCCGCCCAATGGCCGCGCGACGCCGACGTAGTGAGGGTGCTGCCCAGGGTGTTGGATCTGCAGGCGATGCCGCCGATACCGTTGTCGCTACCCTGGCAGTGCTGTTTGCCAGCACTAGCCCCACCGCGCGCACGCTGCTGTCCAACGCAAACTCGTGTGTCCCTCCCACCTCCTACTCTCGACGATATAACTAACGATCTGTGCAGATCTGCAAGCACTCGAGTCGCCTTTCTTGGACTCTCGTACGGACGCCCTCTCAAGGTTATCCGTCGCACTGCTATATCGTCGGTGTATGCCCCGGCGTTGAGGAGACCCCGGCGCTGGCGCGCGTATGGAGGTCGAGCCGCTGAGTTCGCCTATCGTCACTCTGCTGCCGCTTTCAGTCGTCGCCGTACGTCGCGACGCCCCATCATCCACTGCTGTGCTACATTGATCGGCGAGATATGCGCTTCTCCCACTGTCTCTATCCTCCCACTTCCAGACTCTCGCACCCTCTCTGGAGTCTGTCGACGCTCTCCCCTCTGCACTCAATCTCTTTCTCGCCACGACTTCCTCGACAATTGCGACCAACACCCAAATACCAGTTCAATTACACATCGCCACCACCTTACTCCATCCGCAGCCTGTGGCACTTCCGCACGAGTCGCCGTCATACTAGATGGTTGAAAACTGCACCTGGGGCCGCAGTCGCCGTGGCTCGGAGGGGAAAGCAGCCGGGTCGGGAAGGAGAAACAAGCGGCACGGACTCGTTCTCTTCCTTTTTGGGGTCAAATTTATACCGCTACGACAGGCTGCTATGTAGGTTGAACGAACGGGTAAGGATGTCAATTATGGTACTGTACACTGTATTGGTTCTGTGGGTTTTTAGGTGTGACATGATCATTGTGACTGATGCGCCTTCCACGAAACGGCGATGGCGCGACCGACAATATCGTTCCCTGCGTCGTCTGTATATGAACCTCGCGCGCTCCGGTACTCATCTCTCCCCGAATAACGCATCCACACCGAGTTTCAAACTTCAAACGGAGCGACCTCTTTCTCGTGATACACGGCCACAGCGAAGGGCCTGGTCCCGTTACATGCACGGTAATTGCGCAACGTAAAGCCCAATCCTGGACGGACTGAGATAAGGAATGGAAAGAGCATGACTCGGAGGAGTGGAGTAGAAAGAGAACGCAACACCGGGGTAAGAGAAGCAGGTTCCCGCCGCCCAAGGTGCGCAGATTAGAGCGTGAAAGAGGCACAACTAACGTTACCGGCGGTAGAGGGGAGTTACGAGCTCGCGCAACGCTTGACTAGTAGCGGGTCAGACCCCAGCTAGTCATGGCAGGGAGTCACGTACCCTCTTACTCGCAGGTTTGGGGAAGCATTGAGAGAACCGCCACTCTACGTCCTCTCGATGGCCGTCCCTGGACTCGGACGAAGGGGGGCTATGTCGCAGTCAGAGGGGACTACTAATGGCGATGGAGCGAACTCGTCCATCGTACGTTCATAGTTGTTGGATCTAAGGGGGAATTACTCTTCAATCCGCCTTCTCGCAGAAGCGTCCGAGTCGTGGAAATTGGCCGGCGAAGAATTCGAGCTGAAGTGGTAGACGGCAAGCTCCACTACAATCTACGTACTGGAATCGCGATTCTCGTCGCGGTTATAAATGCCCGCATTGGCGTGTCCAGTATCCGCCCTCTAACAACTGCAGAATGGATTCCTCCAACGATTCCTCCAACATTATCCCTGACACTGGCCCGGGAGGTCTTGTGAAGAACGATCGTTTCGTCCTTCATAATGATGATGTCTTTGAGCTCTTCAGATATGTTGCCGTTGGGTGCCAGCTGCCAGTCGATTCCGACCAGTGGCTTGCAATGCACAACCTCTCAATGAACTTGAGCTGGCCATGGATAGTGGAGTATTTCCGCTTTTCTTATTTTAACAATTACTCATAGCTCCTTGTAGGCGTTTGGATCTGCGCTCGATCCTGTCTTTCAAGTGTATGCCGTTGTGAGAGAACTGCTCGGCAGATTGTCAAAGTTCCTGACTTGTTTCAAAGATCAAGCAGCATTGCGAGTCGTTCCATGCGAGTCGGACACAGTTCTGCTGCCCATATATATCTGACGCTACGACGTAGACAGGCACATTTTCCAAGATCCTCCTTCTCAATCAAGGCCTCTTGGAGTATGCAAAACTTTCATCGGACCTGCTTCGTAAGATCACCCCCTCACACCAGATATCAGTATTCACGATCCACGCCACAGCCATAGTTTTCCGGAATATCCGTACGATCATCAGCAGGAACCACTCCAGCGACACAATCGCCGCTGAACTCAAGACCACTGTCAGCAACACCATCAACTCGGTGTTGATCCCCCGACTCAATGAGCTCAAGTTGCTTTCGGCCGAGATCGCACAGGGCATGGGCGCCTTCGACACAGTGTGCAGACACGATGAACCAACGTTGAAGGCTCAGCTGCCTGTGCTCACAGCGTTTATCGATGAAATGAAATCTTATCATTATGATGAGTCGATCATTGAATCCCATTTGGCCGGCATTAGCAGGATGGTGGTGCGTACAAATGCGAGTTTGAATGTGTGTTTGCAACAAGCTGATAACCTTTTTTTTTATCACAGGAGGATGTCAATTTCGTCGATGAGCGGGTTATTGCGGCTGTGCGCGCCGCCGAAGAGCTCCAGGGTAAGCTCGCACGTTCGGCCGCTGTTCTCCGGAACCTGCACTGATACGAACTTGAATATTAATGAAGGGGCCTTGGGCGCACTATCCTCCCAGCTCGGCAAACTGGAGGAATACATGAATCGTGACGTGCCAAACGCAAACATTCTTATGTTGCACGCGGTTGAGGCCTCCGTGGCCCACAAGTGGTTGGACGCCAAGGAAAAGGGTGAGTCGTTATCGCAGTATGGTATACATAAAATCCTACTCATTCCCTTTTCCAAGTTGATTACTGGGCAAACTCGCTCCAAATATACACAGACTAGACGTTGCAATTGAATCCCGGCGGGTTACATCTCCCTGGAGCTTTTCTAGTCTTTTTTTCTTGCTTAGTTGCTTGGAATTTGTAGTACTCTGAAATGTGTGTAGCTTCTAGTTTGCTTACAATAACAGAGAATATCTTTTGTCTCCTGTCCTTCGTCGTTCCTCGCGTCTCTTGTCGCTGCCCCGCGCAGCCCAAGCAGTGTTTGAGCCCACTCGCACACACACTACACACTCCTCTCCTGACCTCTGTCTGCCCCGAGCAGCCTGACACATTTTTTGCCTTCAATCCCCCAGCGTCGCACGGAGCGCATCAACATCTTGTACACCTACTACTAGTCTGACCTATGGCTGACCATTCAATAATGATCGTTCATCGGTTTGTTGAGTTCATTTTTGTCCCTGCACGATGTTGCTCTACGTTTTTCGATGCCCAGCTTGCGGATCGTTCTCAGGTACGGTGGCGTTCATTCGAGCTCGGTATCAAGATAGACGGCAAAGCATTGTGCTTCTGTTGGGGCTCAAATTACTCGTAACACCTTCAACGTCAATGTTCAGCTCCAATGTCTTCTATGATAGGTCACAGGACCGTCTAACACAATTTATATGAACGGCCGCAAGTTACAACAAAAGAACATAGTGTACGATGAGCCAATTCGATCAGCATCCAGTGGCGCCCCAAGCGGCGGCGAATCCCGCTTTATCTTGTGGGGCCCACTGAAGAAAGGAAGAATTTAGCGGCGCTAAACCTGGGCATGTATCATCTTACCGGAAATTTCTTCGTTATCGCATCTTCCAGTCGTTCGACACTATGCCAAAATGCCTGCAAGTCCGGACAGAGCTGTAAACTAAATCAATAATGTTGTTCGGCTAGGAAATCAACATACATCGTGGCCCGGGAACCGACTGGGTTGGAATACGTCCTTCACATCCTCCAAAGTCTGAACGAGTTGCGCAGCGAACTCCCACGACAACCAATGGACAGGGGGGCTGGCCTAAAATTGAATTCTCAGCTACGCTGCTCTAAAGTTGAGATTTGCCCAACACAAACATAAAGATCGGTGACCGCCCTCTCTGTTTCAGCCGTAATTTTCCATAAGGCTGTGGCTTTCTCCTACAATCGAACGAAGTCGTCACTTGCAAAGCTGCCCATCTAGACAGAAAACTCACATCACGACCGACATTGGGAGTGTCCAGCACAGTGTACCAACCAGACACGGCGAGGCTAATATTGGTGAAGTCCGCTATGCTTGCTGCTTCACCTCCTGCGGCGTAAACAGTCCCTGCGAGGCGGACGGCGATGAGAGCGAAGGTGGTCAGGATCTGTGGGATTTGAACCATTTTCAAGAGCGGAAGGCTGATTTGGGGATGACTTGAATTTGACTCCGAACTGATCTTATATAGCGGGGAGATACTGATCCCATAAAGTGGAACGGGCCATCGCCGCACGCATTTCCTCAGCAAAAGAGGATTCATGACCACAGCACGCGTGATTCATACGTGGCTCGTTGGAAGCTCCGAAAAGACGCGGTGATTATTGAAGGAACACACCTGAATGAGGGGGTTCGAGATGCGAGTAGCCGATGCGCATGGACCGGATAGAGAACGAGCGGCGGCGGCAGGGAGCCTCTAACCCCATGCAAACGTTTCGCGTGGCATGGATCCAACACGCCCCTTGCTGAGCTCCGAGTAAATGACTCACGTACCGTCAACTTGTGTTGCATTCAGATCCAACGTGCTCGTACAGGGACGTTAAGTGGAGCGGGGTCGAATCGATTATGTACCGTCAGCGGTTGAGCCTAAGATGAATCCCTGTGTGTCATCGCGATCACGAAGTCAACGATTCCAGAATTCAACCACGATTTCAATTTTCAACACAATCCTGCCGCATATTGTCTTGTCTTGCGGTCAAGAAGTACAGTTTGTTAAAGATTTGAATCTGAAGGGATGCTCGCTGCCGGGAGGGTCAACTTCCAGACCTTGATCAGGCTCTAGATCTAGGAAGTTGCGAAGAAGTATCCTCGGCTGCCACCATCTCCAGAACAAAGTTCAACTGCCATGTGTGCCACGCCCGGGCCGCCGAGTCACGCTATACCCCAAGTGCTGGGACTCCTTTCACTCACCAGATTCACCACACGTCTTCCGGAGCCAAACTTCGAACCACCTGGCACTTCTAAAAGGAAGGTGCGGGCAGAACGCGGCTTGGGCGTTATTCGATGGGTAAGCCCCTGCGGACACTTCCACACGGAGGCTGGCAGAATGCCCGCTATAAGATCAGTCGGACTCATCGAGGCGAACCGATCCTCAACTCAACGTCCACTCTTGAAAATGGTTCGAATCGCACACATACTCACCACATTTCTCGCTCTTGTCTCCATGCACCTCGCAGGGACTGTCCAAGGCGCCATCGGCGAAACAGTGATCAGGGATGACTTCGATCATATAACTATCGTGTTGGACAACTGGCCCACTGTGTGGTGGAGCGGTGTACGTTTCCTTCTTCCTGAAGACCGACGGGGAATGCAACCTGATGGATTTGTCCCATTCCTAGAACGAGCGCGCGGGCATGTGGAAAATCACGGCTGCGGTGGAGAGGGCTGCTGGCGACATTTATGTTCGTGCGGCAAATTTTGTCCACTCCAGAGCAATCAATGATGCGGATTGTAGGATACCGGTCCTGTCGATACGGAAGAGGCGGTCTACCACATTTCGGGGCTTAACAATACTCTGGGGGACGTGATGTACTTTTTCTTCAACCATCAAGGTTATCACGGTTGGCCCCCAACCCAATTCGTGCGTGATCCATGTCTTTTGCCGGGCCGCAGCCTGAATGACTTTGTCGCGTAGGAATGCACCGAGTTCACGGCACTCGTGCAGAGCGTCGAAAGATTGACAGAGGCGGTGAAGGCGGAAATCCCGGTAAGATAATTCATGCCCATTTTCGCCGCCGCTCAATGAGCCCTTTCAACATTTAGGCAAGCCAGCAAGGATGGATACCAGCCAAGGAAGCGGAACTCAAGTCCGCCTTTGCCACCTACATCTGCCGGGGGTGATTGCCTCGGCGCATTTAAGCTTGAGATGTTCTCACACAGCCAGCTCGTATACATGGTACTACTCGTAGCTGTCAAGAGCGTGGCGCAGAGTTTGAAATCTAAATGGTCTTTGTGTCAAAGAAAAACAATTGGTGTGGATACTTCTGTCCACTCAGGGGAGAAACGAAGTATCTATAAAGCAGGTCGGTGCGCAAGCCCCGGTGAACAGAAAATGAATCGGTGCACGTAGCTACGTCCATTTATCTGAGTGAGACCGCCAGAGTGGAGGGCCAACCCGAGAGATTAGATACGGCACAGTGCTTGCACTGAAGATTTGCCGTAGATTGCAGACTGGTTACGAGTCTACCGAGAGATAACGGAAAACGAAAATGCGCTATAAGATAGAGAGAAGGTGAGTGAAAGAAATAAGACAAGGGACCGGCACGCACATAGCGAGGCAAAATGACTCGGAACACAAAATTGACGCGGATTGATCCACTCAAAAAGAGAGTGAGTCGAGGATCGAGAATGAAAGCGGGGGGGGGGGAATGACGGAGTCAAGGACAAGGAAAGACACAAGCACGAGTGGCAGTCGACGCCGGCGCACATGTCGCCAAAATGAAAGTGAAGTCGAAGCATCCAGTCTAATATTGGACGCAGCCAATAGAGCCGAAGAAATGTCAGGGAGACGGGAAGAGACAAATGGATGAGAAGAGAGATTATGGGTCGGCGGGATGCAGCCAAACGATTCGAACGAACAAGGGAGAGATGGGAAAATACTAGGAAAAGTGTCAATGGGGTAGGTGAGGGTCGGAATGACTCGCTGGACGGCCCTGGTGCCTATAGATTCTGAATTCTGATAGAACCTTCAACCTGCATAGAAGAGATGATGCAGCGCATGTTCTGACGTACCTGAGGCGCCGAGTCTCCAGAAAACGGGACTCTCTCAGTCCACTGGATGTTGCTCTTCCGGGATTGTTCGGTGCGATTGAAAAAAACTCTCTTGAGATCACAGTTGCGGTTACGGTGAACCGAGCGTGTTACAAAACCGAATGCGAAAACGTTGCATCGAGAGACTTGAACGATGTGTTGAAATAAGCGCGCCCATATGGAGAGAAGGATGCTGATGCTGAAGGGAGTACTTGAATGCAAGGGCAGATAGTCTACAACGAAACAGAGTCAGAAATACCCGGAGATGATGGATGTAAAACCGAACCAAGGTACGGCAGCGTGTGAGCCTGCCAGATGTATTGGGATTGAACAAAGGTTCAACTGAAGGCTCAACCAAACGACGTTGACGTACCTCGGAGCTCCTGCGAATCAATAGCGACACTTTGGACGAAGATGTGCCCAGGAAGGAAGTTGAAGGAAGTGGATTTTAACCGCTGAATCGTATGGCAGCAATCGGCAGGTTCATCAAAGCAATGTTCAGAAGGAGGCACCTCGTTGATTGAAGTCGAAGTCGAATTTGTTAGCTGCTGACAAGCAAGTCAGTATAAATGAACGTCAGCATGAAACCTGAGACGAGTTCAACGTATGCTACGTCCGCAGTTCTATAGGAGACTAAGTTTTCAACCTCTGAGACGAAAGGTTTCAACCACGATAGTAACAGCAGTTACATTGAACGTATCGTGGTTGAAACGTCGAAGGGCATATGCATATAGTCTTTGAGAAGCCCAGTGACTAGTGATTTTGGACGAGTGCAACTTGTCGAGCTGTAAATCAGAGCTAGAGCTAGCTAGAGAGCGTCATTTGAATCATTAAAATCCAATGGACGCAACGTCGAGTCCCATTCCAAAAGAGATTCAACCACCAGGGCCGCACCAGAATTTCCAAGTGTTCAACAAGATTGAGAGAGAAAACTCCATATCAACCCCAAGGCGTCGTTATTAGATCATGCGCGAGACGCCCGGAAGACTGTGTCCGTGATTTTGGTATAACATGAAAAAAAGGATCATCCATTCAAAGCGTTGAATCAGAGGATTTTATGGTCACTTGAGTTCGGCCGTCGAGTTAAAGACGAGATGCCTTGCGAGCTTGTTGCGAGCGCGAGGCTGAGTCAGTCAACGGTGTTGAAAGAGCCAGAAGCCCCAGGCTCATTTTGTGTAGCCACGACGAAGGTGTTGGCAGCGTGAGGACGATGCCGGATCCGGTTCAAGTCCGTCATGGTCGAGAGTACGTTCAAGTCACTGGTCAGTCGGGTTTGGAGAGAGACACAGCAGTATGGGATGAGCACAATAATAGTCGATGAAGGGCGCAAAGGCTCGGGTCCAAGGGTCGGGGTTGCACATCATAACTGGATTGACAAGTGTCCAAATGGATTGTGAATATCTAAGGCGGAGTCGGTGGCCTGAGTCTGACATATGGCTCCCGATCCTCGAACGACAGTGTTGGGGGGAAATATCCTGGGACTTGGAAAGCTTGAACTGCGAGGCTGGAGGCGTCCTGCCGGCGAGATGATGGCGGACGAGAAAAACGGCGTGGCATGTGGCAGCATCCACCAAGCGCACCTGCCTTTTTTGGCAATTTGGCGGTGAGTCAGGCTTCGGTGATCTTCGGTTCCCGCTTTTCACACGAACCGCTACGACACCGTTCCAGCACCAATGATTTCAGGCCTTACTTGGACTGCTGCGCTCCTGTAGGCCTGATTGCTTGGCCGAGCATCGATTCATGGAGTTGCCTGGAGCTGCAATTCAAGCCTCTTCCTTCTGCGTTGACGGCGGGGTCGTATGGCAGGCCCCCCGACGCGCTCGTTGCTGCCGTCCGCGACTCACTTTCGCAGGCCTTGTGCACCTCTCCCAGTCTGCCCCTTAGCCAACGGCGTGGGTACACCTCACCTTCACCTGAGATGGTGCGTCTCTCTCCATACTTTCTTCACGGCTAGCCAGCTAACGGAATGCTTTCGCCCAGCGCAGCCGTCCTTGCTCTGCAGCTGGGTCGCGCGCACTCACCCTGCTGTAGGTGTAAGCAGCCGTGACCACGGCGGTGGCGCCAATGGTCAAGCCACGTACTTTGCCTATTCCCTCTGCTGCTTCTGGTCGCCGCCCGTGTCTTCCTCAAACGGCCTGTCGTCCCTCGCCCCGGCGCATGCCCGACCACCCTCTCGCACCCGCCTGCTTCATCATCATCCATCGCATGAGGCCGCGCCCGACGCGGACGTATTGGGGATGCTGCATGGAGGCGACGGTGCCGCCGGACTATACGCCGCCAGATGACCTTGTGCAGTACGCAAGCGCGTTCTGCCGCCCGCCCCACCCTCGCGCATGCTGCTCACCGACGCCCACTGGTTAGTCTTTCTCCCTCCCTGCGCTCTGCGAGAGAACTAACGATTTTTGCAGTCGTGCTACCCTGCCCCTGCGCGTCTCGCCTGCACCCGGTCCGATCACCCGACGCCTCGCGCGGCCGTCCTCGCTCACCCTTGTGCTGCTCCCTCAACTTGGGTTGCTTGGTTCCGCCCCGGACGACCTACCTTCCGTCCCCATCTTCGTATACCCCATCGTACGAGGGCGCACGTCCTGCCGCGCTCTTTCTGCGCGCGCCCCGTGCGGGTCGTCCGTACCGGCACGTACGTCCATCGCAACGTCCGTGTAGGCCGCTATCAATGTCTTTTCCTCGCTGTCCTTCGTCTTCGAAGCCGGCTTGCCTGTCGAAGTGCTCTGCTGTCCTCCCTGAAACCTTGGTCGTCCCCCTCCGTATCGTCGCGCAGTGGTTACACCCCGCTCGGAGGGGCGACATTATCCGCCCGCGCGGCGCGTGCGGCTACGCTCAGCTGTCCCGCTTCTTGCGCTCCCGCACGCATCAGCCGCGCACGCGCAACTCGCGCGCTCATCGTCGCTCGCCCCCTGTTCCCTTGGCGTGCCGCACTTGACCACCGCGCAGCGGGATGGAGGAGGAGGACCCGTAACCGCGGGGCTTGAGAGTCACCACAACGTCCCGCTGTCCCGCTTCTTTCGCCTAAACCAGCTTGCGCGAGAGCCTCGTCGTCGCTCGCCCCTTGTTCGCCTTCCACGCCACTGCGCATCGGGCTGGAACACGCGGAGGATGCGCAAGCCCGGGGTTTGCGTCGCCGCGCGGCCAATCCGTCCGCCGAAATTGGAACGGAAGTGGATTGAGCTCGAGCACGGCGTGTCGTGGGTCCAGTGCCCTCGCGCTCCCGCTCCAGGCGGCGCATGGTCCGAGGGAAAATAAAGAGGAGATCGTGACGCGAGGAGGACGACGACACTCTGCCCGCCGAGCCGCTGCTCTGGATACGGACGGGTTCAGTGGCATATCATTCGCCAAAATCTGACGCGCACTTCTGACTCTCCGAGCGCACTCACTACACCGTCTTCGCGTCCACCTTCTTCACTCGTTCTCCGAAGTCCCTCCACAATTCTCTCTGTCGATACTACCGGTGCCGTCCTCGTTATAACTATGGAAGGACTGAGAAGAACGGGAAGGTGTCTCCCTCCACAGCGTGGCGCTTAAGCTGCCCGACTGCTTGCGCGCGCGCGCCATTTGACCCGACGTCAAACAGGCGGTGATGGAGCGCGCAAAGTGCGAGCCCTTGAGAGGCGGATGAACAGCGGTATTTTGGGAGACTCTTAGTGGGTTTGGGAGTGAAGACGTGGCTTTTTTCGCTCTCGTATATCGTACAGTAATTTCATTTGATATTTTCCCCGTATCACCAACTTTTCCTTGAGCGGAGTGTGCTGAGCGGGACCGAGAGGATCCAGCTCTGAAAGCGGAGGAAGCCTGCGGGAATCCCGGCGGTACGATCCGGCTTGCTTCCCACGCTCTTTGTATACTTTTTAACTTGCTTTCAACCTCGTGCAATGTCAATATCTCTAGATCTTTGTCTCCTTAAATCCACGTCCAAGCTGCGAAACGAAACGTCGTCAAGCCGAACTCCGACTCCTGAGATTTGACTCGAAATGACTGCAGGTGTGCTGTAAACGCGCGGTCTAAATTAAGGTGACAGTGGCGCAGACAGCTGTCCTGCACGAGGCATTCGTGCCGCAGAGACCACTTCATCTTGACCACCACCACCACGACACATTCTACCCGGAATCTAGGATGGATATTGCTGGCACAATTGTTACATTCGGTCAACTGGCCATAACGATCAAGGAATCAATCGAAAAGGTGTGTCGTCTCTCACGTTGACAAGTATCTGCTGAGTGCGACCGCTATGAGATTGGCGACAATAAAGAAATCCTAGCCAATCTCGAGAAGGAGGTCCGGGAAACCGTCAAAGAGCTCAAACGTCTGGCGCATGGATATGGAGATCAAGAGCCTACTGGGGAGCTGCTTACAGCACTCGAAAGTCTTACGGAGTGCGTTCACAACTTGTGATTCCGTCGCAGATTCGCACTGAAAGTGTTATACAGACAGTTGGAGATAATCAATAGTAGATGTCAGACACTTGCACAGTCCAAGGGGGTTTCAGGTTTCGTTAAAGCATGGTTCAAACGGGATAAAATCGAAGCGGAGATAAAAAAACTGAAGGAGCATAGGAAAGATTGTTGCGACCAGTTCCAGGTAAGACAACCCATCACCCTCTCACGGGCTGAATTGCTAAAATAAACATCAGCTATTGTCCGTCGCGCGAATGGAGGGCACGACCACTCGAACGGAAGAGCACGCTGCGCAAATCGAAGTGGCCACCGCTCGAATTGACGAGACCACTGCCAGAACCGAAGCGAAGGCTGACCGACTTATAAACTCGGAGTCAGTTGAATGCACTGTCCGCTTTATTTTTCAGCTGATTTGAATCCAGCGGTGAGAAGAAGATTCGAGAATGGTTTCAAGCGCTCGATATGAGGGAGAAGCAGCATGCAACTCACTCGCTTCGTCACAAGGACACTGGGAGATGGATTTTGGAGGACACCAAGTTCGCGAAATGGAAGGAGGAGCCGGGGTACCTCTGGATCAGGGGAAATTGTAAGCCGTTTCCGAGTCTGGTCCTAAGATAAGTGGCTGACTAGTAGCAGCTGGTACTGGAAAGAGTGTCTTGAGGTGAAAATCACTGCAATATGTATGAAGTCCAGGGTTGACAGTGCTCCCCTAAACAGTTCGATCGCGATCGACGATCTTTTCCGCTATCGATCAGCAAAAATTGCGAACAGTCAGCCGAACGCCCCGAATTGTGCTATTGCCTATTTCTACTTCGATTTCAGAGACGAAAAGAAGCAGCTCGTCGACAACATGCTTCGGTCCATCATCATGCAGCTTTCTGAGCAATCTCGCACTCCCTATTCTGTACTTGATCAGCACTTCAAGTCCTGCCAAGGCGGGAAATTTCCAACCTATGGCGACCTTCTTGCGATGCTCGACACAATACTTGCTGAATTCACCGGCACCTATATCATCCTCGATGCACTCGACGAGTGTAGTGAGCTCGACGAACTTGTCCACTTCATCTCAACCCTTCGCGGATGGGGAAAATCATTACACTTCCTTGTCGCGAGCCAACCCCGCACAATCTTTCTGGACTCCGCCGCGTTCGACGGAGCACTGGTTGTTGTTCTCGAGCGAGACACCACCCATGCTGATATTTTGCAGTTTGTGAACAGCAAACTCGAGCTCGACTCCAAATTGAAACACATAAAGAAGGCTAAGGATGCTGCTCCTAAGATTGTCGACAAGAGCAACGGAATGTCAGTAACTTTTGGATATTCAAGAGTGACTTTTAATACTTATTTGATGGCAGGTTTCGTATGGCGGCATGTCTGCTGCAGGAATTGACACGGAAAAGAGTCGATACCAATATCGACAAAATACTTGCTAAGCTCCCGAACGATCTATTCGGAATCTATACCCGCTTTCTTCAGTCGATCGACGAGGACGATTTTGTCTATGTTGCAGCACTTTTGCGCTGGGTCACCTTCTCTGTGGAACCCGTCACCTTGTGTCAGCTCGACGAGGCCCTTGCGATCAACTTTTCCGAGCCAGATCAATGGGTGTTCGAACCAGAGAACAGGGGCAGGGTGGATGTGGTCTGTGGTTTGCTGGAAGGACTGGTCACTGTTCTCCCCGCTACACCCACATCAAGTCAACATCAAGCGACACTAAGCCTAGCACACTCATCGGTCAACGACTACATCGTGTCTGAGAAATTCTTGGAGCAATACAAAGAAGACCTGAAGGAGGCACATTCCCACACATTCCTTGCCCAATCATGCATCACATATCTCCTTCACTTTGAAAACAATCCTTTGAATGCCAACACATTGCCTAAATATCCGCTGGCACAGTATGCAGCCCAGTTCTGGTCCCATCACCTGCTTCGATGCCACGACCGCGACGTACTAAAGGGCTCGACCATGCACCTCCTCGAACAAGGAAGCCAACAGTTGGTTGCATGGAACTGCCTGCACGACATTCGCAGACCGTGGATGGGCATAGATTGGTCACGGCACGCTCCGTCACCTCTGTATCTGTGTTCCGCAATTGCATATATTGAAGGGGTCAGATTACTCCTTGAGAATGGCGCCGACGTAAATGCAGCGGGCGGGGAATACGGCAGTGCGCTGCAAGGTGCGGCGGCGACAGGCAATGTGGACATTGTCCACGTCCTCCTCAAGCAGGGTGCCGACGTAAACGCAGCGGGCGGGGAATACGGCAGTGCGCTGCAAGGTGCGGCGGCGACAGGCAATGTGGACATTGTCCACGTCCTCCTCAAGCAGGGTGCCGACGTAAACGCAGCGAGCGGAAACTACGGCAGTGCACTGCAAGGCGCGGCGCGGTACGGCCGTGTGGACATTGTCCACGTCCTCCTCAAGCAGGGCGCCGACGTAAACGCAGCGAGTGGGGAATACGGCAGTGCGCTGCAAGCCGCGGCTTGGGAAGACTACGTGGACATTGTCCACATCCTCCTTGAGAAGGGTGCTGACGTGAACGCAGCGAGCGGAAACTACGGCAGTGCACTGCAAGGCGCGGCGCGGTACGGCCGTGTGGACATTGTCCACGTCCTCCTCAAGCAGGGCGCCGACGTAAACGCAGCGAGTGGGGAATACAGCAGTGCGCTGCAAGCCGCGGCTTGGGAAGACTACGTGGACATTGTCCACATCCTCCTTGAGAAGGGTGCTGACGTGAACGCAGCGAGCGGAAACTACGGCAGTGCACTGCAAGGCGCGGCACGGTACGGCCGTGTGGACGTCGTCCGCAGCCTCCTTGAGCACGGCGCCGACGTGAACACAGCGGGCGGAATGTACGGCAGCGCGCTGCAAGCCGCGGCTTCGAAAGGCCAAATGGACGTTGTCCACGTCCTCCTCGAGAAGGGCGCCGAATACGGCAGCGCGCTGCAAGGCGCAGCTTCGGCTGGACACATGGACATTGTCCACCTTCTCCTCGAGAAGGGTGCCAATGTGAACACAGCAGGTGGAAGATATGGCAGCACGCTGCAAGGCGCGGCTTCAAGAGGCCACGTGGACATTGTCCGCATCCTCCTCGAGAAGGGTGCCGACGTGAACGTAGCGGGCGGAATATACGGCAGCGCGTTGCAAGGCGCGGCTTCCAACGGCCACATGGACATTGTCAGCCTTCTCCTCGACCGTGGCGCGGACGTGAACATAGTGGGTGGATATCTCGGCAGCGCGCTGCAAGGCGCGGCTTCAGAAGGCCACATGGACATTGTCCGCCTCCTTCTCGATAAGGGTGCCGACGTGAACGCAGGCGGGGGATACGGCAGCGCGCTGCAAAACGCGGCATGGTACGGCTCCCTGGACATTGTCCGCCTTCTCCTCGAGTACGGCGCCGACGTGAACGCGACGGGCGGGAGATACAGCAGCGCATTGGCAGCCGCGTCCGCAAGAGGCCACAAAGAAATTGCGGAGCTGTTGCGCGAGCATGGAGCACTGGACGCGGAATCAGGTGAGGACTCAGAATCGGATGAGGACTCAGAGTAGAATTCACTGTACTTGATGGTGCATTGATACGAAGTCCTACGCATCAGAGAAGGGAAACATTCATTCACAGAGTACTTAGCAATACTTGTCAATCCGGGTGAAAAGGCTCTACAATATATACACGATAACACAGTCCCTTGTCTTCTTATTCGTACGCTCTTCCAGCACGACATCCTATGCGTCGTTGTCCTGCTCGGCTTGAATTTGCTGCACGAGCAGGCGGCTGTGAAAGCCAAGAGGCGTTGGCTGGCTCGATTGGGATACCGACCGCGACGATGGCGGGGATGCGCAGTGTGCACGACGAGCTTGGGATTCAGCTCGGCAGCAGAGGGCAGCGGAGGTGTGGAGGCAGCGCAAGGGTAGCTCTGTAGCACGTAGTTAGTGCCAACGGAAGCCTAAGTGTATAAAAGAGAAAGTACGCACTGTCCAAACACATCTCGCACACGGATCTCGAGGTCGATGGCCCGTTGCTCGTCGTAGAGTCTGGCCGAGGAGGAGGAGCCCGGGCGCGTCGAGAATGGGAAGTACAAGGGGACGATGTCGAGGGCGTAGTCCCGTTGCAGCCACCAAAGACCGAGGGGCATCCGGAGAGGCGGGCGCGAAGAAAGCTTGGCCCGGGAGCAGCGCAATCCTAGAGGGACTGAGATAAGGAATGGGAAGAATGTGGCGGCAAGCAGAAAGAGCACGCACCCGCACCGGGTCGACGGGCGCATCGAGAGAAAAAGCACGTCCCCGCGGCTGTGCACAGCGCGAACGGCAGCGGGTCAGCGCGCTATCGAATTTGCGCAAGTATCGCGCGCGCGCCGGGCACGGGTTCCGCAGGACGAGTGTATGTACGCCCCGCTAGTTCCAAGGGTGCGCTGGCGGCGAATTTGGAGGAGGAGGCCACCAGGGTGGTACTTGGCAGAGCGATGCGCGAAGGATGGTGTGCGATCCAGCGCGGCGGTGTGTGCGGCAATAGCGACGTGTTCCTGTGCTTGCGCAGTGACGCTCCCCTCCGAGGATCTCGAGAGCGCCGAGCGGCGTGCTTTGAGTCTCGCTGTCTCGTTGGCTGAGGAGGTGGGCCTTGCGAACGGCGACGTCAAGGGCATGGACGGAGCTGGACGGCACGTACTTAGAGCGCACCGGTACTCGTAGTAGATAGATCACGTACCGGGCTTTGCAGAATCGAAGAAGCAAGCCCATTCCGTGGATTATCCCACCCATTTTGTGCTTGAAAGAACCCTGAAAGCGGTGATGGGGTCGCGAGCGCGAGCGCGAGCAAGTGCCGGCAGGGAGTCAGAGCGGAGGAAACGAGGCGTGCGAGCCGCGAGGGCTGATTTCTTCTTCTTGCTGGATCGTACGCCTGGCTTCGCGTTCTGAAGAGAGCGGAAATGCGCAGGCCAGACGCCTCCGAAATGGCGTCGTGAAGGCAACTGTATACATCGCAAAGAAGTTCAGGCACTGCAGGCCGATGCTGCTGCCCCACGGCGTGCATGGTCCGTTTGGAGACGACGCGGACATCTTGTCCTTTGTCCCGGCATCTCGTCCTTGTCCCCCAATCAATGTGGTGGTGGGTTTCGCGACGAATCGCGCTGGCGCCCGAGCAGGTGGGCGCGGCATTGGCGTCGCGGTGACTGAGTCGTTCGTCAACGTCGACCCGGGCAGACCGGGGAAGGCAGGCTGCCAGAGAGTCCGAGTCAGTGGCGGAAGAGAAGCATATTATTGATGCGGGATCAAAGTCCTCGCTGAGCGCTCTCCTCTCTTCCTTGTTTTAATTCGATTTTATTGTGAGTCCCAACAGTTCGATGGCTCAGTTAATTGAGGCTGCGCCTGGAGATACAATGCTCGATCCCGTTCAATTTTCAAATTCCTTGGCCAATTTTTTTGCTCTCCAGGTCCATCAATTTCGCTTAGGGCTGCCGCCCGTGCCCGTGCCCACGGTTCTACGGCACCCGTGCTACGGGTTCCGTGCCCGTTCCGTCGAGGATTTTCTCGAGTCCTCCACGGCACGGTCACGGTACGGGTTTTGCTGGCCACGGGCCGTGAAAAACGGCCGTCACGGCCGTGGCACGGTTGAGTTTTATTCGGCCTCAGACGGTTTCAATTACACCAGTGAGCGATGTTAATTTGACCACAAATACTCGCAGGATGCACCCGGCTAGATGACGAACCACTTCGTCCCGTTCAACCCAATTTGAACGCACCGTCGGTAGACTCGGCATTTGCCGATACTGATGGCCGCCCTTGATGGACATCAAATTTTCGTTCACTGCAAAATGTTACACTAGAAACCAGCATATTCACGTATTTTGTGAGGATGCTGGCATCTGATAAGTACTCCCACACTAATTTTCAACAGGTGTGGGTGGTTTGAATAGTGGCTATATTTTTGTGAGTGTTCTGCGGCATTCCGATCGTTCCAATCAGCTTCCAACGTGGGGCAAGTTAACCTGTGGCGGCATCCCTTCAATTTTTAAAGAAAAAACACGATTCCCGGTCATTGCCTTCACCCGTCGACCCGTCACAGCCGTGCCGTGGACCGTCCCGTGCCGTTGAGCTTTTTTTCAGTACCTCCACGGCCGTAGAATTGACGGCCCGTGCCGTCGATAGCCCGTCAAATCCACGGCCGTGCCCGTGACGGGCACGGTTGGCAGCCCTAATTTCGCTCCCTTCAAGTTTGGACTGGGAGTTGGTCAGACTTCAGCTGTTTCTGTCCCTAATACCTACGGCAACCTATCTTCCTCTCTGTTGCCCCTCTGCGCTCCCCTTCCCGTTCTGCACTCTCCATCGGCCCGCAAGATTATGACATCGACTTGTCAAATGGCAAGCATATCGAGTACGAAACAGATGATAGGCCTACACACCACGCGCCGCCGCGCGCTCAGCGCAATTTCGTGCCCGCTAGGACCGGATACCAGTCACCGCACGTCTGCCCGCCCGCCTCCTCTCTCCGAGCTTTTCGACCCTTCCGATCCGTGTTCCCTCCCTGCTTCCTAATTCCCACCTACCTCAGTGCGGCTGTCCGTACATGCAAAGAAAAAACCTGTGCAATCCATGGGTAGACCAGCACGAGTTTTGAACATCTCTATCTAGCTTTCAAGCCAGCAATCGAACGACCCAGAATTCAGGGGTGTTTGCTTGGAGCCAGGATGCTATTGCCGACTCTGAATGGGTCCCACTAGTACGCCATCCCTTCGCGGAATCGGCACTCGAAGTATCTGGTGGGAACCGTCCTATCAGCAAAATATCAATCTACCCAAGGAGATACACGAGTCATCTTGATCGTCCGCGTTCGCGCCCGTGAGTTGAACTTCGCTTTCGAGTTCTGGCATAAACAGTATCTGCAGGACGTGGAGGATGATTATATCTTCAAGTTGACAGCGATTGACAGAGAGGTATGCTTGCTTTTTCATCCCCTTTTTTATTTGAGAGAAGGAACGCAAGCTCAACCCTGCGCAGTACGGCTGAAGATCGCGCGCCACTGGCCAGGATCGGTCAGGCATTGGACCGTCCAAAAAGCTTGTCAGATTAGCGAACGGACCAGAGCAAATATCTGCGCGCCGGATCCGACCATGAATCCAGTCAGAGGTGGAGTAAACGGGTTCAGAGGAGACACTCATAATGGGATCCAGCTCTGAAATGCGAACTGAGAACTACGCAGAGTGAGCCAGAACCGTGCGAGGATCCAATGAAAGACAGACATTTTTTTTTTTTTTTTTTTTTTTTTGGAGCGTTTGGTATAATGAGATTCAGTCTGCATAAGCATTCCAAAGTCATTCGCTGGGTCTACTAGAAAGTTCTAGTTAATGCCGGGGAAGTTGTCCAAGGAGGAAATGCCATTACGCACATATCATAGTGTGGGACTCCAGCCTCCATAGTGTTATCCTATTCCATGCTTCGAATCATTCATTTTCAATGGCTGTATACCCACTAAAACCCCCTCTGTGTATGTCCAGTCATCCGGCAGCTGATCTTCATTCATTAGTAGACCACTCCATGTTCGTAGGACGAGATCTTTATTCAGTGCAAGGTTGTTGAACTTGAGTTTATTTGTAAGGATGCGATCTCGTCCAGGGGCAGAATTTATAGCCTTCAGCCATCTATTGTGAATTTCAACATCTCCTATGCTTCTGTTTGGATTCTTTAGTACTTTGTCGTTTCGGATATTCCAAATTGTGTGCCAGGAAGTAGACACTAGGATGGCAAATAGTCTGCCCATCTCAGGAATTATTTTACTGTTCAAGTGTCTGAATCTGACGAGGTTACAGCCTAAAATTAGGCCCCAGCTAAGTGCAGGCCATTGGGAATATTTTGTACTTCACAGTTGCTCAGTCAGTTGCCAAATCAGCTTCGCTCCAGAGGCATCACACTCCATTGCTATGTGCTCTAAAGTTTCAGGGACTCCACAGGTCTTACAGGTTGCAATCACTTCCAAATTATCAATATGAATCCAGAAATCTCTGACTCGGAATATATCATGTATAGATTTCCAGAATAGTTCGCGATGGAGTCGTCTCAAATTTGTTGAACGTATAGAGCTCCAAATCATCTCGTCGGTCGGTGTATAGTCGGATATCTCCTGTACTGAACATCTAATGCGGTCCAGATTAATGAAAGTTGATTTCCTGAATGGTTTGGGGTATGTGGACTTGACACTGGGTGCAAGGCAACATTTCCGGGGCCCGGAAATAGGCCGGAAATTGGACGGAAATTCATTATTTCCGGGTTAAAATACCATTATTTCCGGGGCCCGGAAATAGCCGGAATATTTTGTATTTACTTACCATTTCCGGCTGATTTGCGGGCCCCGGAAATACTCCGGAAATAACTTATTTCCGTAACATTTCCTTATCATTTGCGGGGTCCGGAAATTTAAATACCAAACATGCCAAGGAACTGCCTAACTGGGCAATAAATTGGACGGCCGATAGGAGAGTTGATGCGAACACTGGCTGAGACTTCGGCGCGTTCGGCGTATTTTGTTTTCAAAACAGTGTGCATTCACCAACTATCTACACAGAACACGCGTCTGGGTCTGCAAACCCGCCCCGCTCTCCGCGCGCAGTGTACAACTCTGAGCCAACGCGCCCTGTTGGCTGTAACGGTGCCTCGGCTTCGTGAGTTTTTGCGCGATGCAGTACACCCATCGCTACTGCAGCTCAAGCGCACGCGACACTCCGTCCCGAAATGCCTCGTGATGGGGTAGGCCGACTTGGTTGAATTCGTACAGCGGACTCGACGTTTCTAATCGCGGCCAGAGCACATCGCGTTCGCACGTTCATCCCCGTCCCCATTATCCTCCACACCCCGCCGGCAGTGCCAACTCCAAGTGGATCGGGACTCACCAATGTGCATGCGCCGAAACCTCGCTAGTTCTACTTGAGCCTACCTGCTCATATAAATAAGGTCAGTAAATGTGTACGCCGCTCTGAAACAAAGCCAATAAAGCCAATACTTACTCAGGGCCAGATTCAAGTCAGTAACAGGCCACACTGACTTGCAAGTGACGCTGATGAAGCGCGGCGAGGAGCGGGAACGCGGTGGAGAGAAGAGGAGTGGGAGAAGTGGGACTCGAGCCTTGAGGCGTCGCGCGAGAGTGGCCAGACTGGGAGTGTGTGAGAGAGTTAGCGATGAGCGGAGGAGACCAGGAGTATTCGCACCTTGGGCGCGCCATGCGGCGGACTCGGGAGATCGGGCTGCGAGTCCAAGTCACGGTACGCAGCGAAAACGAGATTGTACCACTGGTCGTACGGAACCAGGTCGGCGACATCCCGTACCCGTGATGCGTATGGAGCGCGCGCGGGATTGTCTGCGTTGAGCGCGAGCGCTCACGTTTTGCGTCATGGAGCAAGCCAGAGAGGGGGAGGCAGCATGTGCACGACGCGCCGGGCAATTCGCAAGAGCGCGCAGCGGCAGGAGAACGACGGCGGCAGATGGGTGATACGCGTCGTGCAGGCGAGTGCCATATTTCGAGGCCGCGCTAGTGTGATTTGACTCGGGAGATGACACATGCGTCGAATTGGCTCATCCACTTCTTTGACCATGTGCAAGTCTTACCGGCAATTTCTATGCGCAAGTTCATATAACTGAGTCACAAAAGGATGTGGAAGTGCTCACCAGTAAGAAATTGGTGAACTTTAGTTGAGATTCCGCCCAAAAGGCCTTTGACAGAATCACCACACCACACTCGCTGCAAGCGCAGATTAATCTCTCGGAATCTAAAGTGGAAGAAACTTGAAGGCCTCACCTCCACCGCCCGCGACCATGGTCCAGATGCGGCCCTTGGAGTTGAGCACGACGAGCTTGAGCGACGCGCCGGTGCTGGCTTCGGGCTTTCTGGATCGCTCCGCCGTCAGCAAGCGTCGGAATGACGCGGTGCGTTCTGCGCCAAAACCGTTCCCAGTGCGCGGACCAACATGTATAGTCCCGCATGCCAGGCAGCTGCGGCAGCTGCGTATTCGCACGTTTGCGCTGCGTGCGTGTTGTCTGTTGCACAATCTCATTTCCGCTCTCCTTTTTGGGAATGACATCTACGACTTTCGCGTTCGTCAGCGCAATCACAACCGAGCCTGAAATTTCGTACCTCGTGTGTATGGTCATCGGGGAGCGCGCAATTCATCTAGCAGGGTGCGTACGCGGCGCACCGGCAGCATCGAGCAGTGGACAACGAAATTGGCCTCAGAGTGTATTAGTAAGCTCAGAAAGAGGCGACGTGATTGGTAAGCAGGACAGAGTCGACAAAGCCAGCCGACGCGAGGCGGAACGGAAGGAGAAAAAAGAAGGGAAAGTGGCAAGTGCGTACCTTGCAGTCCTCTCTACGCTCCGCAGCTGAAGCTAGCTGAAGCACTTTCTCCGTACAGTTGGTTCGTCGAGTTCACGGGGCGGGTTCGTGTCGTTTACATTCCAATCGCGATGCCTGGAATGGAGATTGTACAGAGAGCAAGGTGGATCCCCCACAAGGAGGCTGGTTCTAGAGGGCGCGGTGCTGAGTCAGAAGCGCAGCGGGCAGGCGGGATGTAGGGGGTTGCATTAGACGCAGCCGAGGCTGTTTACGTCGCGGTATTTCCGATGCCCAACTTGCAAGAGCGGGACGATGTCGCTGCGCGCGTCGCGGTGCAGGCGAGGGGAAAGAACTGCGGCTCAGGCTATCAGACTTAACTCGCTGGGAAAGAGGTACAAAACTCACCAGATTCGAGCAGCGCACCAAGTTCTCTTGAATGCAACTCGCGGCAAGCTCGTTCCAGTACCTCTGTGACCAGGATTCCATGCGCGGCGTCGGCCTGGACACTCAACAGGTAGATTCCCGGTGAACACCCAACGACATACTGCGGCGCGTACCAGAACGCATAGCCGCGCATGCCCAGGCAGCTGCGCATTCGCAGCTGGCCCTGCGTGCGCGGCATTGGAGCCGGCCGGCGTGTCGCAGTATGCGCGAGCCAATGTGCGGTGAGAAATAGGCGCGTCGATGTCAAGGGCAGGTCAAAACAGGACGCGAAGAAAGTCAGCGACGAAGTAAACGGGTCACGCACTGCAACGCACCTGGGTCCATTCCCGCGCATTCCCTTCCCCGCCTCGTCCCTCCTCCCCCATCCTGCCGTCTGGCGCCCGCCTCTGGCCCACGGAGAGTCTGGAGATTGAGTCGTGAAGTACGGCGATGTGCGCGTCCCTCGCAGATCCCGTACGGCGGCGGAATCGTGCGGGCTGGAGACATCGAGTCATCGTCGAGGTCGAGGTGTTTGCGAGCGTGCATTCATCTCTCCACCCACCCTCGCGGAAGCCGGGAGACCACAATGGGATTCGCTAGGCATACGCGGCCTCTCAGTGTGCAATTTGGCCTCCGGGGCGAGCGGGCTTGTATGGCAAATGGGAGGCGAAGAAGGTCAATGACCTGGTATGTGCGTATCGAAATGGCTCCGAATCGGGCCGCCTGGCGTGTAGTTCCGGGCGCATTTTGGAGGTGAGTCCCCCAAATTCACAGAATATGCGCTTATGAATTCAGGACGATCTCAGTGGGCTGTGTCTGAGAATCGATACATGCGGCGGCAAAAACATGCACGCACGAGATGACATGGTCCTGGTGCTGCGTAGGTGGTAGCTGTGTGATAGCACGAGCTGGGAGATGGGCGCGGTGGAGGGATCAGACTGATTGGTAAGCTCGGAAGACAGCTACCTCATTTGGTAAGCAACTCTCACTCGCACGTTGCATACCTATCTACTCGATTCACAGGAACAGTCGCGGAGATTCCATCCCTTTCATTCTGAGCCCTCTCCGCACTACCTCTACAGTTGCTCTACAGGGTCTATCAAACGAAGAATGACTCGTTTGTGGTGCGCAAACTCAAGTACTCAAGCGCGACTCAGCCGATCTACGCTGGTTGAGTGACGTTCAGTCAGCCGAGTCGGTGCACGCACTACTTCTCTCCTTCAATTTTGTCCTGCACACTCGCCGCGCGATGACTGGACGGATCCCACGTGCCGGCCAACAACACCCTGCTGTCTCCCGGCTTCCACGCAAACAAATAGAGGATGTGTGCACCCGCAAGAATGGACTGAGGTGCGTCGCAGTGCGCCTTTTGTTGTTCCCAAACGCTGACCCGATTCTCGTGTCATTGTCTTCAAGTCGTTGTACCCAAGCCCGCATCGTCACTGCGACTCGCAAGTCCCCTCGCGTACTGCGTCTGGCATGCCAATTGCCGCGCATGTGAGGCCAGCTGCGAATTCGCGGTGCCCTGGACATGCGCGGCTATACAGGCTGTCTCGCGCCGCGGTACGTCGCCACCACAGAATCGCGGGAGCAAGTGACGCCGGTACAAGATCCGCCCCGAGCTGCTTTGCGGGCCTCACTCCCGACGCGGATTTCGGCTGAGTTTGGCCTGCAACCGACTCCGCACACTCCTTACAGTCGCATTTTACAGGTGTTGTGCGCGTTGCAGATGCAAACACACCCCTCCGAACCTTTCCTGCGCCCGAACGCTTCTCGCGTGCTCCCACCGAATATGTCGGAAAAGGGCAACATCGAACAGGACGTCCGCGTCGATGAAGCTTCAACTAGCTTCAAGGCGGTGGCCGTGATCCTCGTCGAGAATCCCCTCCAGGTGTGTATTCCGTCTTCTTCCAGGTTATTGGAGCGCGGGAGGTCTGACGGTTGCACGCAGCGTGACAATAAGCAGAAGGTCAGCGCCTACGCGGAGCTTTTCTGCGACACTCACAACCTCGGCGAGCACGCAGGCCTTTTCCGCCGCACCGTCCTCGTCGCGCGGGACGCCGGCGACCCCGAGGACGTCTCGTCCCTGACGGAGGACGAGCTCGCCGCGCTCATCCTCGAGCGCGAGCACAAATGGCACGGGCCGTTTACCATGTGGTATCCGATCATCCTGTGCGCCGCCGGCGCTGCGACGCAGGGGTGGGATCAGACGGGCTCCAACGGTGCAAATCTGTCGTGCCTGAGCAGTTTGGTATCGCGGTCACGGGCACGACGAGTGGATCGTCGGCGCGCCAACTCGATCATCTTCTTGTCAGCTGGCTTGGTGTAAGTCGACAGCTTCATCCAGGGGTTCGTGCGCTGACTTTATTTGTCGTGTGTGCTCAGCGGCGCCTGGTTTGTGGACCCGTTAAATCACTATCTCGGGTGTCGTGGTGAGATCTTACTCATCGCGCTCTGCCTCTTTGCGACGCCCATCGCATCCGGCTTCACACACGCAAGCGCACTTCGCTGTGCGCTTCATTCTCGGGCATCGGTATCGGCGCCAAGAACACCACCGTCCCCATTTTCTCGTCCGAGCTCACCCCCGCCCGCATTCGCGGCGCACTAGTCATGTTCTGGCAGCAAGCGAAACATGAGACGGTCAAGCAAAGAGATCGGAGTGGGAAGATTGCTTGGAATGCCGGTTACAGTATCTGATTCCAAGGTCGAATTCCTCGGAACCAAACCGCGGCCGTTTTCTGAGCCATATTCCTTCTCCATTCCGCAAACCACACTAGATGTCCGTCCAAATGAAGCCGCAAATGAAGCTGTACGATTCTGGAGTCGACTAAATGCACATTTGCGATCACGCTCGTATAAGTGCGGCGAGCTCGTCCTCCGTCAGCAATGAGACGCTCTCGAAGTTGATGGCGTCGGGCGTGACGAGCGAGGACGAGCGCCGCGATCGTGATCGTGACCGAGTGGAAGGACTTCAAAGAGATCGACTGGGCAAAGGTGTACAACAATATGAAGAAGCCCGTGTTCGTCTTTGACGGACGTCTCTTGGTCGATGCCGCCGCCCTCACCAAGATCGGATTCAAGGTACTTTTTGCTCAATGGGTTTCCTCTTCTCTCGCTGACCCGCGACGTGTAGGTTACCGCCTTCGGACGACCGACGATTTAACCTTTAACTGAACAATTTTACTCAGAAATGTAGACGCGTGCGTCTGATTTGGCATCCCCGCCTCCGCCACTCATCCGCACTTGAGCTCAAGCGGCCACCGACATGTCGATCGCCCTGTCCCGCGTCCGTCACTCTCCCTGATCGTCTCTGGTTTTTGCTGCTACCCACCCCGACGAATCTATACAAAGTCAGCAATGCCGTGACACGCAAGATCTGCTTACCGCAAACACTGAATCCTTGCCAGTTCCTCCTCAACTCCGTCTCTCGAACGCGCACGCTACCCTGCACCCGTTGATTCCGCACTGTCAAGGTCAATGTCAGCAGCGCTTCAAAAGGCGTGCGAAATAGACTTGCCTCCACCGAGACATTTCTCCCTCAAGACATCGGCACGCTGCGGGCTTCGTGGCCGTGGGCATGGACGGCGCACCTGCTTATCTCCCACGCAGGGACTTGGTGCACCCTGCTATTAGGCTAGGGATTGTGCTGACGCGGCCTGCTAAAGCTCTCAGCGCGACAAGTCAACAAGTGCCGTTATGCTGCATGCGCCTCGCTCACGCTCGCATCCCTCTCTCTGCTTCCCTCTCGCGCGCAGCCGTGTATGCGCAGAAGCTGCACCACGCCCGCCCCGCGCTCCATTCTGTGCTCGAGTCAGCCCGCAAGTCGGAGCTGAACTAAGCACCCACCTCGTCTCGCACGCGCCCGTGTTCCGCGCGATGCCGCGCACTATAAACACCTCCACGCCCGAGAGCTGCAGCGAATGTCACCGCAAGCACCGCGACCGCTCACCCGCACCTAACTCGGATGCAGCGCTTCTTATCATCACGCGCTATCCCGTCCCCGGGCCATCCCATCCGCCGCCCGCCCTCCGCGCATGGCTGCCCTCGACTACGAACGCCCCGCGCCCCCTCACCGGACTTTATCTCAAAGCCAATCAGCAAAACTATCGAAGAAGTTGCGCGGGGAGCCGACTTACCCTGCATCTCCCTCCGCAGTGGTCTACGGGCTACTGCCACCCCTTCATCCCCTTCCGCCGACGCATCACGACGCCCGTGCGCTCCTCGATCCCTCAGGCTCCGAACGAGAAGAGAAGATCTGGCAAAAGATCCCAAGTCAGCTCATGCATCAGAAGCACAATATCCCGGGCACCCGCACCCGCACCGTCATCCTCTCTGCCATCTCGTCTCCGCCCCGCTTTCCAAACCCACCGCCGCGCCTGTTCCCTCCCCGATCTCGATCCGACTCCCAAGTCGAAGTGGTCCCCACCTGCGTACCGCGCCGCTGTGCATCGTGAAGTGCTTAGCCGGGCTCGCACGGTGCCGAGGTGCGTGCGCAAGTCGCCCGGACAGCCGTCACCGATGTGCATCGCGCTGGTTGTAGATGAGTGCATGGGCATTGCGCTCCTGGAACCATGCTTGGCACATGCGGCCAAGACACGACACCTACCTGCGCCGTGCTGAGGTGCCCCCCCCCCCCGGGCTAATGCGTTCGCGAGTTGGTCCGCATTGGCTGTGATGCGCGTTGCGAAGGTCGGTCTTTGGCTCAGGTCTTTGTCTCTCACGGGGCATCTTATATCGTTCCTCTTTGTCTTGTTTGCATAGACAAGATGTGTTTCAAACCTACCTCTCGTTCTCTTGTTCTTTGCATGTTTGTCATCCTCTCTTGTACATACGCTAGGTTTAATTTTGCATAAGTCCAAATGGGAGTTCTTTTACATATGTGCACATTGGTTTTGCAAGACGAACACCTATAAGCACCAATAAATGCCTGCATCACACGGCAAGCACTCGCATCAACTCCTGTATCGGCCGGCCAATTTATTGCCTAGTTAGGCAGTTACTTGGCATGTTTGGTTTCAAAATTTCCGGACCCCGCAAATGATAAGGAAATGTTACGGAAATAAGTTATTTCCGGAGTATTTCCGGGGCCCGCAAATCAGCCGGAAATGGTAAGTAAATACAAAATATTCCGGCTATTTCCGGGCCCCGGAAATAATGGGATTTTAACCCGGAAATTATGAATTTCCGTCCACTTTCCGGCCTATTTCCGGGCCCCGGAAATGATGCCTTGCACCCAGTGTGATTACTTTTGTCCAAGTCCTCTGGGAGCCGGTGGAGATTAGGATCCCAGGACAATCAAACATGACATCTATCTGAGTATCAACCTCGACCGGTGGACACAGTTCCAAAGATGAAGTAACCGGGAATATATGTGTTGTCTTTTTGAGATGTGTGCGTGCAGTTCGCTCATTCAATGCGGCAAAGACTGCCTTGAAAAGGGGAAAGTTTGGGTCTAACATGTTGTTTTCAGACTTTGTGCGTTCTTTGATAAGTGTCTTGAGCAGAAAGTCAGAGGTCGAGCATATAAGGAGCAGGGTATTGGGAAACTTTTGCAGTAGGGTGAGCACAGCACCAAGTATTCCAGATTTGAAGTTCAGAACAATTGTTGGATTGTCAAATGTAAGGTGTACGGTTTCATCTTCTTGTATGTCAGCTGAAGTAATCTTGAATCTCGCCATAATCTGAGGATCATATTGCCCCGCCCGCAACACCTTTACATGGATAAAGGCTGTCATTATCTCGGGCCAAGGTTGTACTGGGAATTGTCGTCTTGCAGCAATCCCATTCAGTGAGTCTTCATTGTGTGCAAAAATTCGGAAGCCTTTGTTGGCGGTAAGTAGTCTGAAATTCGGGTCATAAGTCATCGCTTCATCAGCTTCTATCTCGCACTGATTTGCTTGGATCTCTTCAGCCGCTAAATTGATTTCATTGCAAAGATCGGACACTGGAATCAATGGATTCCACTTAGGCATGATACAGTCTATGAGTGTCTTTGCAGTGTTAATACACTTGCCAGGGTTGGGACAGTCCAGTTCATTTTGATCCCTCTTGCATGGTGGGCATCCACAATTTTTGCGCCCAATACCACTCGGGTTCACCATATGTGGATGTCGTACGACTGTAGTCTTTCTAGTCGCAATTACAAGTGCATCTCGCACCGTTTGCACACTGTGGTTGATTCTAAGGCAGGTTGCGGCATCCCGCAGGCAAGCGTTCTTGTAAGCGTGGTGACGGACATAAGGGTGTTTCCAAATTGGCATATCGAGCTGCACCTCTCGGTCAATTGAAAGGGCTGTGAATTTCAGATTGAAGTCATCGGCCGCAGATATCATGCGTTTCAAGTCGTCAGGTAGTATGTTTGACCGGGGAATGGGGAGGTGGATGTTGTGAAGGAAGATGTTGATTATTTGACCGGGTCTGATATTTAGGTAGCTGGTCTTCTCCAAGTAGTTTCTAAGTATGCGGTCAACAAAATAGCACCAGAGTGGTCTATCTTCCCCTTGCATAAGATAGCATTGGAGGTTCCACAGGTCAATTGCTTTATTTCGGGCTGACAAGTCTAAGATTCCTTTGCCCCCTTGATCCACAGGGAGGATCATTGTGTCGAGTGAAACCCTGGCTTTCTTTCCATCCCATAGGAACTCTCTTATCAATTTTGTGAGATTTTCTTCGATAATCTTAGGCATTCCTTGGACTCTGGTAAGGTACTGTGTTCGACCTCCAATTACCATACTAATTATATGACGCTTCCCCTCTAATGTGGGGTGAGTTGTTTGCCAACGCAGGATGTCTGCATTGATTTTCTCCAAGACAGAGGGCCACGGTGTGGTGTAGTTGATTTGGTTTCCGATCCATGCACCCAGCATACGGCAGCACTCACCATCCGGCACTATGCGTATAGATCTGTTAATGACTTCCCTGGGGGATCGGATGTTCATTTTGCGTTCGTTGATGACTTTCTGTCGATATGAAGATGTCCCAAACGGAAGAATTATTGTTTTGTGTTCATTGAACCTCGCAGTCGATGCTGTACACCAGAGGCGTAGAACGTTCCATAGTGTCTCAATAGAATCAGTGGATTTGAGGTAGACTGTTGTATCATCCGCAAAAAGGGATACTATCAAATTTTTGTTTGTCCCGGGGATAGGTATTCCCTGGATATCAGAATTACGGAGCATGCATGCAAGGGGCTCGATAGCCAAATTGAATAATAAGCAAGAGAGAGGATCCCCCTGTCTTACACCGCGGGTAACAATATATGGTTTGCTGAGTTCACCATTGACACTGGGTGCAAGGCATCATTTCCGGGGCCCGGAAATAGGCCGGAAAGTGGACGGAAATTCATAATTTCCGGGTTAAAATCCCATTATTTCCGGGGCCCGGAAATAGCCGGAATATTTTGTATTTACTTACCATTTCCGGCTGATTTGCGGGCCCCGGAAATACTCCGGAAATAACTTATTTCCGTAACATTTCCTTATCATTTGCGGGGTCCGGAAATTTTGAAACCAAACATGCCAAGTAACTGCCTAACTAGGCAATAAATTGGCCGGCCGATACAGGAGTTGATGCGAGTGCTTGCCGTGTGATGCAGGCATTTATTGGTGCTTATAGGTGTTCGTCTTGCAAAACCAATGTGCACATATGTAAAAGAACTCCCATTTGGACTTATGCAAAATTAAACCTAGCGTATGTACAAGAGAGGATGACAAACATGCAAAGAACAAGAGAACGAGAGGTAGGTTTGAAACACATCTTGTCTATGCAAACAAGACAAAGAGGAACGATATAAGATGCCCCGTGAGAGACAAAGACCTGAGCCAAAGACCGACCTTCGCAACGCGCATCACAGCCAATGCGGACCAACTCGCGAACGCATTAGCCCGGGGGGGGGGGGCACCTCAGCACGGCGCAGGTAGGTGTCGTGTCTTGGCCGCATGTGCCAAGCATGGTTCCAGGAGCGCAATGCCCATGCACTCATCTACAACCAGCGCGATGCACATCGGTGACGGCTGTCCGGGCGACTTGCGCACGCACCTCGGCACCGTGCGAGCCCGGCTAAGCACTTCACGATGCACAGCGGCGCGGTACGCAGGTGGGGACCACTTCGACTTGGGAGTCGGATCGAGATCGGGGAGGGAACAGGCGCGGCGGTGGGTTTGGAAAGCGGGGCGGAGACGAGATGGCAGAGAGGATGACGGTGCGGGTGCGGGTGCCCGGGATATTGTGCTTCTGATGCATGAGCTGACTTGGGATCTTTTGCCAGATCTTCTCTTCTCGTTCGGAGCCTGAGGGATCGAGGAGCGCACGGGCGTCGTGATGCGTCGGCGGAAGGGGATGAAGGGGTGGCAGTAGCCCGTAGACCACTGCGGAGGGAGATGCAGGGTAAGTCGGCTCCCCGCGCAACTTCTTCGATAGTTTTGCTGATTGGCTTTGAGATAAAGTCCGGTGAGGGGGCGCGGGGCGTTCGTAGTCGAGGGCAGCCATGCGCGGAGGGCGGGCGGCGGATGGGATGGCCCGGGGACGGGATAGCGCGTGATGATAAGAAGCGCTGCATCCGAGTTAGGTGCGGGTGAGCGGTCGCGGTGCTTGCGGTGACATTCGCTGCAGCTCTCGGGCGTGGAGGTGTTTATAGTGCGCGGCATCGCGCGGAACACGGGCGCGTGCGAGACGAGGTGGGTGCTTAGTTCAGCTCCGACTTGCGGGCTGACTCGAGCACAGAATGGAGCGCGGGGCGGGCGTGGTGCAGCTTCTGCGCATACACGGCTGCGCGCGAGAGGGAAGCAGAGAGAGGGATGCGAGCGTGAGCGAGGCGCATGCAGCATAACGGCACTTGTTGACTTGTCGCGCTGAGAGCTTTAGCAGGCCGCGTCAGCACAATCCCTAGCCTAATAGCAGGGTGCACCAAGTCCCTGCGTGGGAGATAAGCAGGTGCGCCGTCCATGCCCACGGCCACGAAGCCCGCAGCGTGCCGATGTCTTGAGGGAGAAATGTCTCGGTGGAGGCAAGTCTATTTCGCACGCCTTTTGAAGCGCTGCTGACATTGACCTTGACAGTGCGGAATCAACGGGTGCAGGGTAGCGTGCGCGTTCGAGAGACGGAGTTGAGGAGGAACTGGCAAGGATTCAGTGTTTGCGGTAAGCAGATCTTGCGTGTCACGGCATTGCTGACTTTGTATAGATTCGTCGGGGTGGGTAGCAGCAAAAACCAGAGACGATCAGGGAGAGTGACGGACGCGGGACAGGGCGATCGACATGTCGGTGGCCGCTTGAGCTCAAGTGCGGATGAGTGGCGGAGGCGGGGATGCCAAATCAGACGCACGCGTCTACATTTCTGAGTAAAATTGTTCAGTTAAAGGTTAAATCGTCGGTCGTCCGAAGGCGGTAACCTACACGTCGCGGGTCAGCGAGAGAAGAGGAAACCCATTGAGCAAAAAGTACCTTGAATCCGATCTTGGTGAGGGCGGCGGCATCGACCAAGAGACGTCCGTCAAAGACGAACACGGGCTTCTTCATATTGTTGTACACCTTTGCCCAGTCGATCTCTTTGAAGTCCTTCCACTCGGTCACGATCACGATCGCGGCGCTCGTCCTCGCTCGTCACGCCCGACGCCATCAACTTCGAGAGCGTCTCATTGCTGACGGAGGACGAGCTCGCCGCACTTATACGAGCGTGATCGCAAATGTGCATTTAGTCGACTCCAGAATCGTACAGCTTCATTTGCGGCTTCATTTGGACGGACATCTAGTGTGGTTTGCGGAATGGAGAAGGAATATGGCTCAGAAAACGGCCGCGGTTTGGTTCCGAGGAATTCGACCTTGGAATCAGATACTGTAACCGGCATTCCAAGCAATCTTCCCACTCCGATCTCTTTGCTTGACCGTCTCATGTTTCGCTTGCTGCCAGAACATGACTAGTGCGCCGCGAATGCGGGCGGGGGTGAGCTCGGACGAGAAAATGGGGACGGTGGTGTTCTTGGCGCCGATACCGATGCCCGAGAATGAAGCGCACAGCGAAGTGCGCTTGCGTGTGTGAAGCCGGATGCGATGGGCGTCGCAAAGAGGCAGAGCGCGATGAGTAAGATCTCACCACGACACCCGAGATAGTGATTTAACGGGTCCACAAACCAGGCGCCGCTGAGCACACACGACAAATAAAGTCAGCGCACGAACCCCTGGATGAAGCTGTCGACTTACACCAAGCCAGCTGACAAGAAGATGATCGAGTTGGCGCGCCGACGATCCACTCGTCGTGCCCGTGACCGCGATACCAAACTGCTCAGGCACGACAGATTTGCACCGTTGGAGCCCGTCTGATCCCACCCCTGCGTCGCAGCGCCGGCGGCGCACAGGATGATCGGATACCACATGGTAAACGGCCCGTGCCATTTGTGCTCGCGCTCGAGGATGAGCGCGGCGAGCTCGTCCTCCGTCAGGGACGAGACGTCCTCGGGGTCGCCGGCGTCCCGCGCGACGAGGACGGTGCGGCGGAAAAGGCCTGCGTGCTCGCCGAGGTTGTGAGTGTCGCAGAAAAGCTCCGCGTAGGCGCTGACCTTCTGCTTATTGTCACGCTGCGTGCAACCGTCAGACCTCCCGCGCTCCAATAACCTGGAAGAAGACGGAATACACACCTGGAGGGGATTCTCGACGAGGATCACGGCCACCGCCTTGAAGCTAGTTGAAGCTTCATCGACGCGGACGTCCTGTTCGATGTTGCCCTTTTCCGACATATTCGGTGGGAGCACGCGAGAAGCGTTCGGGCGCAGGAAAGGTTCGGAGGGGTGTGTTTGCATCTGCAACGCGCACAACACCTGTAAAATGCGACTGTAAGGAGTGTGCGGAGTCGGTTGCAGGCCAAACTCAGCCGAAATCCGCGTCGGGAGTGAGGCCCGCAAAGCAGCTCGGGGCGGATCTTGTACCGGCGTCACTTGCTCCCGCGATTCTGTGGTGGCGACGTACCGCGGCGCGAGACAGCCTGTATAGCCGCGCATGTCCAGGGCACCGCGAATTCGCAGCTGGCCTCACATGCGCGGCAATTGGCATGCCAGACGCAGTACGCGAGGGGACTTGCGAGTCGCAGTGACGATGCGGGCTTGGGTACAACGACTTGAAGACAATGACACGAGAATCGGGTCAGCGTTTGGGAACAACAAAAGGCGCACTGCGACGCACCTCAGTCCATTCTTGCGGGTGCACACATCCTCTATTTGTTTGCGTGGAAGCCGGGAGACAGCAGGGTGTTGTTGGCCGGCACGTGGGATCCGTCCAGTCATCGCGCGGCGAGTGTGCAGGACAAAATTGAAGGAGAGAAGTAGTGCGTGCACCGACTCGGCTGACTGAACGTCACTCAACCAGCGTAGATCGGCTGAGTCGCGCTTGAGTACTTGAGTTTGCGCACCACAAACGAGTCATTCTTCGTTTGATAGACCCTGTAGAGCAACTGTAGAGGTAGTGCGGAGAGGGCTCAGAATGAAAGGGATGGAATCTCCGCGACTGTTCCTGTGAATCGAGTAGATAGGTATGCAACGTGCGAGTGAGAGTTGCTTACCAAATGAGGTAGCTGTCTTCCGAGCTTACCAATCAGTCTGATCCCTCCACCGCGCCCATCTCCCAGCTCGTGCTATCACACAGCTACCACCTACGCAGCACCAGGACCATGTCATCTCGTGCGTGCATGTTTTTGCCGCCGCATGTATCGATTCTCAGACACAGCCCACTGAGATCGTCCTGAATTCATAAGCGCATATTCTGTGAATTTGGGGGACTCACCTCCAAAATGCGCCCGGAACTACACGCCAGGCGGCCCGATTCGGAGCCATTTCGATACGCACATACCAGGTCATTGACCTTCTTCGCCTCCCATTTGCCATACAAGCCCGCTCGCCCCGGAGGCCAAATTGCACACTGAGAGGCCGCGTATGCCTAGCGAATCCCATTGTGGTCTCCCGGCTTCCGCGAGGGTGGGTGGAGAGATGAATGCACGCTCGCAAACACCTCGACCTCGACGATGACTCGATGTCTCCAGCCCGCACGATTCCGCCGCCGTACGGGATCTGCGAGGGACGCGCACATCGCCGTACTTCACGACTCAATCTCCAGACTCTCCGTGGGCCAGAGGCGGGCGCCAGACGGCAGGATGGGGGAGGAGGGACGAGGCGGGGAAGGGAATGCGCGGGAATGGACCCAGGTGCGTTGCAGTGCGTGACCCGTTTACTTCGTCGCTGACTTTCTTCGCGTCCTGTTTTGACCTGCCCTTGACATCGACGCGCCTATTTCTCACCGCACATTGGCTCGCGCATACTGCGACACGCCGGCCGGCTCCAATGCCGCGCACGCAGGGCCAGCTGCGAATGCGCAGCTGCCTGGGCATGCGCGGCTATGCGTTCTGGTACGCGCCGCAGTATGTCGTTGGGTGTTCACCGGGAATCTACCTGTTGAGTGTCCAGGCCGACGCCGCGCATGGAATCCTGGTCACAGAGGTACTGGAACGAGCTTGCCGCGAGTTGCATTCAAGAGAACTTGGTGCGCTGCTCGAATCTGGTGAGTTTTGTACCTCTTTCCCAGCGAGTTAAGTCTGATAGCCTGAGCCGCAGTTCCTTCCCCTCGCCTGCACCGCGACGCGCGCAGCGACATCGTCCCGCTCTTGCAAGTTGGGCATCGGAAATACCGCGACGTAAACAGCCTCGGCTGCGTCTAATGCAACCCCCTACATCCCGCCTGCCCGCTGCGCTTCTGACTCAGCACCGCGCCCTCTAGAACCAGCCTCCTTGTGGGGGATCCACCTTGCTCTCTGTACAATCTCCATTCCAGGCATCGCAATTGGAATGTAAACGACACGAACCCGCCCCGTGAACTCGACGAACCAACTGTACGGAGAAAGTGCTTCAGCTAGCTTCAGCTGCGGAGCGTAGAGAGGACTGCAAGGTACGCACTTGCCACTTTCCCTTCTTTTTTCTCCTTCCGTTCCGCCTCGCGTCGGCTGGCTTTGTCGACTCTGTCCTGCTTACCAATCACGTCGCCTCTTTCTGAGCTTACTAATACACTCTGAGGCCAATTTCGTTGTCCACTGCTCGATGCTGCCGGTGCGCCGCGTACGCACCCTGCTAGATGAATTGCGCGCTCCCCGATGACCATACACACGAGGTACGAAATTTCAGGCTCGGTTGTGATTGCGCTGACGAACGCGAAAGTCGTAGATGTCATTCCCAAAAAGGAGAGCGGAAATGAGATTGTGCAACAGACAACACGCACGCAGCGCAAACGTGCGAATACGCAGCTGCCGCAGCTGCCTGGCATGCGGGACTATACATGTTGGTCCGTGCACTGGGAACGGTTTTGGCGCAGAACGCACCGCGTCATTCCGACGCTTGCTGACGGCGGAGCGATCCAGAAAGCCCGAAGCCAGCACCGGCGCGTCGCTCAAGCTCGTCGTGCTCAACTCCAAGGGCCGCATCTGGACCATGGTCGCGGGCGGTGGAGGTGAGGCCTTCAAGTTTCTTCCACTTTAGATTCCGAGAGATTAATCTGCGCTTGCAGCGAGTGTGGTGTGGTGATTCTGTCAAAGGCCTTTTGGGCGGAATCTCAACTAAAGTTCACCAATTTCTTACTGGTGAGCACTTCCACATCCTTTTGTGACTCAGTTATATGAACTTGCGCATAGAAATTGCCGGTAAGACTTGCACATGGTCAAAGAAGTGGATGAGCCAATTCGACGCATGTGTCATCTCCCGAGTCAAATCACACTAGCGCGGCCTCGAAATATGGCACTCGCCTGCACGACGCGTATCACCCATCTGCCGCCGTCGTTCTCCTGCCGCTGCGCGCTCTTGCGAATTGCCCGGCGCGTCGTGCACATGCTGCCTCCCCCTCTCTGGCTTGCTCCATGACGCAAAACGTGAGCGCTCGCGCTCAACGCAGACAATCCCGCGCGCGCTCCATACGCATCACGGGTACGGGATGTCGCCGACCTGGTTCCGTACGACCAGTGGTACAATCTCGTTTTCGCTGCGTACCGTGACTTGGACTCGCAGCCCGATCTCCCGAGTCCGCCGCATGGCGCGCCCAAGGTGCGAATACTCCTGGTCTCCTCCGCTCATCGCTAACTCTCTCACACACTCCCAGTCTGGCCACTCTCGCGCGACGCCTCAAGGCTCGAGTCCCACTTCTCCCACTCCTCTTCTCTCCACCGCGTTCCCGCTCCTCGCCGCGCTTCATCAGCGTCACTTGCAAGTCAGTGTGGCCTGTTACTGACTTGAATCTGGCCCTGAGTAAGTATTGGCTTTATTGGCTTTGTTTCAGAGCGGCGTACACATTTACTGACCTTATTTATATGAGCAGGTAGGCTCAAGTAGAACTAGCGAGGTTTCGGCGCATGCACATTGGTGAGTCCCGATCCACTTGGAGTTGGCACTGCCGGCGGGGTGTGGAGGATAATGGGGACGGGGATGAACGTGCGAACGCGATGTGCTCTGGCCGCGATTAGAAACGTCGAGTCCGCTGTACGAATTCAACCAAGTCGGCCTACCCCATCACGAGGCATTTCGGGACGGAGTGTCGCGTGCGCTTGAGCTGCAGTAGCGATGGGTGTACTGCATCGCGCAAAAACTCACGAAGCCGAGGCACCGTTACAGCCAACAGGGCGCGTTGGCTCAGAGTTGTACACTGCGCGCGGAGAGCGGGGCGGGTTTGCAGACCCAGACGCGTGTTCTGTGTAGATAGTTGGTGAATGCACACTGTTTTGAAAACAAAATACGCCGAACGCGCCGAAGTCTCAGCCAGTGTTCGCATCAACTCTCCTATCGGCCGTCCAATTTATTGCCCAGTTAGGCAGTTCCTTGGCATGTTTGGTATTTAAATTTCCGGACCCCGCAAATGATAAGGAAATGTTACGGAAATAAGTTATTTCCGGAGTATTTCCGGGGCCCGCAAATCAGCCGGAAATGGTAAGTAACTACAAAATATTCCGGCTATTTCCGGGCCCCGGAAATAATGGTATTTTAACCCGGAAATAATGAATTTCCGTCCAATTTCCGGCCTATTTCCGGGCCCCGGAAATGATGCCTTGCACCCAGTGTGACCATAACAACAGTTTGAGCATTTGTGTAGAGGCTTTTGACTGCCTTTAAAAATCTGGGAGGGAAACGCATATGGTCCAACACACGCAGTAAATAGTCATGGTTAATACGGTCATAGGCCTTCTCTTGATCAAGAGCAATCAGTATTCCATCCTCTTCTGCCACTTCGGCATAATTCAGCAGGAACTTTGCTAATTTGACTTGGTCTTCAATTCTACGCCCTTTCATGAATCCGGCTTGGTCTGGTCTTATCAGTGAGGGTGCAACATTCATCAACCTCAGCGAGTAGGCTTTTGTCATAAGCTTGTAGTCTGTATTTAAAAGTGTAATGGGTCTGTAATTGCTGATTAGCCCGGTGTCCCCTTTTTTGAACAATGGGCATAACCATCCTGTGTTGAAGTTGCATCCATCTGCTATTCCAAATCGTTCAATATCGCAGTACAACTCTGCTAGGAAACCGAGGATGTTGAAAGCTCCGCCCGGTTTGTCTTTTGATTTTCTGTATTCAATGTCCATGAGTTTGAAAAATTCATAGCGGATGCCATTGACACCCGGGGCCTTGGCGTTACTAGATAGTTTAAGGGCAGTTCGTATGTCCTCCTCTGTGAGGTCCTTGTCCATCTCGCTATACTCGTCCTTGGATAATTTAGCATCACAATGTGTGAGCACTTCCTCAGTACATAGTATTCGACCATATTCATCTCCGTCCAAGACATCTGCACGTTGAATGGAGTCGTGATAATTGCGCGCCATTTCTGACATTTGCTTGGGTCTGGTTTCAAAGCGAGGGGGAGCTGTATCTGTTGTTTTGAACTCGTTTATGGTGTTTCGGATATTATAGTCTTTGGTGGACCGAGTCCAGTGCCCGGTTTTCAGGGACTCCCCCTCAATGTCATATCGGGCTTCAGACTGTTCTTTCTTCCGACTTGCTTCTTCTTTGAGGTAGGCTTCGATTTTTTCTTCTAAGTGTACAATTTGCAGATACTTTCCCTCGGTAGGAAGGTCATTATCATTGATGACGAGGTGTTTCTGTGTTGTCCATGTACGGATTTGACGTGATCATTCACTGACCAGGCGGGAACATATTTTCCCCTCGGCGGTGAGATCGTCTTTGTATGTCTGCCACAGTGTTTGGATATTGTGTGTACCTTGCCTTCCGGAGCTCTTCAAGAGTTCAAGATCTTTCTCGAGTGTCTTTGAGCGAGCATTAAGATATTTGGTAAACCTCGGAGTTTTGAGAAGATATATAGGAAAGTTCTATATACCTGGTCCATGCTGTTCCTTGGATCGGCATGTCAACTGGACTGAAATCAGGTGGCTGTGATCACTATCAATTAGACTTGGCTCAATTCTCCAATCTCGATACCGCTCGAAACGGTTTATTGGCACATAAATTCGGTCAAGGCGCGAGCCAGATACATGCACCTCATTCGTCAAAGCAGATGTGCGCTTCTGGAAGCAAGTATACTCTTTTGCATCGGGAAATGTAGATCTCCACCCGTCTTGCATGCGGAAGAGCACCTTCAAGCATTCAAAGCTCAAAGGTACGGTCTCTTCTCTGTTTGATGTACGGTCTTTGATGTCTTCAACAAAGTTCCAATCACCTAGTATCTCGGTTGGTAGTGGGAGGTTAACATTATTCAGATAACAATACCATATTTGAGCCCACATTTTGTCTCTTTCCGCTGGTGTATTGGGTGCATAGATATTTAAAATATTTATAGTTTCACCCCTATGCGAAGGAATACAGAGCATAATTACGTGTCCTTCAACAAGGGTGTACTCTTGTACATTCTCTGTGTCCACATATTTCTTATTTAGAAGGAAGCCAACTCCGGCTGTGGAATGCGGTTTCATTGGGTGCCCGGAGTTGAACATCTTGAACCATTTCTGGTAAATATTATTGAACTGGGTAGCAGCGACAATGTCCATGTGTGTCTCTTGCAATCCGAATACACCTATGTGGTGATTGTCAACCATCTTCTTCATGTAAGTGAACTTGTGTTCTTTATGGTTCATGGATTTTCTCTGCTCTCGCCCATTTATATTTTGTGAGGTGATCGTGATGTTAGAACGTGTGAATTTTGCTGAGCGAGCAAGTTTTGGAGGTTTATTCCTCTGTCGGATTTGAATGTTAATCTCTTCCCAGTTCTCGGGTATGTCATATTGCTTTTTGTCTGGCTGTGCGGGCAGTTTGTTTCTTTCATGAAAATCTCTTTGCGAGTTTGAATGTGCCGCATTATGCAAATCATTTCGGTGGGAGTCAAACGTTCCCTCTACATCTCCCATAACTATATCCTGAGTATCTCTGTTACCATTCTCCACATGACTGTCTGGTATATTCCACGGATTGGGAGGCACCACAGTTGATGTGGGCATCAGCCACGGTGAATCCTTGTCCGTGGTAGTCATATTTTGAAGGTGTGTAGGGGAACGGGGGTGCTGCCCCTCGCTTGTCGCTGTAGCAGCCAGAGCAGCAGAGCTGCCACAGAAGGGGTCACATAGTTGGTAGTCGGGGTTAGACCCCAAGTCACCACGACTCCTGCTGATCTCACTCTGTGGACTCGCAGCCAGCAGGCACTGACGAGAGGGATGTACCACGTCCCCGGAACCCTCCCGTGAACCAGGAGGGCCTTTGGTACCAATCTGGATATTTGTGTTGTGTATAGGCATGTGTGGGGTGCGCTTTAAGACCGCCGTCTTGGTTGGAGTAAGGTATTTAATGTCTCGGTAGGGTTCACTCAGATTCGAAGCAACTGGGCAGCTGAGTACCCAATGTCAAGGCTATAGAGATTTGACTGGAACTAACTTTGGCCAAAGGAAAACCATTAAGATCGTTATTCCGTCTGCAGTTGTTTCGAACATTGTTGTGGCTGTGTTAATGCCGCCACAGACGGTCACATGACTTTCTGCTATAAGATGTGGATTGAAAGTCAATATTTTATCCGGTCTCCAATTGGACAAAGGAGTGAAGATGTGTTCAAAGAACAACCCGGATAAGGTGACTCAAACCGACATTGGAGAGTCAAGAGATCAGCCAAATACGTGGGAGAGATCAGCCAAACAAGAGTTGGAAGCTCAGGTTAAGGATTCCGTGTGAACACAAGCTGAGAAACAAAAGTATTGCAATGATGCCACAAAATGTTGTGTTGAACATCGAAGTAAGTTGGAGTAAGTAACAGTAGATGCTCCGATTCCGAGCTCGAATGATTCGCATTTAACTTATCGGATAGTCACGTGATTTAGCCCCGCGGGTAGGGCTCCGAGCACTGCCATGGTGACGTGGCCGCTGTCCGCAGCAAGGGACGGGAGAGGGAGGGGGAAAGGAGGGAAAGGGGCGAGATGGGGAGCTAGGTCTACACACCATTGAGTAGTCTGTGGTGAATGCCGCCTTGCGTAGGCCGTGGTGGGGTATGCGACGTCGCATTGGCTTTGTGCCGACGATGGCAGGTAGCTCGCAGGCTCCTTCTCCGCATATAGCGGTGTAGCATACAGGCTACGCGGGTGTGGGGGTCACCCTTGGGCTGCAACACCCTGGCTGCAAACCCTTCTTGGCCTATTATCGCCACCATCTCGCTTCATCCCGGCGTCGACAATACGAGGCGAGCGTGGGAAAGTGGGAGATGGTGGTGGTAACGGATCAAGAAGCCCCCCGACATTGTAAGTGTCAAGACTGAAAGCAAGGTGCGGAGTCTGTTGAAACTGGAATTCAAACTCGCGCCTCGAACTTTTGTGGCTGTGCCCATCAAATCCACCGGCGCCTCGAGGTTGGCAGATTTCGTTGGCTTGCAATGGCCTTCAGACTCCAGTCTATTATCGCTCCTGCACTATATTATTTTGATTTGTCCAAGGTCGAGCGTTCGAATCTCCGCAATGCAATTATTTTTCCGCTCCACGCAGTGGGCCTCGCGGCGAGCGCAAGCACCACGCAGTGGCCCCCGCGCAGCGGTCGGGGTCTGGGGTGGAAGCCCCAGCCGTCCGGGCCGGCGCCCGCAACATGCAGTCCACTCACAATTGCAACATGATTTCTATCACGGAATTTTCGAACCGCGCCGCGCAGAGTCGTAGAAAAATTGCCAGCCTCGTCGAGCGGATGCTCCACGCAGTGGTGCTCCGCAGAAGTCGACGGGGCTGCCAATTTTACTACGAATCAAGCGGCGCGGTGAGAAAATGGAGCCACTGTGCAGATGCGTGACGTCACGCGTCACAAAGTTCGAGGCGCGGGTTTAGCCTCCGTTGAAACGTGAGTGCCGCCGTCCTTAGCGTTGAGCCGAACCTAGTCCTGAGGGTGAGCCTCATTCAGCCGGGAACGTCGGCGATGATGTCAAACCTGGAGTCTCAGATATGGGAGAGCAATCATTGAGCGACAGAATTTGGACGTCTCGAATTGAGAAAAAAAAAGTCATGGCCGAGATGGCCGAAGCCGCGGTTGAACTTGACACTTAAGGGAGCGCACACCCAAGTTCCAACCATGAATTTAATGGAAAGCAGAACTGGTTGGATGAATTCATACCTGCCAAACCGTGCATATATTGAGAGTATTGAACTGAACCTTGCAAGGCCGAGGTGCCCGAAGGTGTGGTTGGATTTTGTCGAACTTCCATAGGTTGAGACTCAGTGTCCAAACTTGGAAGAGAATTTCAAGGTGGAGGTACCCGAATTGCCGAAAGCCTAACTAGAACCGCGGATGATTGCGCAGGGGGTGCGACTACCCTGCCTTTGAGTGGTTGAGAGATTAGTACGGGAACGTCAGAGGTACATTGTTTGCGGTTGGTACGAGATTTGCTCGAAGTCTACTAGTACACCTCGGGTTGAGAAATACGGAATAAAACAGAGGAACCCTTTGGTGATTCTGAGAGGAAGGAAGAGTCGCTTACCTGCAACGAGTGGATGCACGAGTGCCTGTTGGACAATTATCAAGAAATGGCTGAGGCCGAGTGAAACCCACAGAGCGCGAAAACGAACAATGGAATGAGAGGGTTAGAAGCCGTAACGGAAAGTGGGTAGTAGGGCAAGACAGGTTCAGTGGAGTAGAATACTGTGAAAGTAACTCAGAGACGTCGATGAATATATCCAAAAGAAGACACACGGAGCGGGGTGGAAGCTTTCAACCCAACCGAACTTGAATCTTGATTGATCAGGTTATGGGTTGAGATGAAGCCAAACACGCGGCCACAATGGAAGGAAAATCCAAGCGCTAGCACATATGTTCACTGGACAAGTGGGATGAGGACAATCATGAGAATGAGGGACCAGGTGAACGAAGGAAGGAAAGAAGATCGGCCTAAATATCCAGCCAACGTGAACAAGAGACTGAATCGTCGCACACGACTACGCCCACTGGCACTCAAAACGAGGTGGACCACCAGATCAGCCAGCGATGACGAGAAAAAGAAGGAATATGAAATGAAAAGGTGAGGGAAGATAAAACAGACGAAGGACCGGCACGCATATAGCGAGTCAAAATGAATCGGAATGGGATTGGCATGCACTGTTACCTTAATCGAAAGGGTTGAATAGAGTGAGCACCAAAGATGAAAGCGAGAGAAAGGGGATAGAGGACCGAGATAAGGGAAAGAAACAAAGCAAGAGTGGCAATCAACGCCGGGTTGCATAGAGCTAGAAACGAAAGGTAAGGTAAGTCACTGCATCCAGTCCATTGGAAAGAATAAAGCCGGACGGAACCGAGAGCAGTGAATGAATGGGATGAAGATGGGAAAAGTCAACATTAATGTCAGACCGCCACATATCAAGCCAAACGACGTGGATTGAATGGAATGGAGGGGGATTTCGAAGAGGAACTGGAAAGATAGCAGAAGAGCGGAGAAAAAGTTGAGGAAAAGAGGGGAAAGGAGGGCCAAGTTGGCGTGCATATGTATCCAATGAAAAAGGACGAGGTGGATGCCGAATGAATGAATACCCTTCGGGGTCAACAGAAGAATATGAGGGGAGTAGCAACACTGGTGGGTGGCCGGGGTGAGAATGCACGGTCATAGCCACGTACTGGTGCAGGGCTAGATAGACGAAGAGTGTGTGCTGAGCCATTGATAGTAGCACGCACCATATGATGATACAAGAACGAAGTGGGGTGCCAGGGATCGGGAATGAATGAAACTCGGAGCGGTGGGTCCTTGGAGATTCTGCATTCAATCAGGCCTCAAGCGCAGGTTCTGACGTACCTGAGGCGGGGAATCGTGAGAGAACGAAACTGTCATTTCACTAGGATGTTGTTGAATTCACGCACTTGAGGACGTGTAAATCCGGGGTATCAATCAGCAATCCAGGTATCTGGGGAAGACAGTGCGCCACGTCTAGCGAGATAAGACCGTTGCGATTCATCACTGTGTGATTCAGAGGGAATGTAGGTCCGGGTAAATTTTCTGAGCAGGTATCTTGGGAATTGAGAGACCGCGTTCGGTACAGGAAGGTCTGAATCAGAAACGCAAATGTTAATACTATTACAAGTTCGTGGAGGGAAGCTGGATCGCGCACCGTATCAAGCATACTGAATTAAGTCAGCCAAGTCGTCCCATTACAATGGATGGAACCTTGGCCCATTTTCCGACATTTGCTGAAGTGTGAAATTCCGTCGTGATAGCCGGATTGGAACACCAAAGATTTCCATAACGGTTCCCTGAAGCTGTTTTCGATGTGCCAGGTGCCGGTTGCATGACGCCGCACCGAGATTCGTATTCTTTTTTCCATCTAAGTGATTGCTAAGTGAACAGGGCGCTTGAGAGGACGGTTGGAGTAGCTTCGGGCCAGAAGAGATCCGTGCGAGCGCCAGGAAAGAGATGATAAAGTTCCGATGCGGATTGATGGCGGGACGCCGAGGGCGCAAAAAATGGCATGGCGGCGCTTGCCAAGCGCACCTGCCTTTTTCGGCCATTGGTGGTTCGGCGATGTTCGGACGTTCGGCTTTTCAGCGCGTCAACGACTCGGTCTCCTTCGGTCTCTCTTTGCGCCTCCCTCAGCTGCTTTGTCTTTCCTCATCCCGGGCTCTGAAGCAGCCTCCCTGAAATCTCAGCTTTGCGGAAACTGCTACTCTGCAAATAAATCCTTTGCCAAATGACGCGACATGTCCGTGCCCGTGGATTCAAGCGTAACACGGACACCTCGACGCTAGCGAGCGAGTGGGTAGTGGAGATCCAGGCCTGCTATCAAGGAGGAGGAGGTTCGCATGCCCTTCCTCGCACCTCACGATCGCTCACCCATCTCCGCCCTCTTCTAGCTCTCTCCCTCGCACAAACTCGGCGACTCTGCCAACTTGGGAAGGCGGAGAAGAGTCGCGTCGTATCGCACCCCCGCTCTTTCACCACACTCTCGTCGCCCTGCCTTCAAGCCAGCCTGAAGTCTCAAGTTGTGCACGCGCCGTACGATGATAGGCCTACTGCCGGCACCGACTAACCACAGTCGCTGCCGTCTGCGACCTGTGCACCCTGCTCCGCTGGCATGAGGCGGTCTTTGAGACTTCTCAGCACCCGCTGCCCAATGCCTTGACCCAGGCGTGTACGCGTCACCTCAGATGGTGCGTCCTTCTTCCTCATTTTCTCTACCGCACGGCTAACAAGATTATGGGACCCACTCAGACGCGCACGCTCGCCTCCCCCTCCGTCGGACGCCTCGCTGCCTGTCCGTCGCCCGCGCTTACCACCATGCGCACCGCTACCGTCAGCGTGCACCCTCCGCATATCCGCGCGTGTGGAACACACGGGAGGTCGACGTGGCGAATGCGACCACTTTGCCTACTATTCACATATGTGTCTCGCCGTCCTCAAACGGCGCGTCGTCGCCCTCGCCGTGCATCCACACCTTTGCGCACCCCACTCCTCTCCTCACCCACGAAGCCGCGCGCGCCGAACCTCGCGCACGGCGCGGACGTAGCGGGGATACTGCCCTGGGTTTGGGACGATGCCGCCACCGACTTACACGCCCGATGCCCCTGTCGCTTCCGTCCGCGATCTGCGGGTGCAGTTTCCGACTCTGCCCTGCGCGCGTTGCTTGACTCAAACTTGTGGGTCCTTATACGATACCAAATCAGATTCTCACGAGATTTTTGTAGAGCAGCACAACACTCACCCTCTCTCTCGTCCCTCACGCGCCCCTCGCCTTCGCCCTGCCCGCTGCCCCGACGCTGCGCGGCCGTCGCCGTTCTCCCTTGGCCCTCGGCTTCCAGCTGTTCGGCTGCGCCGCTACCGTCGTCTCACGTCCTCGCGTGCTCCCTTGTACGAGCGCGTGCCTCATCCTTCCCACCGTGCGGCACATATTTTGTCTTTCCACTCCGCGCAATCTCCTTGACGGCTTGTCTCAGACCGGCCCGACATGAATTGCACCGAATGTCATGGATAAGTAAGCGTAACTGCAGACTCGTAGGACTTTCTGTATGCAACCAATTTACATTTATGACGACGCCCGGTTTAAACTTGATGGATAACTTGTGCTGAGTTGTCTGACCAGCCTTGCCGTCCTGTTTTCTTTCTCTTTTTCCTTGCTCAACCGTCAATCGAGCCCGCGAAAATCTTTCTGCGGACGTCTGATCTGTGCGAATGTCGGCGAAAACAAAAGCCCATGCAAGGAACACAAAAACAACGAGGTTTAAGTGTTCATTCAAGTGTTCATCGGAGTATCGTACATGTAGAGTGTCCGTAGATTCAACGAAATATGTATGTCCAAGATGTGAGAGAGTGGGGTAGTGTGTGTATGTGACGGCAAGGCCATGGGCCATCGCGACGATACCCTCGGTGCAATACAATCAGGTGTGCGAGCCTACTCGGATGAGAGTATACGTCTCACTACCATCTCCAGCCTCGTTTGGCGGTGGTGTGTCTTTCGGAGGATCCGCCGGTTTCTTTTTAGAAATCGCAGAAGCGATGCGGCGGTAAAGCACTCCAAAGAGGAGGACGGCAGTCTATGACGTGGGTGAGAATTGTTTCATGCAGGCGCAGAGAGCACACGTACGAAGAGGGTTATCAGCCCGATGTTCGGCAAGATCCCGTAGTAATCTGCGAGAACGGATGGTAACATGAGCTTGACAAGTCAACATGGAACTGGGAACTGACCGACAACAGCCCCTGTGTGGTGTGTAGTTAGATTGACCGAAATGGGCACAGTGCGCACGTACCGAATCCAGCAGGGGCGCCGGGGAAGTTGGCTCTCACACTAGTAAAGGCGAACAAGGTTGCAATCGGCAACACAAACATCTCAGCGACGATTTCGGTTTCCCACATGAACGCCGCGACTGTGATCCAGAGAAATGCAATCGTGACCAGCCCTTCGAAAGGATGAATTAGCAGTGGAAGCAGCAAGTAAATGGGGAGTGCTTGCAGTTTGCTATAACAATTGTTATCACCAGTCCCATCACCGCCGCCGAACGCGAGACAGTGAAGTAGAAGAGTATCCCATCATCGTTGTTCGTGGAATACGTCGTATCCAGAACGACATCGTAATTTCTGTTGGATCTATTAGGACAGGTCGCCGGCGCACGAGAAACATATCTTACATCGGTGTTCCGAAAGAGCGCCCGAGGACAAGGCCAACGCTGGCATTTGTGGATGCCATCTGAGCGAACAGTGAGACTTGAAAAAAATACCTGCGGCGAATCAGAGCAGTGCGAGTGCTTCCGTCCAAAGAACTCACTTGTCGTGTGGGTACGCTTGCAGCGTTCCCGTCCGAGGTGTCAGCTGGTTGGACCCATTCAGCCCCGTCAGCTTGAGAACGGTGCGAAAGATGGGAAAGCTATTGTAGTTCGTGTGCTGACAGCCCTGCGTGGTGTTCAACTGAAAGATAGGCACCAATGGCCGGGCGCTTGAAGGGATGTCGTCCGTGGCCCATCCCGCGGGGACCAGCAGGTTGCTGTGTTTGAACCTTCAGCCGATATCAACATAGCGTGAGGCCCGTGGACTCACGGATCGGTGAAGATGTTGACGATCATCTCCGGGTTGGACGAGCAGTTCAGAGGGAGCGGAAACCAGTCAACGGTCACGGTTCTGAGGGTCGCGTCGACCTCAATGTAGTTGGCCCTCAGTTTGATCTAGACGAAAATCCACATTGAAATTCCAGTGTATAGGGTAGGATCCAGTACGCACTTGGGACTGAGCCGAGCCGGTGTAAGGGATGCGATCATCCACATCCCCGAGGATAAGGTGCTTGGTGACTTCAAACGACACGGCGATGGCCACAACGGTGAGCACGACACAAATGAGAAGATGCCAGATCCAGTAGTATTTCTTTGGCTTGGATGCATCGGCCTTTGAGCTGGAGGCGATGGTGGATTCGGGCATTTGGCGGTAGACGTTGTAGTCTTGGAGAAGGGAGAGTAGTAGAGTAGATTAATAAGGGATAAGGAGACACTAGAAATGACAGTGGAGGGTAAGGAGCGGCGTCAGCAGCGAGTCAGGTCAAAGGATCTAATATATAACGCACATAGCCTCGTTGTTCGGCCATCCTTGATTTTCTCACCGAACCCACTGGACACTAAAGTTAGAAGGCAGGAAGCGCGAAAAAGTCGGAAATGGAATAACCATCCGCAAATGAAAGTCAGACAGAGTTTACGGGAGCTGTAACAAGGTTGCGCGCTAGACAGCAGGCAAAATGCCGCAACTAACAGCGTGCACTAACGTTGACTTCAATAAAGTTGAAGAGTACTATCGCAGACTATCGCCCTATTGCGAGAGGAGGTCATAAGTACCGACTTGAGGATTTGGGGATGGAGTAGGTGCCGTACTTACCACATATCAATGTTTGGGGATTTCGGCAGCCCAATTGGCGGTGTTTCCTTCGATCAAGATTTCGGAGCTTGGCTGACCCGTTAGCTAGTCATTCCGACGTAAACAATCGGCATGATCTGGCGTGCCGAGACTGAAGGGCATTTTCAGTTTCACCAGCACCCTTGGATGGGGGGTTGCCCGCTGGAGGCCCAGATGTAGATAGACGGTGGCAGCGGCGTACGTTTTGTGCATGTGCAAGACGTCGACGTCGGACAGTGGGACGGTAGCCACAGCGCCGAGATCAATACCAATTAAATAGCCGACGTTCAATGCGCGAAATGTGATGATAAGGATTGCATTTTCATGGGGCAACCGGGCTTCAGGACGGCGATGTTGAGAAATTTATCGAGGAGTCTGTGATTTGGCGAGCGAGTGGCCAGATCAACGATTGCCGTCGCACATCTCATTCCCCCCGTGGCTTTGAATTGGCACCCGACTTTCAGCTCCTTCACGAGACCAGGGATGCGTCCACTGTCAGACGGCGCCTCGTCAGGCTGACGAGGGAAGAGTGGGTATCCGACTCCACGGCGGGCGGCGGCAAAGGCGAAGCCTCGAGGACGGCCAGAGCGGCAGGTGCACATGGCGCCGACGTGAACACAGCCAGCAAGAACTCGACCAGTGCATTGCAATGGTCATATGGGCATTGTCCGTGTCCTCCTCGAGAAGGGCCCCGACATGAATGCAGTGGGCGAAATATATGGCTGTGCGCTCCAATTCGCGGCGTTGAGGGGTAATGTGAACACTGTCCGCCTTCTCCTCGAGAAGGGGCGCCGACGTGAATGTGGTGGGCGGAAAACACGGCAGCACGTTGGAGGCCACGTCCCCAAGAGGCTGCGAAGAGATCGTCGGGCTGCTACGCGAGCATGGGGCCCACGAAGGGGAATGTGGTGGTAAATCACGATAAGATTAACTGTACTCAATAATACAATTGGAGTGCGTGTCAAAGAAGCGAAAAGATTCGTCATCAAAACCTAACGATACTTGAAACCCCGGATTAGTTTTATAACGAGGAGGGTGTACGCATCTACCTAATATCTTCCTGTTCTTGTGATGCGCTTCCAGGATGTTTACCACTGGTGTGCGGCTCGGAGACCGTCGCGCGCTCCCCGAAGGTAGGGCGGGGATGAGACGGTGGACAGTAACGAGCGAAAAATGGAGGACTCGTCGCGGATAGTCTGAGTCTGGGTAAGAAGCGGAAGCACGGGTACGTCGTGTCGGGTGCGAAATACACGGCCTCGGGGTCGAAGGGCTGATGGTCCCGTTACAGCTACCGAAGGCGACGCGCCACAAGCGAGAGACAGCCCGCGTGGAGCGCAATCCGGGAGGGACTGAGAGAAGGAATGGGAACGGAGCGAAGAGACGCACCACCACCGCGGCGGCGGGTGCGTCGAGAGGCTGGGAGAGGTACGTCCCTGCGGCCATGCAAAGCTGCGCAGAGTGCGAACGGCGGCGGACGCGCGCCGGGGCCATGACAACAGTGTCATAGCGAACGCGAGGATTGGCTGCGCGCGGGTGCGGGTTAGGCACGCGCGGGCGGTGGAGGGAGAAGAGGAGGGCACGTTGGTGGTAGAAGAGCGGAAGGAAGACGTTGCGGCGCCGCAGGATTGTGTTCTGTGTGGTGCGTGCAGTAACAACTTGTTCCCATGCTTGTGCAGCGACGATCCTCGCAGATGATCTCGGGCGGGCTTGCAGGTATCCTAGCTTGGTGGGTGTCGAGCTGGCGGCATACACGAATCTCGTCAAAGAGCGAAAGCAGCAGGGAGGGAAAGGAACGCACCATCTTCAGTGGCGGGTACACCACGTCGGCGAGGGCATCAAGCACGCGCGGATATTCCCAAGGTCTTGCGCATGGCGAGGGTGCGTTGCTTCCCGTGATACGTCCGCGACCATCAACCCAAGCAAGTCTGCTCCCCAAGCTTGCCCCGAACCGACAGGGGTCGCTATGGGTGACGACGGCGCCTCTTGCGGTACTGCTCGCCGCTTCCGCTGGGCTCACGCGACCCCGAGGCTCACGTCACTCTCCCTTCAGCGCATCCCAAGGCAGAGACTGCATCAGGCTGGAGGCTCATGGACGCCATGGAAGGTGGATGAGGGCGGCTGATTGAGGAAAGCCTATGCTTGCAGTGGTAGACATTCCCGCTACCGTAAGGTACGGGTTTCTATAGAGCGCCCGATTTTTAGTTTTGGCCGTGCATCACATTTTCGTCAGCACTTTTCGCGTAATGCGTGATTCCTCAGCCAAAAACCTTCGGCTTCTAGCCAGCCGCCGTCGATTGCCGAGGAGCAACTCGTAATTGTGTTTATGACGAGTCCGGGATATTCGGTTCGCTCCCGGCTGCGTCGCACTTCCAACCTCTTCCTCACCGGTACACTCATCGTTCTCTCATGTGAGATCAAGCTGGTACTCTGTGTCCCTGTAAGTTCTTTGTCTCCGATTTTCATTCTTATTTCCTCTTCTCCAGAGCGCCATGATCGAGTGCGAGCAAACAGAGTCCAGCCCAAGGCCTTTCCTTTGAAATTTGTCAGTTGTCCGGAGAATAATGCTCAACATGACGAGGAATGGTGCGGTAGGCAAAGCAAATGAGGATATCTATCCACGCGATCCACACAAGCTCTAACGGCAATGTTTGGGCCCATAGACGCGGACTCCCGCTCACTATTTCACAGCGACTCGGACGCGATCCCGACGCCTCAGGGACTCAATGGTGCTCGGTCAAAGCTCGCGACCAAGAACATATTTTCTTTCCACCAGATCCATTATACGCTTTGAACAGGCCCTGTGAATGTGAGGATAGCGAATGTCACGTTCAACTCTGGCTCTTCCAAGTGCGTGTCTAGATTCAACTAATTTTCTGCACGGCTGACCTGCTTTTCAATACAATTCGTTTGAACCTAGTCAGATTCAGGGCTGCGCGGCCTACCTGGCATGTTTCTTTTCCATGGCTGATGATTTTCCCCGCGGGTACTGCAAACTTGGTACCTCATGCGTTGTCACAGGCTATTCAATTTTTTTTTATTGCTGACTACGTTCTCTTCCAGATAGGCGCGATTGTGACGACAACAAGGGGCTGAGTTCATCTCCGCCTGGATTTCAAGTGTGTGCTTTTGTGGTCTTTCTTTCCAAATAAACCTTCTCGTGCATTCGATCATCAGAACTCGTTCAGTTTGTGGTTGAATTTCTGGTGTCGCATCGGTTTCCTCTGACGGTCTTCATTTCCCCAAATGGGACGCTGAGATCACGAACTATCGCGAACGGACCCCCGGAATGCTGGTTCGAGCTTCCAGATGTGTACGTGCGTCAGTTGATCCCTCCCCTTGACCGATTTTTCTCTGGACATTAGGACAGTCCATGGCCACATGGATGTGAGAATGTGGGGATAGCGAGGACTGGAGACTCAGACACCAAGAAGCTTTGGGCTGCTTGCAGAAATTCGGGAAAACATGCTTGCGCACGGTCTGCCATTACCCGATCGCGCGGAGGTCTAGTAGCTGGAGACTAAGCCGGATAGCAGGTCGACTGCGAATGGGAATGAGATTGCTGTAAACCCATTTCGGGACAGACATGGCGTTCAACACCCCCGTCCACCACCACCATGCTGATTTGAAACCAAAGTATGGGGCATGATTGGCATGATCTACTTCTCGGTGTCATCATTTTTCTGCTCTAGCTTGACTTGGAATTCTTGAAGCGCCTATATTTGGAATCCGACAAAAAAGAAATCTACCGGTCTCGCTAGACTGGTAGCGGGCCGTGCCGCCTGTCGGCCTTACCTGCTTTATGTACTTAGCAGCGGGTGGGAAGGAGGCTGAGCGAGCTCGCGGAGAGTGTGGGGAGAGCGTGCGACAATCCATCATGATCTACATCGATATTTGATCGTTTTGCTCTCTTCTCCTGTTTCATCGTTCTCTCTTCCTTTTATTTGACCATTCTGGGCCTGCTTCTGAGCGCATGGACCTCAAGGACACTTGAGCTTTCAAAGCTCCGCTGAGCCCTCTTTCTTTCCATTTCCACAGCGACCGTGCCACTCCCTTCCTCTCCAATTCTTTACCCGATTTCCTTGGATCCTACCTTCGAGTCTGTTGGCAACGCTTCACCAGATACGCGACTTCGCGTTGTTATCCGCGGTTGAAATCTCTACCTTTTTCTTCATCGTCAAGAATCTTTGTGTTCATGACGAACGCAGCCCGACGGATCGCTCCGCCGCATGAACCGTCGCGTGGCACTGGCTTTCCACGCTGCACTTGTAATGATTTTTTTTTTAATCAACCGCCAGAACAGCACGTCGTTAAATTAGCTCCTTCTACGCTCGTTGGGCCTTCAATTGACTCGCGAACACGAGTCCTGGGGTGAATGATAACACAGAGTATCGCTGATCGCTAGTTTATGAGCTCTGTAAACTGCCATGACCATGCTAATGGTTGCAATGGATGTGTTAGATGAAATGGCTTCGGGAGAAATTCCCGACGCCTGGGACGGCGGGAAAATCCGGCGGACGTCTTCACCAAGGCTGAGAGGTTGCGGTATCACTGATCCCGCAGTAGTGATGCAAACTGTTAGCCAGAGGGTGAAGGGTCCAAATGAATATAGGGTCAGGGTGGGCGGGCCAAAGAAAACCAAAGCCGCCGAGCTCGATGCGGGGCGGGGAATGGAGTGTCGCTGGCTGCTGATGGGAGTGCGGAACAGGAAAGGTCCGCTCACGTCAGCAGCCCATCGATCATAAACCTCATTCTAGGCCCAACGATCGTGCCTCACGAGGACATAGAAATCAATTTATGAGCTCTGTAAACTGCCATGACCATGCTAATGGTTGCAATGGATGTGTTAGATGAAATGGCTTCGGGAGAAATTCCCGACGCCTGGGACGGCGGGAAAATCCGGCGGACGTCTTCACCAAGGCTGAGAGGTTGCGGTATCACTGATCCCCAAAGCCTAGGAGCATGCGACGCAGTAGGGATACCGCTGGCCCGAAGCCGAGCTCCCTGAACCCTAGATGCGATGAAGCACCGCGTTCGGCGAGGGACAAAAGTCATCTATCAACCTAAAATCAGTTTTAAAGACGGTCGGATACGGAACCCAGGTCCTAGTTCATTAACCAAAAGTCAGAAAATTGCGACCGGATAAGAGCACAGACACATAGCTTTAAAACTTGAGATTTCCTTGTTCATCTATCCCCCTTGCAAAACTCGCAAGCAAATGGAGACCGAGTGATCCGAAATATAGTGAGTGATTTAACGACATGATCCCCAAATGTAAGACGTGACTGAGAGCCACAATTGAATGGAATGGAGCAAGTGATTGAAGGATGCAACCCCAATGGAATGAGTGACTGACTCCTGAGTACCATGGAATGGAATGGGTGACTGAGTGCCATGGGATGGGATGAGTGACTGAGTGCCACAGAATGTAATGAGTGACTGAGCGCCACGGAATGGAATGGGTGACTGAGTGCCATGGGATGGGATGAGTGACTGAGTGCCACAGAATGTAATGAGTGACTGAGTGCCACAGAATGTAATGAGTGACTGAGTGCCACAAAATGTAGTGAGTGACTGAGTGCCACAAAATGTAGTGAGTGACTGGGTGCCACAGAATGTAGTGAGTGACTGAGTGCCACAGAATGGAGTGAGTGACTGAGTGCCACGGAATGGAGTGAGCGATTGAAGGACGCAACCCCAATGTAATGAGTGACTGAGTGCCACAATTGAATGCAATGGAATGAGCGATTGGAGGACGCAACCCTGGCTGACATAGCAAGATAAGACCCTGAGATGTGTTGGGTGAATGAAGGACAAAAGTAACAGAACGGGTGAAATGATGTGAGGACTGAGGAGTATAAGTAATGGCAGATGGGAAAGTGTGGTTGGAGCGAGCAAAGGGAAAGCACATGTACGTGAAACAACACTGTGGATATTGAGACCAGTCAGTGCTAGACAATGGAGAAGAACTGTGACGCAGCTCGATTCAGGCCCTCTAGCCGCAATGAACTTCGACCAAACTTCAACCGTTGACCGTGATGGCAATGATGCGATCAACGATGACGGATCGTCCCGGAAGCCATGGCAACCAGCCAATTTGACTCCAGACGACTCGCCTCGAGCAATCCTGGAGTCGGGTGGGCTACTTCAAGCCAAAGAAGAACTGCAAAAGGCTGGTGAGCAGTGTGGAAGCGTAGACCAAAGAAAACCGAAGCCGCCGAGCTCGATGCGGGGCGGGGAATGGAGTGTCGCTGGCTGCTGATGGGAGTGCGGAACAGGAAAGGTCCGCTCACGTCAGCAGCCCATCGATCATAAACCTCATTCTAGGCCCAACGATCGTGCCTCACGAGGACATAGAAATCAATTTCTGAACTACCCCGCAGTTCATTCTCCTAGATCCAAAAAAAATCCACCCCCGAGCCTTGCAAGTATCCCATACATCCTGAGCTTCAAGTTTCTAGTCTTCAAATTTGGCTTCAATCGTCGGTCAAGTTCCGTTCACATGTCGGTCTTAATCCTCCGGCTTTCTGTTCTGAATCTGCTTCCGTGCCATTGATTTACACCGGCTTTCTCGAGGCTTAAATTTTGGCCTCAAAATTCTTGGCCACTACTTTGTCCCTCTTTTGGGTCGCCAGTCCCGGCACGGTTCAATGATTTGTACTTATAGTTCTGGCTGCTTTCCGGCAAGTGCTGTTCAACGCTCTTCCATCACAGCTGGACTGAACGTTTAGAACTTGGTCCATTCACACTCACGTTAATTTATTCTCACTCCCGGGAGGTACGCCGTTGCGGCTACGTGTAATAATGTACGAACGTCGTGAGTACAGGCCCGTCTGCAGGTGCATTTTATCGAATTTAGTGTGGCGCGCAGAACCGACCATTTGTTTTGTGTTCTTCTGACATGCCAGCCTGAGGCTCTGAGGATTACTGAGATGAATCCGGACAGTTACGAAGATACCCATGCTTGCGACAATCGTTTGAGTGACATTCCGATCGCAGATTCACGCCCTCCTCGTCAGAACACAAATGGCACAAGTCCCATTTTGCCTCACTGTGTCGCCTTTGCTCTGAATCGGCAAGTCTTACTCGAATTGAAGAGGTGCCAACAGACACGAAAGAATTTCCACATCAGAGGCGCGGTTTTTGACTTCAAACAGCACTTGAGGGTCGCGCCCTAATGCGAGCGCTCCATCTTGTCGTTCCTCATCCTCCACTGTGGGTTCAAGCCACCGGCCTATTTGATCAAAGCGGGCTCTGCATGATTTCCGTACTGAACTAAACACGAACTTGAGCCCTGGGCTCTCGGTATCCGATCTGAATTCCGATGTGATGCGTGAAACGTGAAGAGAAAGAACGAGACTCGAATCGGCGTTAACAATGAATACTAGGTATAGAAGACATGCGGGTCCGAGATCGGTGAGGTGTCAGGCTACAATTGAAAGTCCCCTACACGCCCCGTGGACTCATCCATCATAATCATATCCACAACACCTTGCGCGACCGCAGTCATGTCATCGACGATGGCCTGTTGCTGCGAAGAAAATTAACAGGGTCATCTTTGAACTGTAACTGAAGCGGTGTTCCTCACAAAAACTGTGCAGCAGTCGGAAATCGGTGCCTTGTAAACGTCCGGCGAAGAGATGACGAACAGCACGTTCTTAGGTCGACGCAAGGTCACTCTGGTGATATTTGGCTGGACGGACAAATATGATGAATCAACTGTTCAATAAACTTGAGGTACAATGCGAGATTACTTACAACCTTCTTCAATCCTAGGCCCAGCAGTGCCTTCCGAGCTTTTCTTTCTGACCTTGAAAAGGCAAACTGGGCCTCAGGATCATCCAAGGTGAAGGAGGGGGTGTTCTAACAACCACGTTCGTATCACTCATCCCTAGATCCACCACTAATACGTTAACGAGACCCACCTGGATGAGCGCGATGCAGCCACTTATGGTTGCAAGACCAGCTGTGACTGCATCGTCAATGACTGCCTAGAATGCAATGGATCAGCTGTGCACGATGAGCAGTAACAAAGGATATCAACCTCAATAGTCGCATTGTCGCTGAGAGTTAGAGTGAGGACTACAGCTGCGGTCACGTTGTCTATGGCCTCTGGAAACGACACCAGCAAGCAGTTGGCGACGTCGGAGAAGTCGCGAGCGGCGAGGTCGCTCCTCGCGGGGATCGCGACAGGGGCGGTGTTCGACGCTGAAACAGCGAGCCCGACGTTGGGTCTGGCGTCGTCACAGGTCGAGGTCGTAATGAACTGGAAGGAGGGCAGGGCAGACAAAACGAAGGTAGAAAAGTGCATTGCTGTAGACGTCGGTGGACTGGAGTGTTGTACGACTGGAGGAGCAAAGAGGAGCAGCATCGTCCAGCCTTTATACGCAGAAAGCCCGGACACCGAGGTCCAAAACTCCTAGGAGGGCGCAGGCGACAGGCCCACGGAAGCGGGGCGGGGCCAGTAAGGCTGCGAAAAGTGCTCCCACTAGCCGGGAGAGGACGTTGGATGGACCGGAAGGGCGCAAGCTGGGTCAGGGGTACTTGCCGCCCCAAATTAGCACGGCCTGCCAAATGAAACAGTTGGACATGGAGGTAAGATATGAAGACTAAGGGAAGTCGTTAGCCACGAGCGGTCTAATGGGATCAAGCTTGGTGAAATCCAATACTGGATTCGGGACCGACGAGCCCATTCGCGTTCAGTGCCGAGGAAGCGAGCCGTGTAAAGGGTACACACCTTCTCGGAGCGATCCACACGACGAATTTGATTCTCGGTCCAGCACCTCGCACTATTCTCTGGGACGATTCATTGCCTTCGTGCCGCTTCCAGCGGTCGGACCCATTTCAATATCTTGCGCAAGGTTGCGATTATTCGCTTGAGTTTTCTCTGCAGCTCCTCCTGGATTCGGGCTCGGTGATTTGGCGGCGTACCGTAGGAGTTCCGAAGCCAGACTTATATCTGTACAACCTCTACAAGCGTTAGCTTACAGACGCATGCGATGATGCGCACAAATCCAGTTAGTAGCAGGCAACATTGGATAAGCCAACTCGAAGAAGATTTGACGAGATACCGAAGCAATAATGACGCCGCGCTAGATTTATCGCATCTGTCAGAAAGACAGCAGGGCGCCGTTTGGTGAGACAAGGCTGAGGCCCCAGAGGGAATGTGTGGTCCGAATTAATTTCCTGGGCAGGTTTCTTTGGAACTGAGAGACCGCGTTGGGTTAGGCAGCAGAAGAATGTCAGACAACGCAAGTGTTAATTCGGAGGAGGTCTGGATCGCACACCGTATCGTAAATGACGACTTTCAGCCAGCCCTGGTCGTGCCCCTTCACAGTTTCATTGGATTCGAGGGACACCACTTCCCATTTTCCGACTTTTGGTCAACGCCGTCATAGACGGATCGGAACACCAAAGACTTCCATCACGGCGAGTCCCAGGTGCGTCAGGTGTCGGTTGCATTACGCTGAACCCAGACACGTTTTTTATGCCCCAGGCTGCCTGAGAAGACGGTTGGAGCAGCTGTGGGGCCAGAAAAGATCCATGCGAGAGCCAGAAATGAGAGGACAAAGTTTCGATGCGGATTGATGGCGGGACGCTGAGTGGCGAAAAAATGGCATGGCGGCGCTTGCAAAGCCCACCTGCCTTTTTCGGCCATTGGCGGTTCGGCGATGGTCGGACTTTCGGCTTTTCAGCGCTGTGAACGACTTGCTCTCAACGCCTTCGCTCTCTCTTTGCGCCTGCCTCGGTGGCTTTGACTTCCTCATCCCGGGCTTTGACAGGCCTCCTGAAAGCTTAGCGCTGGGGAACTGCTACATTGTCCATAAATCCTTTGCCAAATGACGCGACACCCTGACTCTTGAATGTCCATGCCCGTGCCCGTAACTTCAAGCGTAACATGGACACCCCGATGCTGGCGAGCGAGTAGGAAGCGAAGATCCAGCACTATTCCAGGGAGGTGGAGGCGGAGATTCGCATGCCCCGTCTCCTCGCGCTCTCCACTCTATCAGCTCCACGACTTCCCCTCCCTCGTGCAAGCCTGGCGGCGGCAAGAAGCGCTCCTCGAACTCTAACGTCGTCGCTCCACCCTAGGAAAACCGAGAAGAGCCGTGTATCACCCTCCCGCTCCTTGACTTCCCTCTCGTCCTTGTGCCCTCTTTTGCACGCAGCGTGCCACCCTTCTACCCTGGCAGTACGGCAGCGCCCGCTGCTCAATGCCTTGACCCACGCGTGTACGCGTCACCCGGGCCTGAGATGGTGCGTCCTACTCCCCTCATTCTCTCTACCGCACGGCTAACCTTTGACTCAGCCAATAACTGGACTCGGGCCATCCTTTTGCTCTTGCTCAACCACATCGAAGTCTTCGAAATCGGGTAGATCATCCTCCTGCTCTTCGATGGCTGGCCTTACACAGAGTCTCAGACGGGCACGCTCGCCTCTCCTCCGTCGGCCTCGCCGCCTGTCAGTCGCCCGCGCTAATGCCACACGCACGCCGCTGCAGTCGCCGTGGGCTGACGCGTATGCACCTGTGTTGGGAGAGGTGGAGCCGAGTTAGTCTTTCCCCGTCTATTTCCAGCTGTGGCTCTTCCGTCCACGCCCTTCCTCGAACGGCGCACCATCGCCCTCGCCGCGCATCCCACCACCTTCATCGACCGCACAAAGCCTCGCGTATGATGCTTGGGCGAGGCGACGCCGCCACCAAATTACGCGCCGCCTGATACCTATGTCGCTACCGGGCCAGTACGTCAAGACGCAGTCTCCTTGCGCGTTTTTCTCCTTGCGCGTTTCCCGCGTGCCGTTGTCCGACGCAAAATCGTTCGTCTTATTTCCCTCCTACTCCGTACAAGATAGCTGACGAGATTTCGCAGATCTGCGAGTCCGGCGCTCTCCTTCTCTCTGGTCCGACCCCGCCCTCACGTGCGCCTTGCGCTCCCGTCCGATGCTGCGCGCGGCCGCCCCCGGTCTCCCTTCTGATGCTTTTCTCCCTCGACTTGGAGTTACTCCGTTCCGTACCTCCCTCCCCGTCCTTTTAAACTCCGTCATACAACCGAGCGCGCCTTCCTCGACCGGCGTGCGCTTCCTGTTCCGCGCCTTGCACGCCTTATCCGCACCGGGACGTATATATGTTCCAGTGTCGGCGCGGGTGTATGCGGCGACGGTTAGGAGTGCGCCTCGCTCCTCGCCGTCCATCATCTTCGAAGCCCAGCATTCCCAACGAATGGCGAAGCGCTTTGTTCCCCTCTACGTCGTCTCCTGAGGTCGTCCGCTTCCGTCTCGCTGAAGACTACCAGCGCGCACTTCCATCGCTCGGGAGGGCGATATTATCATCGCCCCGGGTACCTGCGCGGCGCGTACGACTACTACAAGTCCCGCTGTCCCGCTTCTTACACCCCCGCCGGCATGCGCGATACCCTCACCGTCGCTCGCTCCCTGTTCCCCTTCCCCGTCTCCCTATTCGCCTTCCCCGCGTGCGAGGAGGATGCGTAACCGCGGGCTGTGAGGACCCGCGGGGGCAATTCGTGCGCGCGAAATAGGAACGGGAGTGAGTTCTCCGTAGGACGAGTGGAGCGTGAGACTGCAGGCGCGTCCGCGGGGGGATGAAGTGGGTCCGGGTGCCCACATCCCAGCGGGGCAGTGGTCGATGGAAGATGAATATGAAACTGCGTGGTGCGCTGAGCTCACTTGGGGATGCGAAGGAGTTCAGCGCTCAGCGGCACAGCATTGTCAAAAGTCTGCCACGCGCTTCCAGAATCCTACACTTTCCTCTCCGACGCAGCTAAAAGCTCCCTCCTCATTCACTGCCCAATCTCACACTTCACTCTATCGTCACCACCGGTGCCGTCCTCGTCGAAGCACTTTCGGGACGGAGACCAGGAAAGCGTCTCCTTTTGTGGCGTTACGTGTGGTCGAGCGCTTGGGCTGCCCGCGCGCTATTCGACATCACGTCAAGCAGGCGACGATGGATAGTAACGAAAAGGCAGATGAACAGAGGTATGTTGGGAGTCTGGGTGGCTGGTGTTTCGCTCTCGTACAGTGCGAGTAATAATTTCATTGGATTTTTCATGCCTGTGTCACCAGATTTTCCTTGAGCGGAGTGCGCAGAGCGGGACCGAGAGGACATAAATCTGAAAGTGGAAGCAGCCTGCGGGAATCCCGGCGGTACGATCCGGTTTGCTTCCCACACCTTTTGTGTTTACTTTCATTTCAATTTCCGTTCAACCTCTGCTCTTTGAATTTTTCCAGATCTCCTTCGATTTCGATTGAATCCAAATTCCAGCCGCGAAACGAAAGATCGTCCTGTCGGATTCCCACTCAATTCCGTCCTGAGATTTTGGCGCCCGCTGGAAATGATTGCAGATGTGCTGTAATCCCGCGCTCTAAATCAAGGTGACAGTGCACAGCAGTTGTCCGACATGCTGTGGAGACCACTTCACGTCTTGACCACCACCACTTCCCAATGTCTAGAATATAAAGTGCCAATCACAGCTGCACACCTCCACCACGCACGGTAGATAGATGCCGATAACCTCTTGGTGCAAACAGCATTTACTTACTTATATAGATCTCGTGCCGTCCTCAAGGTCGCTTCACATCTCGCCCACTAACCACCACCAAACTTCACTAAACGTGTGGGTTTCGAGTCCCTGCTCAAATAACATTTGCAGGACGTGGGTGATGATTTTGATCTTCAAGTCCACGGCGAATGACAGAGGTATGCTTTATTTTTTCTCTTCTTTCTTCCAGAAGAAAAGGAACCTAAACCCGTGCCACATCTGAAAGTCGAGCGCCGAGATCGGCGGACGGGCATGAGATCGTTCAATTTATTAAAGGGATCTGACAGAGCAGATATCTGTGCCCCCGTGCACGAGAAGCTGCCCAGAATCCAATCTGAGGGTAAGTAAACGGGTTCAGAGGACACTCATAATTGTATCTAGCACTGAATTTCCGGGGCAAAATGCATTATCACGAGAATGCACACGCGTACAAATCGAAAACTGCGCAGAGTGCACCAGCACCGTGCGCGAATTTAATGGAAGACAGATATGGGTGGTTTGATCAACATAACCGATCCTGGTTGGAAGAATTCTCACCCGATCCTGGAACCGGAAGATTTCAGCACCAGGAATGGATGCAATCATGGTGGTTGCGAGGTTCTGGGATAGCAATCCGCGGGAGTTTCAGAACTCAAAGAGGAGTGATTGATTTTGATTTTGACCACGTACGATTTTGGGATCGAACAAACCGTCGATATCAGGCCAACTCACAGGCGTAAGGCCCCGTATATCGTCTTGTGGACCGCTGATGAAAGTTACCCTGAATTTCGACGATGTGGAAAGGCTGTACTGCTAATTCTGGTGGTCAGTCTAGCTGGTTGAGGGGTAGATAAATCGTCTTATGAAGTCAACGTGACCTGCAAAAAACGTAGCCCGGCATCCCTGAGGACAAAGATCCGTGACAGGGACGGTGTGAAGCCTGGGAATGAGTTGGAGTCGTCGAAGAAAACGTTGGGAGTAACAACAAAAAATGCAGAATCCAATATTTGAACAATTTGAAGATGCGAACAGCGTGAACTCTTGTGGGGCGTTAACTTGGCTGTATATAATGGTCGACCCAGGACGGACTTACATGCGTATGTTTCCCTCTTCTTCGCCCTCGTCGTCGTAGACAGCGGAAGAGATAACTCTGAAACCAAGGCACAGTCTGTTGAAACATGAGCACATACAATGCCGTCCTCAGCGTTGAGTCCGATGCGGAGGTTAAACCTCAGTAATGGCGGCGATGATATCGAGTCTGCGATGTCGGAGAGTAACCATAGAGAGACGGAAATTGCGGATTGCAAATTGAGAAAATCCATGGCCGAGATGGCAGAAGCCATGGTTAAACTTGATCCAAGGGAGCGGACGAACCCTGAATGTATTCCACTTAACTGATTACCGGAAACCAGAAGGTGAGTGAATCTATACTTAGCATACTGTGCATATATTGACGTTGCTGGACAGAGCCTTACCTGCTTGAGGTGGGGTTGGATTTTATCGGCATAATTGTTCACACTCTGAAAAGGTCGATGATGGCCGAATTGACGAAGATTTAAAGCCTTGGTTCATTCTTCTCTGTGAGTGGTTGGGATTAGTACGGGAATGTCAGGAAGGGGAGAGGGACATTGCTTGCGGTTGGTACGAGATTTGCTCGAGGTTTACACCTCGGGTTGAGAGATCAGAACTGAAACAAACGAGGAAGAGACATGTCGTAATTCTGAGGGGAAGAAAGAGACACTTACCTTCAATGGGTGAATGCACCAGTTGAAGTCGATCTGACTATATCGAAAGAAAATCAGCACGAGTCAAGGACGCATTCAAATCATCATCAAAAAAAAAAAAAAAAAAAGCTGAGCACATGAACAACTGCCGTGCAGAGGGCCAGAAGCCTTGAAAAATGGAAAGTGAATCGTTGGACCGCCCAGGTTCAGTCGATCGTGAATAGAAAACTGTGAAATCAACTCGGAGACGTTGGTAAATAGATGCAAAAGAAGACACACGGCGCGGGATGGAATGGGATGGAAGTTTCAACCGAACACGAATATTGCCAATGGCGGTAAGTATCGATCGGGCTGAATCTGAATCAGGACGAAGTTGGCGCACTTTGGCAAAGTGGGAGCGGGGAGAAAAGTCATATGTAAAGGAAAGAGGGCTGGAACAAGGAGGCAAAGCAAAAGTCAACGACAGTCACTAGTCAGCGTAGGTGAAGGGATGGGATGTCGAACGCACAGATTCAGTCAAACGACGTAGATAGAATGGAACGGAGGGGGATATCATAGAGGAAGTGGAAAGCGGAAAGATCGTAGGAGAAGAGCGTAAGGATTCGAGGAAAACAGAGGAAAACCAGGCCCAAGTCAGGTTTATGCATCCAACAACACGGGGCGGCGGAGGATATGAGCAGGTTAGCGACACATGTGGGTGGCTGAAAATGGACGGGGATAGACGTACTAACGAAGCGGTGGACAGACGAGGAGTGCGTGTTCATAGTAGCGCGCGCCATACAAGAGCGAAGTGGGTGGGATTTGGAATGGGTGAGGCTCGAGGCCGTTGGATGATCTGGTTATTGTAAATTCTGGATTCGATTACATAGGACTCGAGCGCAGACTCTGATGTACCTAATGCAAAAAATCATGAGAGAAGGCAACACATGTACAGATGTTGCGGAATTGCGGACGCGCTCGACAAGTCTGGGGTATCAGTCAGCCAATTCAACCGGAGAAGGTGTCTGGGCAAGACAACACGCCGCCGTTGAGCAATTTAGCGGGTTGAAATGTCTGGCTGTATGCCTCAGAAGAAATTTACGAGCCCAAGTATTTTTTTGGGGAGGCATCTTGGGAATTGAGAGACGGCGTTCAGTACAGGAAGGTCTGGAGTAGGAACACAAATGATAATTCACGTTCAAGGAGGAAGTCTGAATCGCGCAGCGTATCTAAACCATTCCTAGTCCCCCATCGCAGTGGATGGACCCTCAGCCCATTTCCGACTTTTGCTCAAGTCACAAGTGTGAAATCTAGTCCTCAGGGCCGGATTGGCACAAAGTCTTCCAGCACGGTGTCCTGATACTGCCCGGATCGACTTATGTAGCATGCCTTCGATACGCCAGGTCGGTTGCATGACGTCGAACCAAGAATCGGTTTTTTTTTGCACCCGATGGAACTGGCCGCCTGAGAGGACGGTTAGAGGGCCAGAAAGGACCCAGACGAGCGCCAGAAGTCAGATGAGGAGGTTTCGAGGCGTATTGATGGCGGGACGCTGAGTGGCGGGAAAATGGCATAGCGGGGCTTGCCAAGCGTACCTGCCTTTCTCGGCCATTGGCGGTTCGGCAATGTTCGGACCTTCGGCTTTTCAGCTCTCAACGACTTGGACTCAACGCCTTCGCGCTCTCTGCGCCTTACTCAGCGGCTTTGTCTTTCCTCATCCCGGGCTCTGAAGCAGCCTCCCTGAAATCTCAGCTTTGCGGAAACTGCTACTCTGCAAATAAATCCTTTGCCAATTGACGCGACATGTCCGTGCCCGTGGATTCAAGCGCAACACGGACACCTCGACGCTAGCGAGCGAGTGGGTAGTGGAGATCCAGGCCTGCTATCAAGGAGGAGGAGGTTCGCATGCCCTTCCTCTCACCTCACGATCGCTCACCCATCTCCACCCCCTCTTCTAGCTAGCTCCCGCACAAGCTCGGCAGCGGCGAGCAGTCTCTAAAGAACTACCTGAGCACGACAGCGTCCGGGCATCCAGCTCGGGAAAACGGAGAAGAGTCGCATATCGCACTCCCCGCTCTTTTTTAACCACACTCTCGTCGCCCTGCCGCCAGTCCTTCAAGCCAGCTTCAAGCCTCAAGTTCTGCACGCCGCGCGCACGTACGACCATAGGTCTGCTGTCGGCGCCCACTAATTACACGGTCCCGACGTGCTCGTCGCTGCTGTCTGCGACCTGTGCACCCTGCTCCCTTGGGCAGTACGGCGGTCTACTCCTAGCTCCCGCTGCCGTGTACGCGTCACCTGAGATGGTGCGTCCCCGCCCTCATTTTATCTACCGCACGGCTAACTCAGAGTCTCAGACGGTCCCTTCTGTCGGCCTCGCTCCAACGCGCCCCGCCGCTTATCTTTCGCCCGCGCCCATGCACACCGCTACCGTCAGCGTGCACGCCCCGCGTTGTGGAAAACACTACGTTAGTGCGGAGGTCGACGCGGCGAGTGCGCTTTACCGTACAAAGCGACCGCGCCGAATCCGTGCGCCCAAGGCGTGGAGCCAGCGGAGATGTGGCCCGAGGTGTCGGATCTGCAGGCGGTCACTCCCTTTATCGTTGGCAATCCGCGGCTCGTGCACTCTACCCAGCAGTCTCCCGCCCGCCCTCATACGCGCCTTGCCGAGATCAGCTGCGGCGCCCCTCGCGTTCTCGCCAACACCGTCGTCGCGAGCCCTCGTCAGCCCCAGCTAGGGAAAGCAGAAGAGCTCGCGGAGCGGCGCGCTGCACCTTCCACCGCAGCATCGCTCTTCGTGTGCCTCCTCTTCTCAATTTGTCGACCTACCGCACATTCCCCGCGCGTTAGCGGCGTACGCCTGGGATCTGGATGTGGCGTGGCCCCGCCGAACCTTCTCAACGCGTTCGTCGCTGCCATCGCGGGGACGCAGCGTCATTCTCCCTTCCCTGCTGCCACCTGAGCGCAGATGAGCGCGAAGCCCACCGCCGCCTTTCTGTTTGCCCTGCCGAGCGCGCTTCGCCTCCGAGTTGTGCGTCGACCCCGGCCTCGTTACCGTGAACTACGCAATACCGACCCGCGCATCCCCGACCACCCTCTCTTTTCCTTCCTCATCCACGGATTACCGCACCACACCGCCCGCGCCCGCGCTCGAAGCGGATTTAGTGGGGATGCTGCTCGAGGTGCGGGATCTGCACTGGGCGTTGCCGTCATCGACATGCATTCCGCCCGGTGCCCTTGTCGCTACTCTGGCGATGCAGTTGCTGCACGCACGCTGCGCGCGCGCTGCTGGCTGACGCAAACTTGTTAGTCCGTGTCCTCCCTAGGAGATTTTCGCAGATCTGAGCACAACGCTCATCTTGTCTCTCTCGTCTGACCCCGCCCCCGCGCACCCCGGCTGCGCCGTGCCCGCTGCCCCGACGCTACGCATCTCTACTCTCCCTTCTGCTGCTGCTTCCGCGCTCGGCTTCCAGCTGCCAGCTTTGCCGCCCCGCATGCCGTGCCTGGCCGTCCCCATCCTCGTATCTCTGGTCTTACAAGCGCGCGCGGCACATCCTCCCGATCGGGTTCTTCCCGCGGCGCGCGCGATTCGGCGCCTCGTCGCGCCCATCCGCACTGGGACATATGTCTGGTTGGGAGCGCGCCCGTTTTGAAGTGGGGTTTTGGTGTATGATTCAGTAAGAAAGGTTTTGAGCGAGCTGCAGTCGCCCGAATGCATATCCGATGATGCGATATACATGCGACATACTACGCCCCGCGTCGGCTCCGCGCTGCCGCCCCGCGCATCGCCGTTTCACTCCCCACCGTATATCTGATCCGGTCCCGTACACCGACACTTGTCCGCACTATCCCTCTCAATCCCTCCCTCCGCACTTACTTATATCCATACTGATATCCATTCCCTCGCGCAAGATCGCCTCTCCATCCCACGCAATCTCCTTGACGACTTTCTGTGATGGCTCTGTCTCAGACCGACCCGACATGGTTTGCACCTGCAGATTGCCTGCAGACTCGTAGCACTTTCTGTATGCGTACCCCTTACAACCAATTGTGAGACGCAGAATGTCACACGGGACGAAGTCTGCGGTCGAGCGTAAGTCGATAGATATTAGGCAGGGTTGTACTTTACATACCTGCGGTCGAGCGTAAGTCGATAGACTCTCGGCTCCGACCGCAGGCCTAATCTACGGCGCGATCACGTGTATTACCAACTAGTAACACTATTCTAACACTCCCCCCTAACGAGATGGTACATACACGTTAAGATATTCCCATCATGGTACGGAATTCTTGGACCTTGACGCGTCCAAGAGCCTTGGTGAGGATGTCGGCAGGCATTTCGACGCCAGGAAGATGAATGATTTTGATAATCCCGCGCTCGACGGCCTCGCGAAGCCAGTAGAATCGTAGGTCGAGATGTTTCATGCGCCCGTGGTGTTCCGGATTCTTTGCGACGGCAATTGCGGATTGATTGTCCACGTACAAAGTGGAGGGAACGAGAGAGGTGTACCCAAATTCGGTGAGGAGATTTCGAAGATACATGATTTCCATCCCGGCGGTGCATGCAGCGACATATTCTGCCTCCGTAGTTGACAAGGTGACGATTGTTTGGAGCCGACTGTGCCAGCTCACGGCCCCGGTCCCGATTTTGACCACCATGCCCGACGTGGAGCGGCCATTGTCCGGGTTACCTCCAAGGTCGGCGTCGGAGTAAGTGGTGAATAGCTCGTCACTCGGGACTTTTGGAGGTGAGTATGTGAGTTTGAAATCTATGGTGCCTTTCAGGTATCGGAGTAAGTGCTTGACTGCTTTCCAATGCTGGGGCCCAGGATTTGAGTTAAAACGGCAGAGCACGCCGACTGCATGCGCAATATCTGGCCGAGTAACATTTGAAAGATATGACAGGGCCCCCGTAGAGTTCGCGAAGGGCTTGTCTTCCATATAAGCGATTTCTTTGGGGGTCTGGGGAGCCATGGAGGTAGAGAGATGGATGCTGTTGTCCATTGGAGTAGCGACAGGGCTACAGTCTGCCATACCGAAGCGTTCAAGAAGGTCGAGGGTGTATTGCCGCTGCGACAGAGAGATAGTGCGGTTGGGTCGGTCCCGAATAACCTCGACACCGAGTAGGAAAGTGGTTGGCCCTAGGTCTCGAAGCTTGAAAGCTTTCGCGAGGTCTGCCTTCAGTTGCTGGATGGCGGCGACACTTTTAGATGCGATGGTTATGTCATCAACGAAGACAGGCACAATGATGCGCTCGCTGTCTCTCTTCCACACCCATACACTGTGCTCGCACTTCACCTGCTCAAACCCCAGTCCACGCAGGGTGGTATCGAGCTTCTTGTGCCAGATTCGCGACGCCTGCTTCAAGCCATATATGGACTTGATCAGCCGCCACACCCAAGTGCGGTCTTTGTCGACAAAACCTTCTGGCTGTCTCATGTACACCTCTGCATCGATTTCCCCGTTGAGGAAAGCGGAGGAGATGTCAATGCTTTCAAGCTCTAGGTCCTCCAGACCACTGATGGCGAGTATGACGCGCAAAGCTGACCATTTTGGCGTAGGTGCAAAAGTGTCGACGAAGTCGAATCCCGCGCGCTGGTGGTTACCCATGGCGACCAGACGGCCCTTGTATCGCTCGATAGAGCCGTCGGCGTTGCGCTTGACTTTGAAGACCCAACGACTTCCAATGACTTTCTTGTCCGGTGAGATGCGAACTAACTCGAACGTGCCGTTGTCAATGAGAGCTTGGATTTCTTCGCAGGCGGCAGTGTGGTACTTCTCTCCATCTGGACGCTTAATGGCCTCGGCGTACGACTTGGGCTCGGGATCCTGCGATGTGGCTGCAAAGACAAACTCGAAGGCTTCCGTCAAGGTGAGTGTTTCGTCCTGCATATACACATGCCTGAATCCTGCGCTCAGCGCAGCTTCGGCGACATACTCAGCCTCCTCTGGTGCATCCGGACCTGTTGATCCTACAGCACCCAGCTCATACGAATCAAGCTGTCGAGGATCTTCGTTCAGACGAAGGAATGCCGGTATCTCGTCTACGAGCCTTTCGGCTTCAGTTCGACGTTGACGCGGTGCTGGTGGTGGAGGAGAGTTTGGAGCGGATGAGAGTGGAGAGGAGAATGGGGATGGGGAGTCCGAGCGAGGAGGAGGATCATCTATGGTGGTGCGCTTTTCTCCCCCCTGATCCGACGTATCGTTACTGAGGGAATCCACAGGAAGGTAGAATGAAGGAGTCAACGTAGGCGGAGCGTCGGGAATCCTCGACGTGTTGCCAGGAAAGTGGCGTTCGTCGAATTCTGCAGTGTCGCTGATCACGGTCTTTTTAGTCTCGGGATGCCAGAACAGCCATCCTTTATATTCCTGGGGGTAGCCCAGAAACACACACTTCTTTGTGTGTGAAGACAGTCCGCGGCGCTTGTCCTTTTGGATGTGGACGTACGCGGTACATCCGAAAACTCGCAAGTTCGACACATCGGGTTTAGCTCCCTTGTACCACGACGAGTACGGAATGCTTGAGTCCGGGTTCGCAGATGTGGGTGCTCGGTTCGTTAGGTGCGTGTAACAGTCAATGGCATAACCCCAGAATGACGCAGGAAGGCCAGATTCGGTGAGCATGGCTGTTACATGGTCAGACATGTCGCGGTTTCCGCGCTCCGCAACACCGTTTTGGTGCGGCTCGTTCCTGACGGTGTGTTGCCGTCGGATGCCGTGCTCCTTGCAGAAGTCGTCGAGCACTGTGGACATGAATTCGCCGCCCTTGTCCTCGCGCATGGATTCTAAGGGAAACCCGGTGAGTTTTTCTGCGAAAGCTTTGAAGACTTTGAGAGCGTTGTAGAATTCACTCTTTTTCTTCAGCTTGAATGTTACCCACACGCGACGGAAGTCGTCGATGAAGGTACACCAGTAGCGATGGCCTTCTCGCGTTTGGACGGGCAAGGGTCCATGGAGATCAACGTGCACCAGCTCGAGTGGTCTCGTTGCACGGAACGTGGCGACGTCTGGGATAGGTCCGCGATGCTGTTTACCTGCTATGCACGGGAAGCAGATGGGATCGGGCTTAGCGTTTGAGTTGATCTTCATCCCAGTTACGAGCTCCTTCTTGTAGAGATGGTTAATAGATGAAACTGCGATGTGACCCAAACGACGGTGCCAAAGGTCGAAATCGAAAGGGACCGTCGTGATGAGATTCAAAGCCTCTACGCCAGGCACTGTGTAGCCATCCAGAAACGCTGCGTTGCTGTCGTTGATGGTCGCGGTGAAGAGCAGTTCGCCGTGACGGCGGAAGAGAAGTTTGTGCGAAAGAATGGTGACAATAAATTCTTTTTGGCGGGTGAGATACAGAACAGCGAGCAGGTTACTGCGAAGTGCGGGAACATGTAGCACCCTCTCGAATTCCACCAATCTCCCCAGCTTCCCATCTATCTCCGGCTGATAGCGCACCAATCCTATCCCGGCTGAGTAGATGATTTTGTCGTCGGCGAGACGGATTGGGACGACATGGGGTCTATAGGTGGAGAACCAGTGACGGTGAGGTGTCATATTCGAAGTGGCTCCCGTATCTGTGTTCCAGTCAGTGCCAGCTTCAATGAGAAGGGGTGACGACGAATTGCCGGAGTTTGCACTTGCATTGCCTGCGAACTCGGCCCTTTCTTCAGTAGCCGTGGCAGCCTTGCCATCCTTCTTCCCCTTCAGACGCTTATCCTCAAACTCCTTGACACGCTTCATCGTACGACATTCCTTCGTGGGATGCCCACTGCGTCTGCACCAGTCGCAGTAATCCTCGATTGCTGCAGCAGCTGCTGCCGGTGAGTCTGCAGTGGTGGTGAGTGCAGCCTTCATAGCAAGAGCTGCAGCCTTCTGAATCTGGCTCCGACGATCGGCCTCTTCGAGTAGAAACGCCTCTTTGACGGTGGATTTGTCGAGTTGTGGGAGAAGGAATAGGGATGAACGGAAGCTGCCGTAGTCCTCGATGGGAAGAGCACGGATCATAGCCATGGCCGCAAGCTCGTCGTCGAGCTCTACGAGGGTGTGTTTTTCCGGACGCAGTTCCCCAATGAGAGCGGCGGCATTCTCAACGCGCGACATGAGATTGGAGAGGGATTCCTCTGGTTCCTTCTCGATGGAGAAGAGGTCGTTGTAGGCAGCGAATCTCGCACCAGGTTTCTTTTGCCGATGAGCTGCCTCCAGAGCATTCCACATTGCCACAGGATTTTCCTCCTTCCCTTTTACGTGCGCCTTCTGCCCGTCGGAGATGGATGCGTAGATAGACCCTGCAGCCTTGTTGGAGTCGATAAGCCACTTCTGAACGGCGTCAGCCTCGGTAGAGGGCGGGGAGGTAACAAGCCCTTTGACAATGAGCCAGACGCCGAGACGTTGGAGTTCTGCGCGCTCATTGCCGATCCAGACGGTGTAATTGAGCTCGTTGAGACGTTCGAACGTCTTGGCCATATTGGAGGCCGATACCACTTCAGACATGGTCGAGGAAGTAAGGTGTCGGTGTTTTTAGCAGATGGAAGTAAAAGAAGATTCTTCTTTGAATGAGTCGGTTAAATGCGTAGGCCCATAACCTGTGAGACGCAGAATGTCACACGGGATGAAGTCTGCGGTCGAGCGTAAGTCAATAGATATTAGGCAGGGTTGTACTTTACATACCTGCGGTCGAGCGTAAGTCGATAGACTCTCGGCTCCGACCGCAGGCCTAATCTACGGCGCGATCACGTGTATTACCAACTAGTAACACTATTCTAACACCAATGTATGACGATGCCCGGTTCAAACTTTGTGAATAACTAGTGCTGAGTTGCCTGAACAGCCTTGCCATCCTTAGCAACAGACTTCATGTTTTCCTCCTCTTTTTCTTTGTGTTATTTGTGTCAGCGGCTCAACCGTCAGTCGAGCCCGAGAAAAGCTTTAAGTCTGTGCGAATTCGGCGAAAACGAACTTAAGACCGTGAATGGAACCCCAAAACAACGAGGTTTGAGTGTTCATTCGAGTCATTGGAGTATCATACACGTACAATACCCGTAGATTTAACGAAATATGTATGTCCAAGATGTGAGAGAATGGGGTACTATTAGTGTGACGGCAACTTGAAGGATATGTATGTACATGGTCCATCGCGACGAACCGGGCCCGCGGTGCAATTCAACAGGTGTGCGAGCCTACTCGGATGAGAGTATCTGAGGTCTCACTACCATCTCCAGCCTCGCCTGACGGCGGTGAGTCTTTCGAGGGATCCGCCGGTTTCTTTTTAGAAATCGCAGAAGCGATGCGGCGGTAAAGCACTCCAAAGAGGAGGACGGCAGTCTATGATGTGGGTGAGAATTGTTTCATGCAGGCGCAGAGAGCACACGTACGAAGAGGGTTATCAGCCCGATGTTCGGCAAGATCCCGTAGTAATCTGCGAGAACGGATGGTAACATGAGCTTGACAAAGTCAACATGGAACTGGGAACTGACCGACAACAGCCCCTGTGTGGTGTGTAGTTAGATTGACCGAAATGGGCACAGTGCGCACGTACCGAATCCAGCAGGGGCGCCGGGGAAGTTGGCTCTCACACTAGTAAAGGCGAACAAGGTTGCAATCGGCAACACAAACATCTCAGCGACGATTTCGGTTTCCCACATGAACGCCGCGACTGTGATCCAGAGAAATGCAATCGTGACCAGCCCTTGGAAAGGATGAATTAGCAGTGGAAGCAGCAAGTAAATGGGGAGTGCTTGCAGTTTGCTATAACAATCGTTATCACCAGTCCCATCACAGCCGCCGAACGCGAGACAGTGAAGTAGAAGAGTATCCCATCATCGTTGTTCGTGGAATACGTCGTATCCAGAACGACATCATAATTTCTGTTGGATCTATTGTGACAGGTCGCCGGCGCACGAGAAACATATCTCACATCGGTGTTCCGAAAGAGCGCCCGAGGACAAGGCCAACACTTGCATTTGTGGATGCCATTTGAGCGAACAGTGAGACTTGGAAAAAATACCTGCGGCGAATCAGAGCAGTGCGAGTGCTTCCGTCCAAAGAACTCACTTGTCGTGTGGGTACGCTTGCAGCGTTCCCGTCCGAGGTGTCAGCTGGTTGGACCCACTCAGCCCCGTCAGCTTGAGAACGGTGCGAAAGATGGGAAAGCTATCGTAGTTCGTGTGCTGACAGCCCTGCGTAGTGTTCAACTGAAAGATAGGCACCAATGGCCTGGCGCTTGAAGGGATGTCGTCCGTGGCCCATCCCGCGGGGACCAGCAGGTTGCTGTGTTTGAACCTTCAGCCGATATCAACATAGCGTGAGGCCCGTGGACTCACGGATCGGCGAAAATATTGACGATCATCTCCGGGTTGGACGAGCAGTTCAGAGGGAGCGGAAACCAGTCAACAGTCACGGTTCTGAGGGTCGCGTCGACCTCGATGTAGTTGGCCCTCAGTTTGATCTAGACGAAAATCCACATTGAAATTTCAGTGTGTAGGGTAGGATCCAGTACGCACTTGGGACTGAGCCGAGCCGGTGTAAGGGATGCGATCATCCACATCCCCGAGGATAAGGTGCTTGGTGACTTCAAATGACACGGCAATTGCCACAACGGTGAGCACGACGCAAATGAGAAGATGCCAGATCCAGTAGTATTTTTTTGGCTTGGATAGATCGGTCTTTGAGCTGCAGCTGGAGGCGATGGTGGATTCAGGCATTTGGCGGTAGACGTTGTAGTCTTGGAGAAGGGAGAGTAGTAGAGTAGATTAATAAGGGATAAGGAGACACTAGAAATGACAGTGGAGGGTAAGGAGCGGCGTCAGCAGCGAGTCAGGTCAAAGGATCTAATATATAACGCACATAGCCTCGTTGTTCGGCCATCCTTGATTTTCTCACCGAACCCGACACTAAAGTTAGAAGGCAGGAAGCGCGAAAAAGTCGGAAATGGAATAACCATCCGACGCAAATGAAAGTCAGACAGAGTTTACGGGAGCTGTAACAAGGTTGCGCGCTAGGCAGTAGGCAAAATGCCGCAACTAACAGCGTGCACTAACATTGACTTCAATAGAGTTGAAGAGTACTATCGCAGACTATCGCCCTGTTGCGAGAGGAGGTCATAAGTACCGACTTGAGGATTTGGGGATGGAGTAGGTGCCGTCCTTACCACATATCAATGTTTTGGGATTTCGGCAGCCCAATTGGCGGTGTTTCCTTCGATCAAGATTTCGGAGCCGTTAGCTACGTAAACAATCGACATGATGAGACTGAAGGGCATTTTCAGTTTCACCAGCACCCTTGGATGGGGGGTTGCCCGCTGGAGGCCCATGAGATGTAGATAGACGGTGGCGGCGGCGTACATTTTGTGCATGTGCAAGACGTCGACGTCGGACAGAGTGGGACGGTAGCCACAGTGCTGAAATCAATACCAATTAAATAGCCGACGTTCAATGCGCGAGATGTGATGATAAGGATTGCATTTTCATGGGGCAGCCGGGCTTCAGGAGGGCGATGTTGAGAAATTTATCGAGGAGTCTGTGATTTGGCGAGCGAGTGGCCAGATCAACGATTGCCGTCGCACATATGTATCATTCCCCCGGTAGCTTTGAATTGGCACCCGACTTTCAGCTCCTTCACGAGACCAGGGATGCGTCCACTGTCAGACGGTGCCTCGTCAGGCTGACGAGGGGAGAGTGGGTATCCGACTCCACGGCGGGCGGCGGTAATGGCGAAGGCTCGAGGACGGCCAGAGCGGCAGGTGCACATGGCGCCGACGTGAACACAGCCAGCAAGAACTCGACCAGTGCATTGCAATGGTCATATGGGCATTGTCCGTGTCCTCCTCGAGAAGGGCGCCGACGTGAATGCAGTGGGCGAAATATATGGCTGTGCGCTCCAATTCGCGGTGTTGAGGGGTAATGTGAACACTGTCCGCCTTCTCCTCGAGAAGGGGCGCCGACGTGAATGTGGTGGGCGGAAAACACGGCAGCATGTTGGAGGACGCGTCCCCAAGAGGCTGCGAAGAGATCGTTGGGCTGCTACGCGAGCATGGGGCACACGAAGGGGAATCTGATGGTAAACCATAGTAAAATTCACTGTACTCGATAATACAATTGGAGTGCGTGTCAGAGAAACGAACGTCCACAAAAACTAACGATACTTGAAACCCTGGATTAGTTTTAGAATAATGAGAAGGGTGTACGCGCATGTACCTAATATCTTCTTGCGCTCGTGATGTTCTTCCAGCAACACAATATGTTTAGCACTGGCACGAACAGGCGGCGGGCAGCTCCGCAACCATCGCGTGTTCCTACAGTTAGTCTATAGGACGCAGTTAATAGGGACAGTAGCGGGCAAAAGAACGGAGGACGTACCGAGAACGTATCTCTCGTCCTAGATAGTCTGAGCGAAGATAGGGAGGCGCCCCGAGATAAAAACAGGCCACAGTCTCAAAAAGCGTGTACCGCCGCAGCCGCCGGAGACCAATAACCAAGCGAGAGACAAGCGCGAAAAGCGTGGTCCGCAAGCCGCGCACCTGGCGGTTCTGAGAGGAAAGCCGAATGGAGCGAAGCGGGGAATGGATTGACGCCGGGTCGGCGGGTGCGTCGAGAGGCTGGGAGAGGTACGTTCCTGCGGCCATGCGTACGGCAAAGCTGCGCAGAGTGCGAACGGCGGGCGTGCGCGTGGCCATGGCGATAGTATTATTAACGCAAGTATCGGCTGCGCGCCGGGCATGGGTCAGGCAGGAGGACGGTAAGTACCGCCTGTGTGTCCCAGGCGCGAGGGGTGGTGGCGGGAGAAGAGGAGGGAACGATGGTGGTAGGGCTCGCAGGATTGCGTGCGTGCAATAACGACTTGTTCCCATGCTTGCGCGGTGACGATCCTCGCAGATGATCTCGGGCGGGCGTGCTGGTATCCTAGCTTGGTGGATGTCGAGCTGGCGGCATACACGAATCTCGTCAAAGAGCGAAAGTTGTAGGGAGGGAGCGGAACGCACCATCTTCAGTGACGTGTACACCACGTCGGCGGGCGCGCGCGGATATTCCCAAGTTCTTGCGCACTGCGAGGGTGCGTTGCCTTCCTTGAGATGTCCGCGACCAACAGCAGCCAACAGCCCAAGCAAATCTGCTGCCCCGAACCAACAGGGGTCGCTATGGGTGGTCTTCCGGTGCTGTTCGCCGCTCCCGCCGGGCTCACGCGACCCCGAGGCTCAAGCCACTCTCCCTGATCCCAAAGCCGAGACTCCATCACGGTTGGAGGCTCATGGACGCCATGAAAGGTGGAGGAGGGTGGCTGATTGATGAGAGATTTCAGTGGTAGAATAGCAGCGGGTGGGAAGGAGCCGTCCGAGGCTGAGCGAGCTCGCGGAGAGTGTGGGGAGAGCGTGCGAGAATCCATCATGATCTACATCGATATTTGATCTGATCTTCTTCTCCCAGGTTCTTGCTTTCTCTTATCTGCCGATTCTAGGGCTGCTTCTGGGTGCATCAACCTCCAGTGAACTTCAAGTTTCCCAAATCTCCACTGGGCCCGCTTTCCATGCCCACGGCGGCCATGCCACTCCGTTCCTCTCGAATGTAAATCCCCTTGATTTGTAGGATCCTATTTTTCAAGTCTGTTGGCACACGGGTTGTATCATCAAGCCTACTCAAGCTTCGCACGTCAGTCTCGCGGGGCTAACTTCGACCATCGATTCCAATTCGTTCATAGATCGTTCGTATTACTTACTTCCTTCACATTCGTCCTGCGGCTACTTGCTATTATTCGTCAAGGTGAACAAAGACTATGCAATGTCGCGCAACTCGGGCTTCTCGAGCATTATCACAGGTCTCTTGAGTTTGATCTCGAATATTCGCTGTTCCGGGCTACTTGTTGCATCTTCTCGAGCAAGCCGCTGCAAGTCATCCATTAAGTTCACTATCATCGCGCCTTATGACTCTGGAACCGTCCCAGATCTGGGCTCCGCTGCTAGCTGGTTTGATCCAGAGTAACCGATCTTGGCAGCATTCTCGAGCCTGGAATATTCTAGCAGCGAGAATGGATACAAACAAAGGGGTTGCGGTGTTCTTGTACCGCCATTCGAAGGAGGTTTTGAACTGGAAAGAGGCGTGGTTAATTTCGATCTTGGGCGGTTTGAGAATCGAGAAGGCTGGCGAATTTCTACTAGGCTATCATTGGGTTTGTTGGACAGAACCCTTGCAAGGCCGAATTAACCGAAGGTGAGCGAACGGGGCAAGTTTCACGCCGAATTTGCACGCCCGGTTGATACCTTGCATATGTTGAGAATGTTTAAAGTTTGGAATGGACGAATTTGAAGTGGTGGCGGCGATGATGCGGGCTCAAGCCCTCGAAATATTGACAAGCTCGAGGTTGGAATATTCAGGAGAATGCCAGGAATAGGCTGGGAGTGCGACCTACTGCCTAGCAGATGAGATGTCTGGGCGGACTGAAAATTCTGGGGCTGTGGAAGAGACTGCCTTGGGTACTGAGCAAAAAAAGGGTCAGAAAACGCCAATTTTGATCTCTTACACATCAATATTTCCTGAATCGATAGACACGTAACTCTACCCATTCCCATTCTCCGACTTTTGCTCAACTGTGACATCCCGTCGATATGCCGGATGACCACAGACTTCCGGAACGATGTCAAAATAATGCCAGGATCAATCTATCTCGTCTTTCTGCGCCAAGTGTCGGTGGTATACATGACACCGCAGCGAGAATCGTGTGTTTTTTTTTGCGCGCCGACTCGGAGAGGAGGCCGAGTAGCAATTGGACTGAAGAAGATCCACATGAGTGCCAGAGATGAGAAGATGAGAAAAAAATGGCATGGTGGCGTGCGCACCTGCCTTTTTCGGACATTTGGCGGTTACGGTGATGTTCGGACTTCGGCTTTAAATTTTCCACTGCAAGCCTGCAACGACCAAGCAACGACTCGCTCTTCCTTCCAGCGCCGGCGGCTTTGGCCTGCTGTTCTCCCATGCTCACCTCTGGAACTACTAAGTACTGGAACTTTTACTTCGTACATAAATCCTTTGCCAAATCCCTCGACACCGCCAAGCAAGCGCTACACTGGCATTCCACATCCGGAGGTTCGCATACCCTTCTCCTTGCCTCCCGCCATCTTCACCTTCTCCTAGATTCTCCTCTGGGAGTATACCTCTGCAACCTCCCGTCTCTCGCGGAAACCCGGCAGCCGCGAGCAATCCCAGAAGGGCTCCTCGAGCATAACAACACCGTCGTTGTTCCGCCCCCGTAAAACCGCAGAAGAGCCGTGTATCCCTCGCTCTCTTATACTACACTCTCGTCCTTGTGCCCTCTTCCAAGTTCTGCGCACCCTCATCTGGTCCAACCCGTGCAAGCTCTGAGATGGGGCGCTGCCGGCACCAGTCGAATTACACGGTCCCAATGCGCTTGTCGCTGACCTGCGCACCCCGCTTCAGTGCGCACCGACTCGGCCGACGCGGTGTACACGACGCACTTCCCCTGCAGCTTATCTCGTGCGTCCTTCTCTGCTCTCATCCCCCAGATAGCTAACGAGATTTGCGTAGATGAGCACGAAACTGGCTGTCCGCTGCCTCTGCACTCACCATCACGGGCACCGCTGCCGTCGCTACCCTCGGGCACTCGCGTACGCAGAAAAAGCGATGCTGCGCGGCTGGGGATCCGGGGCTGCCACTGCCGCTGAACCCGCGTCCCCTTGTCGCTGCCGTCCACACCTTGACAGTGCGCAAGGACGCAGTTTCCCAGCCCACCCCGCGCATGCTGCTGGCCGATATCGTGCAAAGTCGTGCGTCCCTTTGCCCCTACTCTATACGATACGAGATAGCTCACGACATTTTCGCAGATCTGCGACTCGCCTTCCCTGGTCTCACGCAGACTCATACAACCCCACTCCCACCGTGACGCGCCTCGCCGGCTTTCCATCGCACCGCAATCGATCTGTCCTCGGTTCAGGCCCGCCAGTATGCGGAGTCCCCGGCGTTGGCGCGCATGTTAGGGTCGAGGTAGAGGCGCCGAGTTAGCACGTTTGCTCTTCCGCTTTCAGTCACCGTCGTGCGTCGCGCCGACCGCGCCTCACCGCCCTCCTGCTGCACGTCCACGGCGGCGTATGTCCGTTGCAAGTCGGTGCGGGTGGGGTAGGCGGGGGAAGTGCGGAGGGAGGTTGGAAGAGCGTCCCCCACCGAAAGCACACTACCGCTGCCGCTTCCCCATCCTCCTTCACCTTACCGGCCCCCATTCCTTGCCTCCACCTTCGACGACGACGAGACTCTCGTCTTCCTATCTCCGCATCGTTGTCGTACCTTGTATTCACCCCCGACGCTTGTATTCACCCCCCAACACTTGTATTCACCCCCAACGCTCGTGCTGCGCGTCGGCGCTGTCTTCGCATAGGAGGGCCGGAGGACTGGGCTCGGAGCAAGGAGAGGGAAGCCAAGTACCAGCCGCACGACTCGGGATTGGTCAAGCAACCCGAGAGGAGATGGTCGTCGGAGGCAGTCCGCAGCGGTTGATCGAGACGTAGTATTCCTCGCTTGGTGTGCGACTTGGCACATAGTCGAAATCGGCGGGAAAATGTGGAGAGAATTAGGCCGCGGGTAGGCACCGGCTCGTTTTGCGCTCTCCTTTGCCAAGCCCCAAAAACATCACGCATTAGCATTACTACCTATCATGCACTGCATATGCTTTTGCACCCTCTTCCTTATCCACCTGCATAGCTTACTTACCGTGACCGATAACGAGCATCCGGATTCCTATATAATTTTGTACGCTTTCCATTCAATGTCATCCACATATTTCACGCTCAACTGAACGTCACGTAGGGCTCTCGCTGAGCGCACCGTCTCCGTGGCGTCCCGTGGCGTAGATCTCTGCCGCTCCTTGCCCGGATTTCCCTTCCCATTGTGCGACTACCAGCGACGGCCCGCCGCTGCAAAGTGAAAGCGCTGAAAACCCACTCGGCGCCGCTGCCCGTTAAAATGGAGCTTTTGGCTGCCGATCGCGAATACAAATCGTACTGGAGGCGGGCGTCGTCGCGATCGGGAGCCTCATGTCCTCGCAGTGCTCATACCGACACTCGCGTGCACCGCTCGCGGCTCAATAAACCACGAAGGCTATCGCTATCCGCGAGTGCATTTTCCCTCAGCCATCCATGTCGCACACAATTCTGTGCTAATAACGATGCGATCAACACAACCCACACATGCATCATTACTATCACGAATTTTACACCAATTTCGCGACCTGTGTCGAGTCCACCACTTTCGACCACACTTTTAGATATCAATCTCCCACCCTTTCTCCCAACCAAACCGACCCCGAGTTTGAAATTTGGTGTTCATTCCTTGATGTTTTGCTCAGTATCATAGTCATTGTCGTTGATATCAGGTCTCGGCACGAGTTTCATTTTCATTTTCGTAGGTCTGAAGCCAAACTGTTTGAACACGGAGCTCATTTGGATAAAAGGCAGGAGTGGCAAAAACAAGGCCAGGATCTGTAACGATATGTGAGTACGTTACGGTTTGCACCAATATTAATGGCTATCTCACCTGACCAAACTGCCAGTTGGATGCCGAATCATCCGAAGTAGGCTGGTACCAATGAATGACCAATTCTATGTTCAGCACGAAGAACACCCAGATGACAAGGATGGAAAAAAGCATGACCAGTAAAGTGTGATCGACGAGAGGTGCGGTTGGACCATAGATCGAATCCTTGCAATAGTTTTGTTTTTGTTTTTGTTTTGAACTAGATCCTGCTCACTGGTCTCTTTGGAGCCGCCGTATCTGCGGCAAGTGGGTCGTCCACAAAATTTAGGGCGGGACCAGGCTCGTGGACTGGCGCTGGTGACTGTGGGGGCTCAACCTCGACGGGAGGTGGCGGTTGGTCTCCTTTTGGCTTCCGCAGCGGTCTTGTTAGGTCCCAGGCCACCATTCCGGTATAGCCGAACGACACCAAGCTGACGATACACCAGCCCAAAATGCGCCCGTGTTTCAAGGCAGAAAACGGGCGGAGGATGACGGCGACAGCATCACCGTTGCATTGCGGGTTCTGTCCGAAGCTGGGGGCCGTCGCAAGGATGGCGAAGGCAAATGCCAGAATCACGTAGCCTTGGATAACAGAAACCCATTGAAGGATCTTCGTTTCGTCAGCGAGACGGTTGCAAGCCGCGAGCGAGGCGAGGACGGTGACCCAACCCATCGAGAGCAGATATACGATAATCACGGCACTGAACGGCGCGTTAGCAGGCAACACCGAGCCGAGAGGAAAGCCTCACTCTTGGAAGGTAATTTCGGGCTCTGGCTTTAGCCCAAGTATAAGACCAGTGATGGCCATGGCCGTATTCGTGGCCATGAGCGTATACAGCGCTCCGCTGATTTCCTCCACCACACTCGAACGGACAGAAAGACAACCTGTGTTGTGTCAAAAAGGAAAACACACGGTTCAATTTGTTAACGTACCGAGGAAGAGGGTCTGCAGATAAAACGATATGCGGACTCCAATCCCGCTGATATCAGAGTTCAAAGCATGTACACTGCAGGATGCCATTAATAGGACGGGGAGGAGAGTTGGGACTCTTCGGTCAAGATTTGGATTTTACTTCAGTTTGCCACACAGCGTGGAGGCTGGGGGGTGTTCCACAGTGTTACACGCCGTTACTAGTACCTTTAAAACCAACGTGCATGTCACTAATTTTGAACCACGCCTGCTGCGTACATGCCTGTGGCGTCGGCGCAAATGATCAACACGAGATCAATCATCAACGTGTATCTGACATCCATCTAGGTGCTAATATTATTGTGCTAACTCCCAGTAAACTCCGAATAGTCATCACGAAAAGCGGGCGAACAGTCCATGGCCATACATGGCCATACAAGGCACGCAAGGCACACAAACCCCCCAAGGCTTCATCTGGCCTTCCAACGGATCCACATCGGGTTGGAAGGCTCACCTGGCCAGGTGACCCGCCGGCCATGTATGGCCTTGGATGGGTTTCCGCTCTTCCCCTCGCATCTATATCTTACCAGAATCTCTTCTCAAGCTTCACAAACCAAGGTAGACAAAAAAGTATAGGGGAAAACAATATATTGCAAGGCAGCAGACACATACATAAAGCGCTACGCCTCGAGTACGATGCAAAGCCGCCCCATAACCGGAAGAATCTTGCGGGCATTGAGAGGTTTGAAGACAACAGGGATCCAACGGGTTCAACGGGTTTGGGGAAGGAGAGGAGAATTGAACGCGGACAGGTGTTGGAGCTTGGAGTCTTGACGAGGGAGCCTTAATTTGATTTGCTACTGGGCCAGCTTGCGTCGGCCGAATATGGAGGACTTTGAAGATGAGGAGGTTGAGGCTTCTGGGAGACTATGTTTTGAGTAACCGATAGAGGCGTGTTGATAGGCTTGAGGCCTTGCGAGCCAAGAGCGAGCAGAAATGGCTTGAGACTTGTGCAGTACTAGCCCAACGCTTGGGAGGCTCGGGCGACGACGGGGTGCTTGAGACTTGAGGCTTTGAGGTATGAACAGCTTTGTAAGTCCAGATATCGGCGAGGAGAGGAAGGGCAGTGGGTGGGGCGGCGGCGACATGGGGGAAAAGAGGAAGAGGCAACGACAGCGCACATCAATCATCAACCAACAATCACGCGTTTGATCAGCAACGCACGGACCAACGCACGGACCATCCGTTTTTGATCTTAACCGACAGCGATCCGTCTTCTCGCGAGTCGCAACCAACTCACAACGGATAATTTAGCAAGGCCCGCCACATCTGTACTTCTGTACAGTACTAATGAATATTACTTCGCTTCACTGGATACTTACAACGAGTTGACACCGACGCCGGCCACAATTCTCTTCGAGACGAAACGATGCTGCGTGGGTAACCTTGAGGCTTGAGGCCGTAAACTTGAAATCAGATTATTCACACCAAATTCACACTTTACAGTAGTTGCAATGCATTTGTTGTGACAACGCTCGTGTTTCCAAGTATTATCCGGCAAGGTTGCTGGGTCTTGTATACGAACACAGCGCTGCCGCTCTCTTGCATGGGGCATACCTGGCCAGGTACACCATCCAAGGCAATAGCCGGCCAGGTGAGCCGCATCCAAGGCCTTGGCAACGGCATCCGGCCCGACCTTCTACATCTGGGCATAGCAGAAATCTTCAGATTTGGTGATCTAGTAGCATCGCATGTAAGTTACGGTAGTTGGCTTGCGGCATGCCAGTGCTCGGCAGCCTGAGCAACGTGTTACCCCTTTCCATGAGTACCTCGACACCGTCTGAGTCATCCCGAGTCTGGCGAGCCGGCACCCTCAGATTCGAACGATCCTCAGTGGCCTGTGGTGGCCCGTGCAGCAGGATCATCTCCTCAACGCCACTGGCAAGACACTCATCCCAAAGTTCAACGCCAAGGCACTCGGAGTCTGGTGCCACGTCACGCAGTGGGATTATCTCTGTCCATAGCCGCAAATCGCTCCGCTCAGGCTATTGTCAAGCCTATTGTAAACACAATCTCTCGTCTGCTCGGCGGACCCAAGGATTCTAAGAAAGCCATCGAGGATCTCTTCGGCAACGATGACGCGAGAGACTACATCCTTGACCGCCTGCACGCCAATAGACCGTCCTCGGAGCCCGACGATCCTCCGTCTCCCGAGACCCGACGTTGTCTGGGAGCATTGCAATATCACTGCCATAAACTCCTTGCGTTTGCCGACCCAAAGTCAGCGTGTCTTTTATATCTTATTTCATCCGCTGATGTGCCCAGGTCTAAGACGGTCAATACTCAACGTGAGACATTCAAGATGCTGGTCGTGGTGATTACTCGCTATCCAGGCATCCGGCACCTATTCCGCACTCACGAAGACTTGAAGAGCGCATCGGTGACCGATCCTCATCTCGGCTCACTCTGGAAACGAGACCAATGGTGTGACGAAGACTGGCAATTTCATCGAGATTTCGCTGTATTCTGCATTTCCGACAGCGATGTGACAAAGCTTGTGGAAGCTGAGCCCCCGAGCAAGCTCAGTCGCCTGCCAACATTGGAAGGAAATGATAACTTGGTACCGATTGTGACACTCATTGTAAATGGGCAATTTAGGTCTGTCCTCGTCATCTCCTTTCCAAGGGGTGCACATACTGACACATCCAATCGAAGCGAAGGATCCGAATTCCGCTTCTTCAGGCTCTCCGCTGTCCTATATCTAGCAGGAATTTTGGAATTGCCCGGATTTTGGGGACACCTCATTCCCCCAAGCGACTCCGAGCCTGTCATTGAATCTAAGAGACGATCCTTTTTTGAAGTCATCTGCAAGCTGTGTCGTACAGTGCTTGTACTAATCGAGGACACGGGTGTCGTCACTGTTTCATCTTTGATGGGTTTTGCTCGCAACGCTGTCGACCGCCTTGCTTGCTCTATCTTAATCGGGGTGCATCTCGTTCATCGCCAGCTTTGTCAGTGCCCTGTAGATGTGTCAAAAGTCGTCGACGCGGTCCTCAAGTCCGTACTGTCCTCGCCTCGCATTGTGATTACCCTGACTTGCCACCAGCGACGTCAGATTTGTGAGAGCGCGCAAGCCTGCGCTCGCGGTTCAAAAAATCCTACCTTCTTTGACATCCACAACCGACGGTAAGGATTATGGAATTCCCCGAAGACTGGATTTCTCATTACGTGTGCAGACAGTTTGCTCCCCGACGACAATCAATCTGAACATGCCAGCGGTGTGAGGCTGGTGTTGGTGCTACGCCCTGCACACCGCCTCATGGCCCCTCCAAGCGAAGCTGAAGAAGACGCTCACCGGGACACGCCCAAAAAGGAAACGCAGTTACCGCATTCAATCGAGTGGCGCAGAAACTCTTCAGACACCGAAACCCAGCGCAATACGTTCCCGGAAACAAGTTCCAGACACTCTCCACCCATAAACGACGCTCTCCCCCTACTTTCCACCAACATGGCCTGATGGGACGATACTTCCAGACGCATACGAAGATCAATCCTCGCCTACCGAACTATAACGTAACAAAGCTCTCTGGACGAACTTGCCACCACCTCTGGCGCACGACGAAACACGTTTTCTCCCATGAACGACACCTCCACGCGGCTCCGCAGTGCCTCACCCCGCCCTCTCACCGAATTATATCGTAATAACTCACCGGACAAAATGTACGGACAGTGCTCCACATGGCGGACACTCGGCAAACCAAGGAAAATATCAAATACCGTCTTCGGACGAACCCTCCAGCTACCAAATCACCTAATAACCTTCCGACCAAACCGTTCAGGCAGCTACTTTGTTCCCAGAGACGCCCGGCGCCGCGTGCTACAGGGTGTTTCCAGGCACAAGAAGGCGCCTCGAGGCAAGGATGGAGAGATATAAAAGGAGAGGCGAAAGTAGGAGGTAGTCAGTCAATTACTGGGCTTCGTTCCCTCCCCCACTTGTACCCCCACAAGCAATTCAGTCCTCGTTCACACATTTGACCACAACTCCCCTCACTTGTCCCACACCAGGGCCACTTTACTCTCATACCTCCTTCTGCAAGGTGCCCCCACCACAGGCATCCCAAGTCTACACTCCAGCTAGTCATCGTAATCGACACTACCTTCGCAGGCACCACACCGTGTAGAAGACAAGACGAGGGCGACTAGCACCAGAATCATCACGGATAAACCGCCGTCCAGTATTATCGAACAATCGAGTATCCGGTGTCGTCGTAACCAATCGCGGTACCTCCTACGGGTTTTACCAAGCTATCGAATTAGCGCACGTTCAAAGGGGAGGAGCGCAGAAGAGATAGCAAGCGAGAGCTACGGGATCCAGGAGACTAGAAACCCCCAACAGGAATTCTAGGACGAGGAGACAGTATTTTCATTCTTACCTTTCTTTAGCTAACTTAGGCCGTCATAAGAACGACGAAGCCAGGACACGGATATAATTTCCAGGAACACCCCGCGCCACAAGCAACGGACAATCACCCGGAATTAACGATATAAAGCTCTCCGGAAACATTATCCAGGAAGCTTTCCACACACACGCACACACTTTCCAGCCATCCTTGGCATCCCACACACACACACACACATTTCCCCAAGAGGCATTAGTCTAAACCAGAATTCCCTACTATAATCACATCATATAAAATCCCCAGAGGCCGAGCACGTCGTTATTAAGAGGACAGTCACACAACCCTCCAATAGCTACACCGCGGTCTGCATTACAACTGGTGACCACCGCAGGGGGTTTTTATTGTGGATTTTAGAAGGAAACGGAACCTAGACGCCGCCAGGCAAAGCGCGCAGACCAAAACGCCTCCCCGGAAAACAAAGAACTCGAACAGCAGGGATATATTCCAAGAGATCACTCTCGCAGAGAACGATCCAACAGCAGCTGCTTCCTCCAGTACTCTCACGCCGATTGTACAGGAACCCGATATCATCGACTCTCCCTTAACCTCGACGCATTCTTCACCTATCCCTCAACCGACGTCCTTATCCCCGGAGTCAACACCGGATTCTCTTCCCATCACTTCCGAATCTTCCATCACTCTCTCGACCGAATCGAACTTAACAACTTCGCCTAATCCCGAAGTTATCCCCAAAAAGAAGTCAATGGCCAAAATGTTGCCTGGACGTACTGCCCGAGGAGCGCCTTCCTTCGATGGAACGGCAAAGAACCTTAAACGCTATTGGGAGGATGTAGAGGAAGTCACCGAGGCATGCGAAAGGACCACGGACAAGGACAAAATAAAGGCGGCATGCCGATATATTGACTATGACGATGAACTACTCTGGACGGGCTGCGCCAAGGACGGCTCCACCTGGGACGCCTTCAAGAAGGATGTAGAAAAATTATATCCCGGAGCGGACGGCCACAAAATGTTCACCTTGAACGACCTGGATAAATTCGTCAACGGACGTGCCTCGAAGAAAATAACCTCGAAGGAAGATTTGTCCGAGTACCATCGCCGGTTCCAAACCATCGGCAATCACCTCATAAAGGAAGGAAAATTGACGGAGCTGGAAACCCGCCGGGAATTCCCCAAGGGAATAGACGAAGAGTTCCGCGGAAAGGTTTACCGACGACTCCAGATAACCCAACCGAACCACGTCAGCGACACTCCGTTCAAAATTATCGACATGGTCGAAGCCGGAGAATATATCCTGGACGGTCCAAGGTTCTCCACGGGCGATTCTCTGGAATCAGTGACGATAAAGAAGGAGATCGTGGAGCTCAACGACACCTTGGCAAAAATGAACCAACGGTACCATGTGGATTTGCAATCGCTCACGGCCGCTGTTCACCAAAGGAACGCGCCACCTGCGAGGCCTACATATCCCATCTACCAGGCGACCGCCTTGGAGAATGTTCCTACGCAACCAGCATATCAGCCGCAGCCCGCGTACCAACCACCCGACAGACAGGGCGGACAGTATAACGGACCGTATGGTGGAAGAGATAATGGTTATCCGCAGAGGAACGAGGGATTTAACCAGCCGAATGGAGGATACGCCCCGCGGGATAATGGATATAATCCACGGAACAACGGGTATTCACAAGGCCCAGGATATGGTCCCCGACAGCCTTGGCCGAACAACGGAGTCCAAGGTGGAAGCATGTTTCCGCCAGGAGAATGCGGGTTTTGCTCTACCCAAGGTCACTTCCTTAGGGAATGCCCGGTAGTTGTGGAGTTCATCCGCAATGGGAAATGCTTCAGGAACGTCGACAATAAGATCGTTCTACCTAATGGGCAGTTTATTCCGCGAGGAACGCCCGGGAGGAACCTAATGGAAAAGATCGAGTCATGGAACAACAACAATCCTCCTCCTCCCCAAAGAGCCCAGCAACCTCAAACCTTCGAAAGAGACCAGCCGCCACATGCAGTAGCGACTATGTCGTACACCACTTGCGAACCGGTCGAAACATTGGCCTTTGGACACCTTTCTTTGGTGGCGGAAGAAATTTCCGGAGACGAGACTCGGGTATGGGCGCAGTCCCAACCAAAGCCGAAACCGAAAACCAAGCCGGACGAAGTTGTCAAGAAGGGTCCTCCGCCCAAATCAGCCATGAAGACCACGCAGGCACCGGTTAGTCAGCCGAAACCACCACCACCTGTGGTCGTCGACAAGACTATTCCTCCGCAACCGGCGTTCAAGTACCAAGCACCAATCGAGAACCCGGAGCTAATCCAGAAAGTAATTAAGCGAACCTTGGGTTCGCAGGTCACTATTAGCAACGAGGAATTGTGCGCCATATCGCCGGAAATTCGCAGATTCTACAAGGAGAACACGGTTACCCGGCGTCTTCCCACGGTTGAATCTGGAATGTTTGAGGAAAAAGAGGCTCTAACGCTCTCCTACTCCCAAGGAAGGACCTTTAACACGTTCCTTCTGACGGCGTCTCCGATAGACTCGCTCAGGGTGATCGATATGCTGGTTAACGACTCGCATAAAATCACCTGCACGCTCGACCAAGGATCCGAAATAGTGGCAATGAACCGGAACGTTTGGCAGACCCTAGGGGTATCTCTTTCTCCCGAGAAAACCTTAACGATGGAATCTGCCGACTCGAACCAATCGGTGACAGCCGGGGTAGTGGAGAACCTTAAATTCACCCTCGGAGGAATCGATCTTCACCTCCAAGTTCATGTGGTCGACGGCGCGCCATTCGATATTCTGGTCGGCAGACCGTTCTTCCGATTCACCGAATGCCACACCAAGGACTACACGGATGGTTCACAAGAACTGACGCTGACTTGCCCGAACACGGGGAATATTCAGACCGTGGCTACCCGGATAAAACCGCCGAAATCGGTCAGCTTCACCGAACCCCTTGCGGAGACCTTGCCATTCGTCGTAAACGTCGAAGACGAGGACTACGACATGGTTTTTCCATGAGGGAGGGCAGTCTGATGCCGAGCTCTCCAAGAAATATCACGGTATCGACGAATTTTTGGCGGATTAGCGAAAAGAAGCGTTCCTGGACAGAAACTCCAGGAAGAGAAAACAAGATCCCAGAACTATCCTTCCATCGACTTACGGCTCCTATGCTCTTATACTCGCCAATAGGCACTAATACAATAGACTGCAAACGAATTTTCATTCACGATCAAACCATCCAGTGGGAGATATCGCCCCAGTATTTGGGATATTGCCTCGCCCAGGTGTACACTTACGACGAAAAAGCGCACGTTTTTATAAACGAAGTCGCGGATGGAGAAGAACAAAAAGAGAAGGGGAAGAAGAAAAAGAAACCCAAGAAAAAGTACAAGCCGATGGCCGACAGGGTCCACTCAGTATCGGCAACGCTGCCGGAGGAATTTCGCATCGTACGGCACTTCCCGTCTGATCCGTTGGAAGGGATGCCGGTGTTGAACCCTCGGCCCGGACCGTTTCGGGAAGGAGAAAGATATACGAAGCAAAGGGCGGAGGAGATGAACGTAAACCCCGACGGTTTCCTGTGGGAAGAAGAAGAAAAGTTGGTCCACGAAATAATACGAAACCACGAAATGGCTTTCGCTTGGGACGAAACGGAAAGAGGACACTTCCGGGAAGATTATTTCGAACCCGTCAAAATTCCGGTACTGGCGCATACGCCTTGGCAGGAACGGAATATCCCCATACCACCAGGGATACGGGACGAGGTCGTGGAAATAATACGCGGAAAGGTCAAAACTGGCGTCTACGAGCCTTCGAGCTCCTCGTACCGCTCCAACTGGTTCGTGGTGCCGAAATCGAACGGAGCCTTACGCCTGGTTCACAATCTCCAACCATTAAACGGGGTAGTCGTCAAAGACGCGGGCTGTCCACCCATCGTGGAAGTTTATGCCGAGTCCTTCGGAGGTTGCGCCATCTACGGAATGTTCGATCTATTCGTTGGATTCGATCACAGGATGTTGGACATAGCTTCCCGGGACTTCACGACGTTTCAAGGACCATTCGGGACTCTCAGGCTCACTCGCTTGCCCCAAGGATATACGAATTCAGTCCAAATTCAACAAGGAGATGTAAATTTTATCCTCCAGGACGAAATTCCCCATATCACGCAGCCCTTCGTGGATGACACTCCGGTCAAGGGACCGACGACATACTACCTGTTGGAAAATGGCGACTTCGAAACCATCCCGGAAAATAAAGGAATCCGACGGTTTGTGTGGGAACACCTCCTGAATATAAACCGAATTCTTCAGCGAATAAGGCATGCGGGAGGAACCTTCAATGCGAAAAAGTCATTCTTTGCTGTCCCCAGGATAAAAGTCGTTGGACATGTCTGCAGCATCGAAGGAAGGACACCGGACGAGTCGAAAGTCCAGAAAATCCGTGATTGGCCGCCCTGTGAAGACCTCACCGACGTCCGAGCATTCCTGGGAACGCTAGGGCTGATGAGGATCTTCATGGACAATTTTGCCGAAGTCGCCACGCCACTTACCAGACTATTACGAAAAGATGCCCCATTCATCTTCGCCGACGCCGAACAAATCGCGATGGATCGCCTAAAGCAGCTATTGATCAGTTCACCGGCTCTGCGGCAAATCGACTACGCCTGCGGCAGACGGGTGATTATGGCCGTAGACTCTTCATTCCGAGGAGCCGGCTATATTCTTTCGCAACTTGGCGCCGACGGTCTGGAATATCCTTCCAGGTTCGGATCGGTGACATGGAACGAACGGGAAGCCCGTTATTCACAAGCCAAGCTGGAACTCTATGGATTGTTCCGAGCATTGAAGGCTTACCGGTTATACATCGTGGGCGTGAAGAACCTCCTCGTTCGTGTCGACGCGAAATATATCAAAGGAATGCTCAATAATCCCGATATTCAACCAAACGCGGCGGTCAACCGCTGGATAGCGGCGATTCTTCTTTTCGACTTCGAATTAGAGCATACCCCGGGAATAACTCATACGCCGGACGGATTGTCCAGGAGGAAGCCAGCCGAAGAAGATCCGGAACAGGAAGATGATGTCGACGAATGGATCGACCGGGCATGTGGATTCGCAATTCAAGTTATGAATTGGGGACGTAAGAGGAAATCTTCGATCATGGAGGTTATCCCCGCTCGCCAACTCCTCATAAACGGCAGACCGGCGATCGGAGAGGTACCTGGACAAATCTTCCGACCTTCTCCAGCACTCCAAACACAGCCACCGGTGCGAGTATATATGAAGCTCATCGACGACATCGAATTCGAGATCCCAAGGGACGAAAAAGCCATCGCTGCGGATGCCCAGCTAATCCAAATCGAGGCCTTCCTCAAACAACGCGAAAGGCCGGAAGAAATGTCCGACGACAACGATAAATTCGAACGATTCGTCAGAAAGGCCAGCAAATACTTCATCCTAGATGGAGGCCTTTGGCGACGCGACGAGCATCACGAACACAAATTAGTCTTGCCCCCAGAGAAGCGAGCGTCGGTCCTTCGACAGGTTCATGACGATTTGGGACACAAAGGATTTTATATCACCCGGAAGCGCCTAATGGACAGGTTCTGGTGGCCGGTCATGGACAAAGACCTTAAATGGTTCTTGAAGACGTGCCACGAATGCCAGATCCGGTCAAAGCTCCGAATAAATATTCCTCCCATCGTCGCGATGCCCTTACCCCTCTTCCACAAATTCCACGGAGACACCATGATGTTACCTCGCACAAACGGATACCGATACCTCGCCCAGGGACGATGCTCGTTGAGCAGTTGGCCCGAATGGCGGATGTTGGAAAACGAGGACGCATATTCCTTGGGATGCTTCATCTTTGAGGAAGTTTTGTGCCGATGGGGCGCAGTCGAAGAAATTGTGACGGACAACGGAGCGGCTTGGATAAAAGCGGTGGACTGGCTCTCGAAGAAATACGGAATCAACCATATTCGCATTTCCGGATACAACTCAAGGGCCAACGGCATCGTGGAAAGACGACACTACGATGTACGGGAAGCAATCTCCAAGGCCTGTGAGGGCAATCTGGACTTGTGGACGGAACAGATTTTCTACATTTTCTGGGCGGAACGAGTTTCCATCCAGAAATCCACCGGATACTCCCCGTATTATCTTGCCCACGGCGTCGAACCACTATTCCCATTCGACATCGTTGAAGCCACCTACATGACCAAAATCTCCGGAGAGAAGCTCTCCACCGAAGAATTGATAGGAATGCGAGCTCTCCAGCTGATGAAACGTCCGGAAGAATTATCCGAACTACGGAGCAAGGTCTACGAGTCACGGGTGAAGAGCGCCAGGCAGTGGGAAAAGGACAACAAAAAGAAAATCAAGGACTTCGACTTTCCATTGGGGGCACTTGTGCTCTTGAGGAATTCCTCCGTCGAAAACGAGTGGTCGCGAAAAGCCAAGCCCCGATATTCGGGCCCCATGGTTGTTATCCAACGAAAATCCGAGGGCTCCTACGTAATAGCGGAAATGAACGGCGCAGTTTCCAAAATGCCGGTCGCAGCCTTTCGATTAATCCCATATTTCCCTCGATCACGGATTAGGATTTCCGTCACAAGCTTCATAGAGCCGAAAACGCCAAAGCCCAAGAAGGGAAAGGAGCCGCAATGGGGAGATAATGGCAGGAGGCAGTACGAGGGGCAGTCAGCAGTCCCAGAATAAGCAGGGGGTAGAAAAAGGATGAAGCAAGACACGGACTTCCAGAATCCATTATGCAAAATTGTATTCTCGCCTCAAATCTCATTTCAATTCATTCACTTCCTCCACTCTCAACTCAGTTTCCTTCCTCCCGAATCGTTCGAAAAACGCCTCCGAACCTCCTTCAGACACGAATTCGCCCCCCCCCGGACATACTTTCCGGAAAGAAAACTGCGCATCTTACCTCCGGAAAAGGCACCTTGGAGTGCCTGGAAGAACTTTCCGGGAACGAGAAACGGCATTTCTAAGAAGACGTTATCCCCTAGAACACGGAAGCAAGAGGTTTTTCTCGCCTTGGCTGAACCCCCGGGTACCAAAAACACGGAGACATGTGACCGCGAAAAATCTGTATCCGTCAGTATCATGCCCTGGCAGGGAATCGAACCCTAGACTCCCAGAAAAATCACAAGAAGGCGAAGATATTGGGAGTGCGCACCCTGCGCCACTAGGACGACGTTCACATCCGACAAACAAAATAAAATTCACGGTTAAAACATAATGACGAGTTGCCAAAAGAAAAAGTCGAACACCGGGTGGTATGCGCCCGCAGGGAATCGAACCCTTGGCCTCCCCGAAACGAAGGCGTCTCCAAGGGTCACCTGGAGGGAGTGCGCACCCTGCGCCACGGGAGCTTCGTTGGAAAAGGAAAAACGGGAGCTGGAAAAGGGCCCCAGTTGGATTCGAACCAACACAGTCGTCGGAGAGGTCTTTGAACGCGTCCACCAAGTGACGATGCGCTACCGATACGCCATAGGGCTGATAATAAAAAAGCAGGTATCAAGAAGGCAAGCTATTTCAAGGCAGGGCCTTAGTTGGAGTCGAACCAACATCTTCGCCAATAAACGATCACCGAATGCCAGAGAATTCAGGGCGACGCGTTTCCAATACGCCATAAGGCCGACGATTTACCCAGTACGATCCAGGTGGGACGCCGGAAGCGTGGAATTGGACTTCCCTCAAATCCATGATTTTCGGTGTCGCACGTGACCGCGACGCGACGCGTCGAAATGTGCTCGAAGGGCAAAATTGGGCTTAGGATTCATTTTCTCGCTCTGGTTCACGCGGTTTAAGCACTAGAGAACAGCGGTACATTTCAAGACTACCAAGAAAACAAACGAAAGACTACAAGATATGCGGTAATTAACAAAACTACCGAGGACAAGCATACGAGACAGCAACGAGCAAGAAATAGGCCCAGGAGGGCAGCGACAGGCACAGCAGCAAGACAAATCAGACATGGGTACGCCTCTGCTCGACCCAGCTAGGCTGGGGAGTTCAAGGGAAAACAAATCGGCAATGTTCAGCAAACACGAAAACCACCCCGGACGAAAGTTCCACGAAGCCCCAGGATCCCCTACGAATCGGTATCCATCGCGTCCGCCGAAGGAGGAACACCGCCGCCCCCAGATGCCTCGCCGGAAGGATGTTCCGGGAGGGCGACGGAGGTATCGACGTCGAACAACTCGTCGGCGGTGGGCGGAACGTATGCGACGGGTGGGACAGAGCCGCGCGAAGGACCCCGAGGAGCCAGAAGGGAAGGCGACGGACCGAACATGCCCAAGCGTCCGACAACGAGGAGGACTGAGGATGAAGGGAAGGAGTACGCACGCGCGGAGTAGGAACGCGGGAACCAGTTGGCGGGGGCAGAGGCGGTGTAGTTGCCGGAGGAGTGGAATCCAAAGTCGTGGCGTATCCCGAAGATGAAGGTGGCGGCTCGACAGGCAACGTCAGCAGCCCGCGTTCCCCGCTAGAGTCGGCGCCGTCCATCCCCTGGTCCCGCATGATAACGATGGTGGGCACAGAAGTCTCGCGGTGGGGGCGACGCTTGGCAGAATTCCCTGAAGCAAATGATCAGTTAGGGGATTATAAAAGCAAAACTACCGAGGACTCACCTGCGGGCTCGTCTGAAGCACGACGCTTTCCCTTTCCCTTGGCCTCTGCAGCGCTCTCACCAGCTTCCTCGTCGGCTTCCTCATCCCCTATCCCAAGTCCACCCTCGACTGGCTCGAACGCGTCCGCGAGCACGGGAGGGAGTGCGAATTCCGGTTTCCCAGGAGGGACAGATGAAGGTACTTGCGCGAGTAGGTCATAGAAAGAACGGCGCGCGAGCGCGGACGCGTCCATCCCACGAGTGGCCTGGATCCAGCGGAAAAGGAGACTCAGGATCGATTCGGCGAGACCGCCGCCGGTGAGACGATGTTGGTCGCGAAGGGATTCAAGGATGATGAAAAGGATCCAGTGCTCGTTGAAGAGAGCCAGGATCCGGTCTGGGAAACAAAAAGACGCCATCAGCAATCGAATTTCGCGACGAAAAATAGGATTTAAGGCGAAACTCACCCGTTACCCCGAAACAATACCGCCCGGGCGTCTTGATGCACTTGTTCTTTTTAGCGCGGCAGTGGATGCAAGAGCCGGAGGCCTTGTCTCCGTGCATTATTCGAATGCACGGAATCATCCCGAATAGGCATTCGATACAACCCTTATTGGGAAATTTACAAGTTAGCCGAAGAAGAACGAAAAAGGACGGAAACTTACAATTCCACGGGTAAAGAACATACGCCTTGGTATCGCAGCGGCAAGAAGCTCGTCCTGCACGAACCCTTCGACGAAGGAGGAAGACTGCGGATCCACGGACCATCCACGAACGCGACGACCAGTTCCAGCATTAGGGTCGAACGGCAAATTGGCCTTGTGCCAAGCATCGGGATCATAATCGTTCTCGGCACCCGTGAATATCGAAATATACGTCTGCGAACGCGCCTCCCCAATCATGAACCCCTGGATCTTCATGACGCGGAGTATCGTCACCAAGGTCTGAAGATCGTACTTGGAGAGATCTTCCTTGAAGCCGTTGGGACCAATTACCTCCTCCAGGACCGACTTGGGAAGGTCAGACTCGGAGAGCGCTTCGACGGACGGATGAAGATCGAGCTGGGCACGCCCACGCTGTGGAAGCCAAGAGGGACCGGCCTCGGCGGTGACGCTCGTGTCCTTGATATCGGCAAGGCGGGAACGGCGGAGGTCGTCGGTGACGAGGAAAACGAGATACGCGCCGGCAGTGTTCCATGCGCCGCGGAATTCGTCAATGGTCTCCCGACGCCGGCGGTTGTACGACGTGATAACCCCCATCTCACGCTCGTCACGGTCCCGAGCCTTCGCGATACGAAGAGAAGCCCTTTCCTCCCAGGCAGCGTGGTCGACGTTGTACGCCTCAATATCGCAACGAACGCGCTCCGCCTCCGAACTATTGTGCGCGGACAACAGGTTCCGCCACTCCGCTTTCTTGGCGCTGCGTTCAGCCATCGTATAGCACGCTTTGTCGACGAAAGGAGGGTACGGCTTGGTGTCGGTACTAGGCTCAGGAGGCTCAGGGTCTTCGGGATCGAAGAAAAATGGATGACTGGGATTTTCAGGGAACGGACCGGGAGGATTTATCGCGGGGAGGCGGTACCGAACGCTCTGGTACGCGAGGTTGAAGCCATTGAATCGAAGGAGGGTAGCCTGGATAGACTTCCCGCCCGGGAAGAGGTCGCAGCCCGGCTTCATCAAAAGGAACCCCTGGTGGGCGAAATCGGCATCGGAACAACCTGGACGATGAAGAAAATCAGGCTCGTCCATGCGAAGGACGCGCATGTGCTCGCAGGCAGTCTCCATGGTGTACTCCCGAACGTACGCCCAGCGAGGAATGACGGTGGATTCATCAAGAGAAACTGGGAATTTAATGTTGGCCCATTCAAAATCCGCGTGGTCAGCGCACGCTTGGAGGTCGGTCCTGATATAGTCCGGAGGAACCTCAACGGGCTGGGAGGTGGACGCGACAGGGGATTCAGAACGATCGGCGGCAACCTGCGACAAAGATTTGGGTTTGGCGGGAGGCTCAGTCACTTTCGGAGTGGCTTTCGGCTTCTTCCCCTTCCGCTTATCGCCCTTCCGCGTCTCGCGAACCCCAGAGGCAGAGGCCTCGCCGGCGTCTTCCTCCTCCATGACCACGTCGTCGTCGGCTTCGACTCGGCCGCGATTCTTGCCCATTCGTTCGGGAATGGCTCGCGAAAGGGGTACGTCGTCGGAGGAAGTGGAGGCTGCGCGGCGCTTGGAGAATGCGGGCTGCGAGGAGGTCGACTCCTGTGAATCCGAGCCAGATTCGGTGGCGGATTCCACAGAAGACGCGTTGTTTGCTAAACTATGGGGATCGGTCAACATCGTTGAAAGGGAGGGACACGGCGGCGACTTACGAAGACTTTCGATTCACCACGATCTTACTCGACCGGCCGCTTTTCCTGAGAGTAGCGGAGGGAGGCGAAGGAGGCGGACGACGTTCACGGCTGCTCCTACGAAGAGGTTTACCGTGTCCAGGGGCCATACAACAAACGACCGAGATAGAGCCCCAGCGCAAGGGTGGCCAGAGCCAAGAAGTACACAAGGCAAGAAAGGAGGAATGTGGGAGCCAGAGTGAGGACGTGGCGGTTGGGAAGAAAGAAGAATGGAGTCAGAAATGAGGCCAGGGACGAATTGAATGGACGCACCTTAAATCGGTATGTTTTGATCGAAGACTGATGCGCAGCGAAATAAGGTTCGGGATGGTCCCACGGATGCCACGAGGCGGCGGGCGCGTTTAGACGCGTCGTTCAAGGGAAGGGAAGGAAAAGCGCGGAAAATATCGCGTTTTATTTGATCTAGGTGCTATAAGAAGGCCCCTGTCCGAGATCTGATCGGAGGATCACGTGACTACTACGCGCCATCTGGAAGCGAAGATCATCTCCCCGAAAACATTATCCGGGAACGTAGATCTGGCCGAATTCGGCAAATCTACCCGAATGGAAATTCGGGTACGATACGAACCATCGTGGACGAAATTGGCAGGAACTATGAAACAGAAGAAATGTTTGCCAAAAATAAGAACGGACCGGCTATAGGAACCAGGAATCAGGAATCACGTAGGAAGACCTCACAGGAACGAATTTCCGGGAAGAAGCCCGTAGACGGAACGAAGTATAGGAAATTTAGGAAGTTGACGCGCCGACGAATCAAGTGAAACTGGAGTTCACGAAGCATCGAGGAGACGAGTAAAATCCCTCACGGTGGCCAAACGGAATTGATCACTCCCAAGGCAAATTATGCAAATATGCGAAGTTTAGATTGAAGAAAATTGGCGCATGTGACCAAGACACGCAAGAAATGGACCTTTCAGAAATACGAACAAACACGCGGAAGCCCCTATCCCGACTCCTCTCCCGACCCTTCCTCCTCGCCGCAGATATATTCCCACCCGATAGACACGTCCAGACAGCTTCCAACTTGGGAAGACTGGTTCCCGTATAAAACGGCCGGGATTGGAACGCCGTACTCGTCGTCGTAATACGAGTGATCGGTCAACTCGCCGGAAACGTCGAAGGGATAAAAATCGCGGGCCGTATTGCCCCGCTCCTGGGATTCACGTGCGGAAAGGATGGCACAGTGAAGGGTTTTCTTGTCCAAGGGCGCAACAATGTGTTGGGAGGTTGGGAAGCTGTCAGGGGAACCCCCCTTTCGCACGGCTCCGCCGGCCATCGGCCCCGCTCCGCTGATCGCTCCGGTCCTCCGACTCGGCCGACGTCCTCCGGTCCGCCGAGCCGAGCCGATGCCCCCTGGCATTCGGCATGCGATCATGCACGTGACCTCGGCATCCGTTCCCGATCACTCCGGTCCCGTGCTCCTGTCCAGTAGACTATTTGTACCTCCGGCCTGGCGTGGGAATCCTCAGAGTTTCTTCTCTTCGGATTTCCCTCGCTAGGTGCGTTACTCAATGTCCGTAGCTACTGTTTATTCATCTTCGGATTTCCCTCGCTAGGACTCTTGAGTGTTCTCGGGCCTTGAGGTTGCCCTTACAGCAGAAGAAACTCTCTAAGGGATTAACCGGCCAAGATTGCGAAGTTTGGACTTGAAGGCTCGGACGAATACGTCAGCGCCCCTGCCTCTCCCACTTCGAATCTTGCCCCCTCCTCCCCTGTCCCTGCTCTCGACGCCGACATGTCCGACGCTGCCGCTGCACAAGCCGAAGCCCGGATGTCCGCTATCGAAGGTACACTCGAGCGCCTCACCAGGTTGATTGAAAATTCCACCACCCAACGCGCTGCTTCGCCTGCCCCGTCCCTTGCCGCTTCGGCTCCGGACCAGGGTCCACGGCTTTTTGAAAACGTCACCCCCGGAGCAAAAACGGTCCTTCGGCCGAACCCTCCGTTCGTCTTCGACGGCGACCGGACCAAAGGCCAGGCGTTCCTCCACGCCGTCCGGTCCTACGCCCGGCTCGTCCCGGAAGCGTTCACGGAGGCCGGAGAACCCTCGGAGGAGAAGGTGGTCAGGTACGCCATGTCCTTTATGGCCACCAACACCGCGCAACGCTGGGCCGAACGCTACGCCGCCAAGAGCCCCTTCCCGTTCCCGACCTGGGACTTGTTCCTGGTCGAGTTCCGGCAGCGCTTCGTCCAGGAGAACGAGCAGGATCACGCCCTGATCAAGCTCGAGTCCCGCGCCTACCACATGGGCAGCCGGGACGTCTTCCGGTACACCGACGACTTCGAAGACCTCGTCGACCTCGCCGGCTTCAGTGACCCCATCGTCAAGGTCACGAAGTACCGCACCGGACTCGACCCGGCGATTAACCTCGCCATAACCGGGTCGAGCGACCCTCCCCCGCTCACGGACTACGTCGCGTGGCGCGTCCGGGCCTACCGGCAGTACGAGTCCCAGCTCCAGGCTCGCAACGTCCCCGCCGGCCGCTCCGGTGCACCTTCCGGTCGCACGACGTTCCCGACCGGGAGGCCTCCGGTGTCCTCCGGCCCTACTTCCGGCCGTGCCGCGGTTCCAGCCGCCGCTCCGCCGACGCGCGCCCCCGCTCCGGCTCTTCCTCCGGGCATTCCGATGGAGGTCGACCGTGCCCGAGCTCGGGGCGTCTCTCGCCGCGCCTGCTTCCGCTGCGGCGACCCCAACCACCTCGCACGGGACTGCACGACCCCGGCCGACGTCCGGTCGATCGACGTCCTCGACGAGGTGATCCAGCAGTTGAGTGGAGATCTGCTGGAGGAGTTGTTGGCGCACCTCGCCTCGGCCGAGGTCGTAGCCGAGCACGCCGCCACCGTCCCGGAGGATTTTCCCCTCCGCGACGAGTGAGCGGTGCGCCCTCCGTCGCGTCCCCTAACCGTTTCGATGTCCTATGTAATGAGTCCGTGTTACATGTCGTCGCGTGGAGGACCGGCAGACAACTGATGCCAAAGGGGGACAAGACTGAATCCGTCGGCCGAGTCGGACATTCGCCCGAGGTCGGAGCCGAACCGGAAAACTAGGAGTCAGCCATCTCGCAAGCACCACAGGTAGATTAAGGGTGTGCGACTGTCTAGCCTTCGGCTGCGAGAAGAATGGAAGGGAGGAAAGGAAGTGGTGAATGATCCGGACCGAAGCCGGAGCCGGGGCCGAGCCGAGGACCGAAGGAGGCCGGAGATAAGTCGGGTGGATGGTGAAGTCGCCAGAGCGGACAGGAGCACCGAGGGACAAGGACCCGAGGTTGTCCGGAAGGAAGTCGGAGGTCGGACCGGAGGCGAACCAGAGGTGATCGGAACCGAATTGAAGTGACAGTTAAGTCAATAGAAGTAAAGGGGAAAGACGTCCGAGCAGGTTGACTTGAACCCGGAGTCGAGACGAAGCAAGGAGGCATCAGCCCATGAAAGGAAACATGGAATAACGTTAATTATACAACTAAGGTACAGGGATGTAACTAGCTGCTTAAATACGGAGAAGGTAATTGTGAATACATATATAGTAATATCATGATGGTCCAAGCGCAACAATAGCAAGTGACCAAAAGCGGAAGGAGAAGGAAAACATGAGGACGAGACAATAAGTGTGAAGAACAATAAGAACGGATAAACGGAAATACACAGTAAGCCTTCGTTGCGTGATAACCCGATGAATCCGAGGGTTGCCGAGCTTTCCGAAGATCTCGGCGCCGCCGACTCGGCCGACTCGGCCGGATTGATCGGAATCGGCGGAGGTATCGTCGGAGATGGCGAGTCGGGTTGCACGGATATAACAGTCCGACAATATATCTCATGCTTTGGCCGAAACGGAAGACGCACCCCCCGACCTGCATGGCCCTCCGGTCATTCCGGTCCGACCCGAGCCGGCTCCGGCCAAGCCCGATCTCCCCTGGGACCGCCTCCGCCGCAAGCCGATGTGGGAGCGCAAGCTTCCCAAGCGCTTCACCATCGCGGCGGACGCCTCTCCCAACTCCCTCTTTCTTCCGGTCGAGATTGAGTCCGCCGACGACGCCGTAAAGCTCTCCGTGTCCGGACTCCTGGACTCTGGGGCAACCAGCGAGTTCATTGACACCGAGTACGTCGCGGCCAACCGGATCCCGGTCCGCAAGCTCTCACGACCCATTCCGGTTTACAATGTCGACGGCACTCCCAATGAAGCCGGAGGCATCCGGGAAGTCGCGGATCTCATCCTCCGCTACAAGTCCCACAGTGAGCGCGTCGTGTTTGCTGTCACCCGCCTCGGCAAGCAGAACCTCATCCTCGGGTTCTCCTGGCTCCGGAAGCACAACCCGGAGATCGACTGGGAGACCCGAGAGGTCAAGATGAGCCGCTGCCCCTCCGTCTGCACCACCTGTCGCGACGAGGCGCGCACCGAGCGTAGGCATGCCGCCACCTCCGCCCGGATTCTGCGCCAGCTCCGAGCCGGTCCGGTCCCCACCATCTGCGCGGTCGACACGGACGAGCGCTCCGGAGAGGACGACGACGACGAGTTCGACTCCGAGGAGCTTCCGGAGCTTTCTCCGGACGACTCCGACGAGTCCGACGATGAGGAGGATCCGATCGGAGACGGCGATCGGATCTTCTACACGACGTTCTCCCCCCCGGAAGCTATCCGCGCTACCAGTACCGTCTCCCAGCGACTGGCCGAAGCACATGCGAAGAACTCCGCGTCCGGTACGGAAGCAATTCCCGAGTGGGCCCGCGAGTTCGACGATGTCTTCAACCGGGAGTCGTTTGACTCGTTACCGGAGTGCCGTAGTTGGGACCACGCCATCGAGCTCGTCCCGGACTCGAAGCCGGCCAACTGTAAGGTCTACCCTATCTCACCCCTCGAGCAGCGCGAGCTCGACGCGTTCATCGAGGAGGGTCTGGCCACCGGCCGAATTCGGCCGTCGAAGTCTCCGATGGCGTCTCCGGTCTTCTTCGTCAAGAAGAAGGACGGAGCGCTCCGGTTTGTCCAGGACTACCGGGCTCTCAACGCGATGACCGTGAAGAACCGGTACCCGCTCCCTCTGATCAACGACCTTATTAACCGTTTGAAGGGGGCCCGGTTCTTCACGAAACTCGACATCCGGTGGGGCTTCAACAACGTCCGGATCCGGGAGGGCGACGAGTGGAAGGCCGCCTTCCGGACTAACCGCGGGCTGTTCGAACCCCTGGTGATGTACTTCGGCCTGACCAACTCCCCCGCGACCTTCCAGACCATGATGAACGACATCTTCCAGGACCTCATCCTGTCCGGAGACGTCATGGTCTACCTCGACGACATTCTCATCGCGCACTCGGACCTCGGCCGACATCGGGAGGTCGTCCGAGAGGTCCTCCGACGGCTCCGGGAGCACAAGCTCTACTTGCGCCCGGAGAAGTGCGAGTTCGAGAAGCCGTCCATCGAGTATCTCGGCGTGATTATCTCCCACAACCACGTCGAGATGGACCCGGTCAAGGTCGCCGGAGTCACCGCCTGGCCGACTCCCGAGAACAAGAAGGACGTGCAGCAGTTCGTCGGCTTCACCAACTTCTACCGGCGCTTCATCCGGGACTTCTCCGACCTCGCTCGGCCGCTCTTCGATCTGACCCAGAAGGGCCAGGTCTGGGTTTGGACTGAGAAGGAGGCCGGTGCGTTCCAAGCGCTGAAGGATGCGGTGACCTCCGACCCGGTTCTCGTCCTTCCGGACGAGACCCGGATGTACCGCCTCGAAGCCGACAGCTCCGACTTCGCCTCCGGCGCCGTCCTTTCGCAGGAGTCCGACGACGGGAAGTGGCACCCGGTCGTGTTCTTCTCCAAGAGCTTGTCTCCGGTCCAGCGCAACTACGAGATCCACGACAAGGAGATGCTCGCGATCGTCCGGTCTCTCGAGGGGTCGCGGCTTCCGGTCGAGATCTGGACCGACCACAAGAACCTGGAGTACTTCCGGAAGTCGCAGAACCTCAACCGGAGGCAGGCGCGGTGGTCGCTGTACCTGTCCCGGTTCGACTTCACCCTCCACCACAAGCCCGGGCGCTTGATGGGTCGGCCGGACGCCCTTTCTCGGCGGCCGGACCACGGAGCGGCTTCGGATAATCAGGATGTGACGCTCCTGACTCCGGAGCTCTTCCATGTCCGCGCGCTGGAAGGTGTCGCCGTCTCCGGTCCGGAGGTCTCCCTCCTCCGAGACATCCGCGACGCTTTGGCCGGCGCCCCGGACCTCGAGGACCCGGTCGCTCGCGCGGCCCGAGAACTCCTCAAGGTGCGCGGCGCCCGCTCGGCTCGGAACGCCGAGTGGAACGTCTCCGGCGGCCTCCTCTATTTCCGCGGCAAGGTCGTTGTCCCCCGGGACAAGGACCTCCGCCGCCGGATCCTGGAGCAGCACCATGACACGCGGGTCGCCGGGCACGCCGGCCGCTTCAAGACGTTGGAGCTTGTCTCCCGGAACTATTGGTGGCCCCAGATGTCCCGTCATGTCGGCCGGTATGTCGCGACCTGCGACCTGTGCTGCCGGACCAAGGCGCTTCGGAAGCTTCCGGTCGGAGAGCTCCACCCGACCGAGGTTCCTCCGGACCGCTGGCACACGGTCTCGGTGGACTTCGTCGTGGAACTCCCGGAGGCCCACGGATACGACGCCATTATGGTCGTAGTCGACGTCCTCGGTAAGCGCGCTCACTTCAATGAGTGCACGACCCACATCGACGCCGTCGGCGCCGCTCGGTTGTATTACCGGAACGTCTGGAGACACCACGGCACCCCGGAAAGGTACATCTCCGACCGGGGCGTCCAGTTCATCGCGGAGTTCACCCGAGAACTGTGGCGGCTCATCGGTATCGAACCGGCGACCTCCACCGCGTGGCATCCGCAGACCGACGGTCAGACCGAGCACGTTAACCAGGAGATGGAGCAGTTCCTGCGCATCTTCACTAACTACAAGCAGGATGACTGGGACTACCTCCTTCCGGCCGCGGAGTTCGCGTACAATAACCACGTCCACTCCTCCACGCAGCAGGTTCCGTTCATGACCGACTCCGGCCGCCTCCCTCGGATGGGGTTCGAGCCGACCGGAGTGCGCTCCAAGGTGGAGTCCGCGAACGAGTTCCGTGACCGGATCGCCTCCGGGGTCTCGGAAGCTCGGTCCGCTCTGGTGAAGGCCAAGGAGGAGTACAAGCGGTACTACGACCGCCGCCGCACCCCCGCTCCGGACATCAAGGTCAGAGACCGAGTCTGGCTCGACGCGTCGGACATCCAGACCACCCGTCCGTCGCCGGGCCTCTCCCACCGTCGGCTCGGCCCCTTTCCGGTGGTTAAGGTCGTCGGGAAGGGGGCGTTCAAGCTCGAACTCCCGCCCCACTACTCTCGGCTTCATCCGGTCTTTCCGGTCGTGAAGCTGGAGCTCGCGGAGGAAGACCCGTTCCCGGGTCGCCCGGGGTACGACGAGCCCGCTCCGGTGCTTCCGGACGCGCCCGGAGACGCTCCGGAGTGGGAAGTTGACGCGGTCCTGGACGCCAAGGTCCGCTGGAAGAGCCTGTACTACTTCGTTAGCTGGAAGGGCTACAGTGCAGCACACAACCAGTGGGTTAAACACTCCGACTTCTTCGGCCCCGAAGCCCTCGCAGCGTTCTACGAGAAGTATCCGGCCAAGCCTCGTCAAATCGCTCGCGCGTCGTTCGACGCACTCCCCTTCCGCAACACCACCCTCCGTGTCCGGTCTATGCGTCGTGGCGCCGCATTCCAAGGGGGGGATGATGTCAGGGGAACCCCCCTTTCGCACGGCTCTGCCGGCCGTCGGCCCCGCTCCGCTGATCGCTCCGGTCCTCCGACTCGGCCGACGTCCTCCGGTCCGCCGAGCCGAGCCGATGCCCCCTGGCATTCGGCATGCGATCATGCACGTGACCTCGGCATCCGTTCCCGATCACTCCGGTCCCGTGCTCCTGTCCAGTAGACTATTTGTACCTCCGGCCTGGCGTGGGAATCCTCAGAGTTTCTTCTCTTCGGATTTCCCTCGCTAGGTGCGTTACTCAATGTCCGTAGCTACTGTTTATTCATCTTCGGATTTCCCTCGCTAGGACTCTTGAGTGTTCTCGGGCCTTGAGGTTGCCCTTACAGAAGCCAAGGACATAACAAATCCTATAAAGGATTTCGAACATGACAACACTCTCTCCAGGATAATCGAATTCGGCCGGAAACGGTATCGCCCAGTCATCCAGATACTGGACGATGTAGGCGGACTTGGCTAGATCCAATAAACGCTATTTCCAAGGAAGGAATCAGAGTCTGGAAATAAATTCCGGGAAGGTGCACTACGGGGAAACTCACGCAATGAAGGATAATCCGGGTCAACCAATATCTTATCTCGGATATTTCTGGCGCAGAATAGTTGGCCAATGCCACTTCCTTCTCGAATCCTTGTGTAACGGCGGAATGGAGGAAGTACACCAAGGGACGAAGCCGATACTGGAAGAAATCCGGAAATGATTCTACCGGCACCCAATGGTTGGCGTCCAGCTCATGAACAGGGAGGGACAAACGACGCAGGATCGGCCCGTGCAAGAAGATATGCGGGACTGGAACTGGGCGGCAGGCAACTTTCATCGACAAAGGGAATTTTGGAGAAGGGCACCACTACGGCTTCGTGCTTTTATTGGGGAATTTCGCGGCCACGTGACCAAGCCGGCTTCCTGGACAAAAGTTGCGCGGGGCTAATTACTCCTCATCGGCTACGGCGTCCTCTCCCTCTTGGACGGATTCTCCAGCGAGGACGAGACCACGCTCCCGTCGAAGATCAATTAGGCGTCCATCGTCTTCGGCTGCCCTTTTCTTCCCGATTTCCAACCCAACGGCCAAGACGGACGAGTCCACGGCAATAACATCGGTTTCAGGCGTGTTGGGACGAGTCGGGATGTCCGGAGGAGGAGAAGTCGGAATCTTGTAGTGCTCCTCGACCGAGAGCCCAGGATTATATCGCGCAAGTTTGTCCCCGAAACAATGGGAATCGACGTGGCGGGCGTGCTGAAGAGTCACTTGATACGCCTTGGTGGAATCGAATAATCCGTACCAGCGCCGGTCGTCCGCCGACAACTCGAACCGGGGAAAGTCGTCCTTCTTGGAAATATAGTCCGGGGACCGAACCATGGTGGTTATGAGGGTGACCAGGTTCTCGAACAAGATGGCACGTTCCAGAGGTGAATCGTCACCGGCGTATCCAAACGAGTCCACGAAACGCTCGGCCATCGCGAACAACGCGGTTCCTTCCCCAGGCACGTAGAAATTGGTGTCTACCCCCGACTTCTCCTTTTCCCCCTGATCCAAGCTGGTCTTCCCGAGCAGCACCATGTTTCTCAACAAAACGGCAACTCCCTCCCGGATAGCAGTAACCAGAGACGCAGACGCTTCGGCCTCGGTTGCCAGCGTGGTCGTATGATGAAGTTGTTGGGCAAGGTGTCGAGCGCGGTTAATCCACAGAGCTACTATCTCCCGCCTGGAGAAGCGCTTAGAAGATCGGTGAACACCGAAATACCCTATCATGCGGTGGAAGGTTGCGAATTTCCAATGAAGGAACCATGGGGCCCACACGCCTTATATAGCACGAAAATTGCAAGCTGGAAGTATACTCCAGAACGGTCACATGACAAAGACAGAAAAATTACACCAAGGGGAAATCAGCAGACAAGTGTTACATTCATGAAAATGGATTGTAATCAACTATATATAGTCCAAATCCGTAATCTGCCTTCAGCGGATTACAGTGGTCTTTTGGCCCAGTTGGTCTGGTGAAAGATTTGGTCACGGGATTTAACAACAAGCGTGTCTGAACAAGATTTCCAGGAAGAAAGTCGGCAATAAACAAAGGATATAGAAATATGCGAACAAGGCGAACAATGAAGACACCAAGATTTATGCCATTATGCAAGAAATAGCGGCTCGAAAGCAGGAAAATTTGGCTCCCCGAAATAATTTTTATACGAAGACACGCTTACACGCGGTATCGACCACTTGGGTGTCCGGAAAATCCCTCCGTCTCCAAGTCAGAAGCTTTCTGGATGGCGTGAGCCAACCCTTGGCTGGCCATGATTTGGTCCTGAAGGAAGCACTCCTCCCCGATAAACGGATCCGCTTGCTCCCGCTTTAGCAACTCTTCGATTCTATCACGGTTCCACAATGGAACGACGGGCAGGGACAGATATTCCGCGGAGAGAGGGACGTCCAATATCGAATTCGCGTCCTGATTGGCATGTGCAAGCTCGCCGGCAAGGGCAATCCGCGCAACGAAGACTTTGCGGGTTTCAGGCGAAAAACCGTAATTGGGTCGACCAACGAACATATCAAATTTGTTGGCAAGAGTAACGGACCAGCGCACTCGGGTATCAAGGAATGGTGACGTGAGGTTATCCTCCGAGTACCTGAGAGCCATGGAATAAAGAAGGGCCTCGAAGGACGAATTAGCCGGGCCACTCAGGAAAATAAAAAGAGGATCAAGTTATAGTCGAAAGGGTCCGCGAGAGTGTCGACAATCGGAATGGGATGAAAGGACGAAGGGCGGGCGCGATAATGAATATTGCCTGACACCCAACACGCGCTGTCGTACGCAGGGAAATCCAACTGGGCGTCGTCGAACCCGTCCTCCTTGTGCGAAACGAAGGTAGCCAGAGCCGCACCAAGGAAGAAAGTGGCTTGAGACTGGGCAAGAGCGCCCTCCGTGCTCACGTTGGCCGAAGGAGCGGGCACCAGCGCCGCCTCCTCACCCTCGAAGCCCACCACGACGAGGAGGACCAGGATAACGTGAAACAACCACGCGGCTTCCGAAGGGACAACTCCGGACTCATAGTGAACCCGGAATTCATTTTGTCGGATCTGCGCGGCGTAGAACTTGGACGTATCAGCTCCTGGAAATATTCTCCGAGAAGGATTACACTCACCATATGGCGGACAATGTCGCGCACCCGGAACCGAATCGCCAAGCGCTCTCCCGTTGTCAGCGACTTCACGGTGTCGAACGCATAGGCATCGGTGAAGACCGCCGTCATAACGAGGAACACCTTGAAACGGAGGTTGTCGCACAGGAAGTTCGTTAAACCGCCGCGAGGGATGAATAATTTTTCGGCAGGCCACTCGACATTGGTACTAAGAAAGCGACGGGTGGAACTGGGATCCATGACCAGGAAATGAAGAGGTCGGGAAGTTGGGGAGGATTGGAGAGGAAGGTTTGAGAGGATCGCCTTTTATAGGTTTTCTGACCAGGGTGGTCAGGAGTAAAACTACCGAGGAGGTGTGAGGCTGGTGTTGGTGCTACGCCCTGCACACCGCCTCATGGCCCCTCCAAGCGAAGCTGAAGAAGACGCTCACCGGGACACGCCCAAAAAGGAAACGCAGTTACCGCATTCAATCGAGTGGCGCAGAAACTCTTCAGACACCGAAACCCAGCGCAATACGTTCCCGGAAACAAGTTCCAGACACTCTCCACCCATAAACGACGCTCTCCCCCTACTTTCCACCAACATGGCCTGATGGGACGATACTTCCAGACGCATACGAAGATCAATCCTCGCCTACCGAACTATAACGTAACAAAGCTCTCTGGACGAACTTGCCACCACCTCTGGCGCACGACGAAACACGTTTTCTCCCATGAACGACACCTCCACGCGGCTCCGCAGTGCCTCACCCCGCCCTCTCACCGAATTATATCGTAATAACTCACCGGACAAAATGTACGGACAGTGCTCCACATGGCGGACACTCGGCAAACCAAGGAAAATATCAAATACCGTCTTCGGACGAACCCTCCAGCTACCAAATCACCTAATAACCTTCCGACCAAACCGTTCAGGCAGCTACTTTGTTCCCAGAGACGCCCGGCGCCGCGTGCTACAGGGTGTTTCCAGGCACAAGAAGGCGCCTCGAGGCAAGGATGGAGAGATATAAAAGGAGAGGCGAAAGTAGGAGGTAGTCAGTCAATTACTGGGCTTCGTTCCCTCCCCCACTTGTACCCCCACAAGCAATTCAGTCCTCGTTCACACATTTGACCACAACTCCCCTCACTTGTCCCACACCAGGGCCACTTTACTCTCATACCTCCTTCTGCAAGGTGCCCCCACCACAGGCATCCCAAGTCTACACTCCAGCTAGTCATCGTAATCGACACTACCTTCGCAGGCACCACACCGTGTAGAAGACAAGACGAGGGCGACTAGCACCAGAATCATCACGGATAAACCGCCGTCCGTATTATCGAACAATCGAGTATCCGGTGTCGTCGTAACCAATCGCGGTACCTCCTACGGGTTTTACCAAGCTATCGAATTAGCGCACGTTCAAAGGGGAGGAGCGCAGAAGAGATAGCAAGCGAGAGCTACGGGATCCAGGAGACTAGAAACCCCCAACAGGAATTCTAGGACGAGGAGACAGTATTTTCATTCTTACCTTTCTTTAGCTAACTTAGGCCGTCATAAGAACGACGAAGCCAGGACACGGATATAATTTCCAGGAACACCCCGCGCCACAAGCAACGGACAATCACCCGGAATTAACGATATAAAGCTCTCCGGAAACATTATCCAGGAAGCTTTCCACACACACGCACACACTTTCCAGCCATCCTTGGCATCCCACACACACACACACACATTTCCCCAAGAGGCATTAGTCTAAACCAGAATTCCCTACTATAATCACATCATATAAAATCCCCAGAGGCCGAGCACGTCGTTATTAAGAGGACAGTCACACAACCCTCCAATAGCCACACCGCGGTCTGCATTACAGCGGTACGTCAATCCTGATTGCGACGAACGCTAGCTTATTCCGCGTAGAAATCGGTCGTGCGCAGTCGCCATCAGCTCCGGGAGCTAACGGCGGCACCCACGATTCACCATCCCGCCCAGTCTCTTTGCTTAACGGGAGCAACACCAGTACCGATCCGTCAGACGCCTCTCCGCACGCGGAGGAACAACCTCCGAGTCGCGCCCGGTCGAGCTCGAATTCGAGCGGCGTGTCTGGGAAGACGAAGCCGTCGATTTCCTCTCCAGGTCACGCCCGCGCAGCTGATGGTAAGGATTCTACGGTGCACCAAAGATTGGATTCATCGGTGAATGGTGCAGATAATTCGTTCCCCGACGATGACCAATCTGAACATGCCAGTGGTACGTCAATCCTGATCATGACGAACGCTAGCTTATTCCGCATAGAAATCGGTCGTGCGCAGTCGCCGTCAGCTCCGGGAGATGGCGGCGATACTCACCATTCGTCACCCCGCCCAGTCTACTCATTTAACGAGAGTAACGTGAGCCTCGGCCAGCCAGGTACCTCTCCAGACGCGGAGGAATGACCCCGGAGTCGCGCTCACTCCAGCTCGGATTTGAGCAGCGTTTCACATACGGATGCCTTGCTTCCCCTAAAATCATCGCTCGCCGCTGATGGTAAGGGTTTTGAAATACCCCGAAGGTTGGGTTCATTTATTGCGCGCAGACACTTCATTCCCCAAGGACAGCCAAGCCAAGCATGCCAGTGGTACGTTCAGTCCTGATCACAGAAAATAATAGCTAACTCCGCGTAGAAATCGACCATGCACAGTCGCATTCGGCGGCGATTGGCGGCGAAGCTCAGGCGTCACAGCCCCGCCCAGTTTCTGCATTTCACGAAGGGAGCGCCAACACCGACAAATCGCCTTTGAGGGTACGATCGGACAATGGGAATGAAGAGGTGCTGATCGAAGGCGGCGCCGACGCGGGCGAAGAAGGGGGCAGCGCGCTGCAAAATGCGGTGCGAAGTGGCCAGCTGGACGATATCCGCATCCTCCTCGACAATGGTGCCGACGTGAACGCAGCAGGGGAATATGGCAGCGCGCTCCACTACGCGGTGCAGAGGGGCCAGCTGGACATTGTCAAACTCCTCCTCGAACATGGCGCCGACATAGATACTGTGGGCGGAGAATACGGTAGCGCGCTTCAAGCCGCGGTTTTCAAAGGCGGCATGGACATTGTCCGCCTCCTCCTCGAGAAGGGTGCTGATGTGAACGCAGCAGGAGGAGAATACGGCAGTGCACTGCAAGGCGCGGAGAGGCGGGGCTATGTGGACGTGTTCCAAATCCCCCTTGACCGTGGTGCCGACGTGAACACAGCAGGTGGAGAACGTGGCAGCGTACTACAAAGCGCTGCACAGAGCGGCCATGTGGACATTGTCAAACTCCTAATCGAGCATGGCGCCAACGTGAATGCATTAGGCGGAAGATACGGCAGCGTACTCCAAAGCGCGGCGCAGAGCGGCCATGCGGACATTGTCCGTGTCCTCCTCGACCATGGCGCCGACGTGAACACAGCAGGCGGAGATGGCAGCGTACTACAAAGCGCGGCGCAGAACGGCAATTTGGACATTGTCCGCATCCTCCTCGAGAATGGTGCCGACGTGAACACAGCAGGTGGAGAACGCGGCAGCGCACTGCGATACGCGGTGCTAAACGGTCATGCGGACGTTGTCCGTCTCCTCCTCAACCGTGGCGCGGACGTGAACGCAGCAGGTGGAGAATATGGCAGCGCCCTGCAATGCACCGCGCAGAATGGTAATTTGGACATTGTCCAACTCCTCCTCGACTGTGGTGCAGACGTGAATGCAGTGGGCGGGGAATACGGCAGCGCCCTGCAATGCGCGGCACGGAACGGCAGTTTGGACGTTGTCCGCTTCCTCATCGAGCACGGCGCAGACGTGAATGCAGCAGGCGGAAAACACGGTAGCGCATTGGAGGCCGCGTCCGCAGAAGGCCACGCAGAGATCGCTAGGCTGCTACGCGAGCATGAAGCACAAGAAGGGAAACGGGTGTGAAGGAAAGTCGCCGAATCAGCTGGATAGCATGTACAGAGTCCACGAGACGGGTAAACATATGATTTATTCACCGAGAGAAGGGCACACGTAGCTACGCGTTAACAGTACTTTTTCGTACGCTCTTACGCATCCAGTCCTTCTTTGCTGCTGCTGCCACTGGCGGTACGAGTCTGGGCATCTGAGCATGGCTTGTCCTTGGCCCTGTCCGAGCAAGCGGCTGTAGAAACCAGGAAGCGTTGAGTATAGATCGGGCTTTACGCCGCCCGCGCTGAGGACGCGGCGGCACGGTCGCAGGAGAGGGTTGTGGAGGTGGCACTAGGCTAGTTATGTGTGACGGACGCTCTCGACATACTTCGGCGTCACCTAGGGGTGGAGTTGGACGCTGCGATCGACTAGAAGGACGACGAAGATACAAAGATTAAGTTTTTAGGGGCCATTGCATGCGCATGGCAGACCGAGTTTTGTGACAATTTAAGGTTCAATGTTTTACCTAACCAATCTGTAAATTCAGGCAGGGGCTTGACTCGATTCACTCGAACACGGTGCCTCAGTTTTCACCTACGCTCCGCTCGATTCCTTGCGCACGTAGACCGACGGGGTAAAAATACCCTCCCCACTACTCTGCCCCGCCTAGGCCTGCTGACAGTCTCGCTCGCCCTCGCCCGAGCTTCGCTCGGCTCGAGCTCGCGAAGGGAAGAATAACCGGGGAATTCAATTTACCTCCGCTCAATTCATTGGGCACGAAGGCTGACGGGGCAAAAAAAAATACCACTAGTTATTCTGCCCGCCTGCTCACACTGTCGCTCGCCCTCGCCCGAGCTTTGCTCGGCTCGAGCTCGCGAGGGGAAGAACAACCGGGGAAATCAAACACCGTCGAAAGTCCTGTAAGCTCCCGTGTGCATATACAACTGAGTGATAGAGTCATAAAAGTATGAAATGTACTCATTTCAACAGCAATTAGCTTACCCAAGTGTTACTCTGTTTACAACTCCTTGATTCGGTTGAATTGGAAGTTCAAATTGGGTGGGTACTTGACCAGCACAGAATTTTGGTGCAAGGCACTAGTCAAATAAGAATTGGCTTCAGGCTGAGCCTTGAGGGGGAACAAAACAACCGTTCAACGAAGGCCACCCCCTTCAGAATCATGTCCAAGACTTCAGTTTGACGAGGGGAGAACAGAATGCAAGAGGAGCCGTAATGCTGCACTTTATTCGGCAGATGGTAGTCCAGCGAGGGGTCGTTAAGATCATTACGCACCGGCCGTGACCAACGATCAGCAGGAACGTAAGACACAAAGACAAATGTAACCGCATCGAGCTGAAATCACACGATAATTTCCTTTTCAAGTAACGCTTCCAACACGAAGCACGAACCAGAACGACAACAAAAATCAGAGCTTTGAATGCGCTGGGGTAGAATTCCACGGTGGAATTATACGTGGAATTTGATGAGAAATTCCACCATCAAATTCCACCGTAGAAATCCGCTAAATATATCGAGACGACAAGCGAGAATACGGGGCTTGCCGTTTCCACCGTTGGTGGAGGATTCTGATGTGAATTCGAACCAGTGCGCAACGAAACGCAAGGGACCGGACCGCGGCTTAGTTCTTCTTTACCACTCGCTTCCCGAATTGGCGTTGCAGGTTCAATTTCCCGAGTTCATCGCCGTGAGTTAAATGGCCAAAATCACCGCGTACGTGTGTCCTGTGAGTGTAGTGCTCACTCGTGGTATCAGATAGCTTCTATAACTATGGTACGTTTCGAAATTCAAAGTTATTTGCTAGCGCGCCCGTCTCAAGTTCAATTTTCAGCACACAACTTGAACAATCTGTGCTATGCGACTGTCAGTTAGCCCGTGGAGACCGACTGCTTGCGCCACAAGAACATACATAAAACCTGCACGACTTTCTCGTAAGGACAGGCTATCTCGGTGCAACCCTCCTTCCTTTCAACTGTCTCTCAACGCCACTCCGAGTCCTTTCAAACCACGTTCCACACATCGAAATTGATCCGACATTCTTCGCAACCCGAATTTGGTCAAAATGCCTGAATCACTCGTTCGGAATGGTCCTCACCTGCGAGGGAAAGGCAAAATTCTGCACAACCACAAGCTGCCCTAGATCGAAACGATTGACTTACATACAGGCGCCTCGACCAAGAGCAGCATTATTGTAGGCAATAATCCCCTCCTAACCCGCGGAGAGATTTGGGTGGTCCCAAACAATACTTATCCTTCGAAGCAGCCCAGCAGGTCTGTCCTACCAACCGAGTATCCGAGACACCGAGAGCAGCTGCAATCATTTTCAGAACAGCAGGAGGAAGCACGGGAGGTGGCCTCCAATTGTTGACCTGCTGAAATGTGATACGTTGCCGAGCGAGGGATGAGAATCGGAGAAACTGAGTTTAACCCAAGTTAAACCATGATAACTCAGAGCTTGGAGCTCGGGGAAGCGGAGCAGGGAGGCAGAGATATTGTGCAGACGAATGGAGGGGGGGAGAGAGGCAAGAGAGTGGGTGACGCGTTGCAGCCCAACGCGTCGCGTCTGCAGCGAACTGGTTCACCTTGAAATTCTACCGTCAATTCTATGTGTCTTGACACGTCCGATCATATTCCTCTACGTGGAATTTCTGGCTATCATTTCTACCCGGCGCATCAAAAAATTCCAGGTGGAATTCCACGGTGGAATTGATCCCAGCGGACTCAATGGTCTCCCAAAAATCCAGGTTCCTACCCATCCGCAGTTACGAGGCTCACAATCCTAGTAGCGGTATTACTGCTGATTGAGAAAATATGACAGCGGAGAATTCGGACCGCGTTATGTGTGATGTGACAGAACTTTGGGTGTGACGGGTGAGCCTGTTGTGGAGAGGATAACCCCAACTTTGAAGTCACAATGTAACACCGTCACTCAAAAGTCACACCACTAATTAAAACACCACTACAGGGATTGTTATCCTCGTAACTACGGCTGGGAAGGAACCTGACAAAAATCGTGCATTTGGCGGAAGAAATAGAGACTAAGACCGAGTTAAAAATAAATTTTTAAACTCGGAATACACAGGTGACATTGCGAATAGCGAGAAAGCGGCAAGGAGAAAGTCTAATAAAAAAAGCAATCCGAGTTGTGTTGCGAGGGCCGACGCAAGTTGAAGTAGGCTCGTGAAGACAGTACTGAGTACTGAGTCAGACGCAAGCGGCAAGGACCTTGGCAAGGACCATCACCGCGTCACCATCATTTGGGATAGCCCTTCCAATTCCCCCTAATTATTACCTGGATCCATGACAAGCTCGTCGCAGTTACCACCACCACCGCCGCCCACTCTATTTGGTGTGCGCCAGGCCCGATGTCGTGTGTTTACACGGCGTCCCATCCATTCGCCCACGTCATCAAGCTCCGGATCCGCGTCCTCCTTCCTGGCCCGCACCCTCCCCCGCCTGCCTCCTCACGACGACGAGCTCGGACTCGACGGTCGTGTTGGATATGGACTTCCGCTCTGGCTTGGCTCTTTTGTCACTTTTGCTTGGTGTACGCATGGATGAGTCCGTCCTCGCAGACGCAGACGTGCAGTGCACGAGGTCGGTGCGCTCATGAACATGCGCGGGCAGCGGTGGGTTGGTGCTGTTTGAACGGGCGAGCGCGAGGTTCAAGTCGCCGTTGGTGGGGGAGCGGGGTTCGCCACCCTTCATTCGTTCTTCTAGTCGACCTTTTCCTTTTCCATTGCTCCTTCGCTCCCCATCGCTCCCTCTTCCCTCCTATTCGCCTCTTCTCCCTCCTCGTCCTGCCTTTGCCCTTTCCTTATCTCCTTGGTCCTGTCTCGTCCTCCTCCCCACCCTCACGCTCTAATCCCATGTCTCCCCAGATCGCAGATTTCTTGACCGCGTCGCGCGTGTCGGTCTCTGCCGTCTAGTTGCTTCCCGTTCCCCCGCGACTTTTCACCCCATTCCCGAGCTCCTATTCCGCTACTTCATCCTCGCTGGCTCCCTCTACTATATTGTCCATTCCCTCTGTCTTCCCACCTCGTCCTCCCGCTCTGCATTCGTCGCTCCTGCCCCACTTCATTCAGGTCTCCGTCCCCTTCTCCCCCTGCATTCCTTCCTTGCCTTGATTATCCGAATTTTTCCTTTCCCCTCTGTGCATCCGTGCCCTTCATCTCCATGCCAGCTTCATCTGCTTCCCCCTTCTCACCTCATCGTCTCCCTGTGCTTCTCCCCATCCGGTTTCACGCTCCCGCTGCTTGATTGCTGCCATGTGAAAGGACCTGAGATTCCGACGGGCGATACACGCTATTTTTCTTCCTCCCCCTTCTTCGTCCTTCCTTTTCTCCTCGGTTTCCCCCGTTCCCATGCCATATCTTTTTGTCCAGCGTCGTCCCTCCTTTCCATCATTCTGCTTTCTACTTCCCCGCTCTCGCTGCTCCCTCGTTCGCTTCCGCCCTTGTGCGCCTCTCGTTTGGAGTCCCGCGTGTCAGAGAAAGGCAAAGGAAAGAATAGACTTATGCACAGAGTAGCGACACTTGTAAACCCGAATGAAAAGCGTACTATACACAGTTACAGTTACTTTTCTGCTTGCTCCTCGTCGCCTCCAGCACGACATGCTAAGCATCTGCTCAAGGCTTTCCTTCTCAGCCTGGAGCTCTGCGGCGCAAACAGGCTGTGTGCAGTTCGGGAGGTAAGTGCGAGGTGGGTCTGTTAGGACGCGGTCAGAGTGGACAGTAGCGAGCAAAGGACCGACGACGCACTCGTTGGATGGTCCGAGCTTAGAAGAGCGTGGTCGTTGCAATCGCAGCCGCCGAAGACCACGGGGCACCAACGGAGGAGAGACAGGCGCGAAACGTCGAGCCCGAGCAACGCAATCTTGGAGGGACCGAGAGAAGGGCCAAAGGGGGCGGAAAGAAGAGGAGGCATCAGCACCGGGTCGACAAGTGCGTCGAGAGGCTGGGAGAGGCACGTCCCCGCGGCCTTGCCTACGGCCGCGAGCGCACGCCCAAACCGGCGGGGGCAATGTTATACCGAAATGGTGCGAGTATCAGCTGCACACCGGGCACGGGCACCGATCAGGGAGGACGAGGGTACGCACGGCGCGCTGATCCCAGGCGCGGGCAGGCGGAGGGAGTAGAAGGTGGTACGAGGGTGGTGCTTGGGATAGCGGGAGGACGTAACGTCACTCCGCGCAGGATTGCGTGCCATTCGGCGCGGCGGTGCGCGCGACAATAGCGACGCGTTCCCGTGCTTGCGCGATGACGACCCCCGCAGATGATATCGAGCGCGGGGCGAGCGCAGAGCGCTGAGCAGCGTGTAAGTGATCTTTTGAGTCTGACCGCATGGTCGGGTGAGGAATGTACGCGGAAGGGGTGGAGCTTGCAAACGCCGAGGTCTAAGGCATTGACGGGGCTGGGCGGCACATTAGAGCACTGTTCCGGCTGGTAAGCTAGCTGGGCATGACTACATACCGAGCTTCGCAGTAAGAAGTAGTCCCATTCCGTGTATCCTGCCGAGTTTGTACTTGAAATAACCTGAAAGCGGGGATGGGTCCGCATCGCGGAGAGCGCGAGCGCGCGGCGGCAGGGAGGAGTAGGGAGAAGGTCGCGCGTACACGACGTGGACGCACGCGTCTTCGCGGTCGAAGGAACGAATGCACGCAAGAGAGAGGCGCGTCGGTGCCGTTTTGCAGTGCTGACTGTATGCATCGCGTCACTGCCCGACAGCGTGCACGGGGCGGATGCCACGGACGCGAGACAGCGCGGTGGAGGCACGCAGCGGAAGTCCAACACCTCATTTTCCCCCGGAATCGGTGTGCTGGTGGGTGTGCCACTGGTATCCTAGCCAGAGCGCGTCGAGCTGGCGGGCGTGTGGGGTGAGCATAAACCCTGTCTGCAGCATGGGGCGCGGGCCAAATGGTCAGAGGTTGCGGTCCTCATGAATGATGAGCGGCAACACAATGTCGACAAGGAGCTAGCAGGTGAGCGTCGGTATTGCCTACGCGAATCTCTTTAGTTATCTCAGTAGTAGGGATGACAGGATGAACGCACCAAGCGTACAGCACGTCGGCGAGGGCCTTAAACAGCGCGCGCGGAAGCACCCACATCTTGCGCAAGGTGAGGGTACGTTACTTCCTGTCGCCGGGCGACGGTCCTAGCGCTAGTAGTAGTCTGGGTTGGAGGCCGACAGTCGTGACGAGTCGCGAGCGGCTCTTCCGGCACTGCGCCAAGCCCGAGCGAACCCGAGGCTAACACCACTCTGTCGCCTCCAGCGCTGATCCAAAGGTCTACGGACTCAGAAGATGGCTGAAGACGGGAGCGGATGATTGAGGAGATGATTGCGGGTGCTGTACAATAGCAGCGAAAGGAGCTACGAAGGAGGCGAGCAAAGGACTCCGTAGTAAACGCGTTGGTTCATCGATCGAAAGCGTAGAGCCAAAGCTGAGCTTGAGGAGAGCGTGCGACATCCATCATGATCTACATCGATATTTGATCTGCGCCTTTTGCTGTCTTCTTCCTGGTTCTCTCTTCCTGTTATCCGACGATTCTGGGCCTGCTTCTGGGTGCATCGACCTCCGAGGAACTTGAATTCTCAAAGCTCCGCTGAGCCCTCTGGTTCCATGTCCACGGCGACCATGCCACTCCGAGAGTCGAATTCCAATTTCCAACTCTTTCATATGCGCATAGTAGGAGGCTGGAGCCTGTTCTTCGACTCTTTTGACAACGCTCCGCCGGATACGCAGCGACTTTGCATTGCCATCCGTAGCTTACCTGCTCTGTTCCTACAATGTCAAGCAAGAATTTTTGCGTCATGACGAACGCAGGCCAGCGCCGCATGACCCGTCGTGTGGCACTAGTACTAGTACTAACATTCTTCATATCAACCGCCACCACAGCACGTCGTTAAATTGACTTCTTATACGCTCGTTAGGCCTTCAATTCACGCCCGAACACGAGACCTAGAGTGAGTGGAGGACAGTTTCGCTGCTTTCTGAAGCCCGTACCCCGCAATTCCTTTCTTACTCTAGACACAACAAAGTCTACCCACGAAGCTTCCAAGTGTCACATGCGTCCCGGGCTTCAAGTTTCTAGTTGCATAGTAGTCTTCAAAGTTGCCTCCAAAGTTCCTTTCATATCTCGGTCTTAATCCTCAAATTTGGACTGGTTTTCTGTTCCAAATTCAGTTCCTTGCCACAGAATTGAACTGTGTTGCGTCGCTTTCCCGAGCCGACGTCTCCGCCACGGCTTTTTGGCCTTTTATTGGAGTCGTCAGTCCCGAGGTGAGTGGCACAGCTCAATTGGTTGTATAGTTCTATCTGCTTATCGCCGTCAAAAGTCCACTTCACCGCCATATCGTCTGCGCCAAATTAATCTCACCCTAAAGTAGTACCTCAAGGTACTTATCGTCAAGCCTGTTCAGGCTTCGCGCGTCAGTGTCTCTCACGGCTGACTGCTTGTTCAAGCAAACCCCAAACGGGCTATACAATCTCGCGCAATCTCACAGTTATGACAGGTCTCTTGAGTTTAATTTTGAACATTCGCTGCTCCGGTTTACTTCGCGTATCTCTCCAGCTGCTCCGCAAACCCGCCACAAGTCACCCATTATTATCGCGACTTTACTGCCACTAGAACCTTCTCGGATCTGCGCTCCACTTTTTCAGTGTGCCTTCACCCTGTCAATGACTTTGTTGCGACGCGTTTATCTGAACTGCCTGCACATTTTACTCGACCGGCTTGACGGCTCTAGACTTGCACTCGGTGGGACATTCTGAGCCAATTGTTGCTCAACCCCGTTTCATCACAGCTGGACTGGACGTTTAAGAACTTGGCCCAACCATTCGCGCTCTGATTGATTTATCCCAGATCACTGCGTATTATTGTAACTAGCCTATCTATCTATTTCTTATCCTGGAGGTACGCTGCCGTTGAGTATTCTGACTCGCGATCGACTTCATGCTTACCTGACTTGTACCAGCACCGGTTAAACAAAATATGCTCCAGCTAGAGTCAGCACGGCGTTGAAAAAACCGGAGTGCGTCACCAATAATTGAACTGATTCTTTTCATTTCGCAGCCCGTTTTTCCTCGGCATCCAGTTAGAATCAGGCCTCAATACAGGCTGCTTGAATCTACATTTGCGTGTATTATTTGTTTCTATTTGAAGTTCCACTTAAGTCGGTCCTAAACCCTGCCTCTGCTGGCTCTCAGCGCCACGAAGAGGACTCGTACCCCACTGTCCGCGGGGCGGCTGATTTTTTTTGTTGCTTGATGCTGCGAAGGTATGTCGCTATTTACTTGACGATGCTCCCACTGTGCCAAAGGGTGGATTCTCAGACTGTTGCTACCCTGGACCCTGGTGGATGCCTCGGAGTCTGAGAAGATTCATTCAAGTATAGACAGTCAAACTTGAATAATCCATTAGGTTGAATGAACGCTGCTTTGTGCATGGTCGGCTTTGCAAAGGCGTTCTTGAGCTGGAATGGTCAAGTTCGGCCAGATGACACGATAAAAGGCAAGTGAAGGATAAAACCAATCAATGTGAAGCCGTGCAAGTGCAAAGCTATTAGATGCGAGTACTTATCCGCGGGGTTGAATTTACCGCATGAGGGTAGAAAGCATTGCATACGTCGACATAAAATAAGTGAGTATTTCACGGTGGTTGTTCTTGTACTGTAAGACCTTGAAGCCCAAGATGGCCGAGATGCGATGTTGAAATTGAACTGGGCAGACATAACGCACATGGTGAGAGATGGGAGGAGAAGAGTCAGAAGAGTGTTCGCGGCCGGAGTAGGTATGTCTGAATAAGGTTTTTTCGAAAAAGTGGAGTCAGCAGCGCCAATGAAAGAAGCTAAATCAACGAGCTTCACCTTGTGGTTGAGCAAGATGGAAGGAAGTCTCACGAGCTGGATCAATGTTGCGGTTACAGCAAAATCGAGCGTCTGGTAAAAAAAACCCGACTCCGAAAGGACGCATCAAATTATATCCAGCTTTGAACGATGGGTTGAAAATAAGCGCACCTATCTGGAAAGGAGGATGCCAATGTCGAAGGGGGTACTCAAAGGGAAAGGGCGGATAATTTGCAACGAAATCGGAGCCAGATATACCCAGAGATGCTGGAAGTAAAAGCGAAACCCAAGGTACGGAGGGCAAGGTTTGTGAGGTCTTATGCGATACGATTCACGGCTCGATGTGGCGACGTAGATCGGTGAGGGACTGCACCGTGTATCGAGATCATATGTGAAGAATCAAAAGCTCGAAGTCGGCGAAGGCAGAGGTGGTCATTGAATAACATCGAATAGATCTCCGGAGGCGAAGTGGAAGGAAGAAGATTGGAGTAAGACAAGATCTGGTAAGCAAAGGAAAACTCACGCAAAGCACTGAACAATGAACCAGCTCACGCTGGTTGAAGTTTGAATGGTCCCCGAGAAGCCCGGTGAGCAGTGATTCCGGACGAGTGCAACTTGTCGAGCTTTCAATCTGGGTTCAGGGAGCGTTATTTGAATCATTAAAATCAAATTTACGCAACATCGGTCCCCATTCCAAAAGAGACCTGAGATTGAGCACCCCGGCCACACCATAACATCGAAATCAATTCGAATTGTTCGACAAGCACGAAATCCAAATCAGAAAAAACCATACCTCCATACCAATCCCGCGGAATCGTCTATTAGGCCATGGGTAAGCCGCCTAAACAGCTAAGACTAGGGCTGCGATTTTCAAGGTAAAGAGTTGAACCAGAGGAGTTTACGGTTGCTTGGGTTCGGCGTGGATTTAACGATGAGATACTTCGCGAGTCTGCGTCAGTGAGTCAACGATGCCGGAATAAGTAGAAGACCCGCGCACATCTTGTGTAGCCGGTGTTTGAAGAAGGTGGTGCTGTGAAAGAGGCAGCGTGAGGACGGTGCCGGATCCGGTTCAAGTCATGGTCGAGAGTACGATCAAGTCAGTCGTGGGTTGGAGAGAGACACAGCAGTATGGGATGAGCATAAGAACATTGGTAGTGGATAAGGGCGGAAAGCCCCGGGTCAAAGGACGGGGTTGCACGTCATGGCTGGATTGCCAGTGGAACGCCGAGGACTTCCAGAAAATGCCCCGGTAGTGCGCAAATGGATTGTGAATATAATGGCATCCACAATATGCCTTGGATCGGTGGCCAATCGGTGGCATGACACCGCATCGATTACTTATTGGATAGGCTGCCTTTAACGGCAACCAAAGCAGTGTTGGGGGAGATATCTTGGTACTACTTGAACGGAGAGGCTGGAGGCGTCCCGATGGCGAGACGATGGCGGGCGAGAAAAGCGGCGCACCTGCCTTTTTCGGCAATTTGGCGGTGAGTCAGGCTTCGGTGATCTTCGGTTCTCGGTTTTCACACTAACACCCTCAATGATTTCAAGCTGCGCTCTGCATGTAGGCCTGATTGCTTGGCCGAGCATCGATTCATGGACCTGCAATATCACCTGAAGATTCTTCCCCCTGCACTGACGGCGCGCTCGTTAACGTTGCTACCGCCGTCCTTGCTACCGTCCGCGACTCACTTGCGCAAGTCTTGTGCACCATGCAAGCACCATGTGCATCACTGCGGCGGTTTTCCAGTCTGCGCCTTAGCCGCCGTCGCGGTGTACACCTCACCTTCAAGTTCACCTGAGATGGTGCGTCTCTACATACTTTCTTCACGACCAGCCAGCTAACGGAATGCTTTCGCCTAGCGCAGCCGTCCTGGCTATCCGTCGCGCGCGCGCTCACACGCCCACCTGCCGTCGGTGTAAGCCGCGCGTCGCTGAGACCACGGCGTTGGCGCCAATGGTCGAGCCACGTACCTTGCCTATTCCTCTGCTGCTAGGTTGCCGCCCGCGCCTTCCTCCAACGGTGTATCGTCTCTCGCCGCGCATCCCCGACCACCCTCTCGCACCCGTCTCCGTCCTCGTCATCCACCGCACGAAGACGCGCGCACGACGCCGACGTAGCGGGGTCGGGGTCTGGAGAAGACGATGGCACGCCGCCAGATGCACGTTGGCAGTGCGCAAGCGCATTCTGCCGCCCGCCCCGCCCTCGCGCATGCTGCTGACCGACGCAAACTGGTTAGTCTTTTCCCTCCATACGGTCTACGAGCTAACTAACGACTTTTGCAGACGGGCACAGCACTTGCCTTCCCTCTCTCTCGTGCTACCCCGCCCCCACGCGTCTCGCCTGCGCCCGGCCCGATGCCCGACGCTGTCCTCGCTCACCCTTGTGTTGCTCCCTCGGCTTCCAGCTTCGCCGCCTAGCATGCTCTATCTCCCCGTCCCCGTCCTCGTGTACCTCCCCCGTAGCGTCCCCCCCATACTCTTCCTGTGAGGGTCGTCCGTACCGGCACGTATGTCCGTCGCAATGTCGGTGTAGGAGGCGGCGACTGCAAGCTGAGACCAGTCACGGTTGGGCGCACCTCCCGCTGGCAATGCCATCTCCTCGCCGTACACCGTCTTTAAACTCCAAGTTTCGACGGAATGGGCTGCCCCTTTCTTCCCTCGCATGGGTCGCCCGCTTCCGTCTCAAAAGAAAATTGCATTCGTGCCCAGCACACCCTCCATCGCTCGGAATGTGACATTACCCGCCCGGGCGGCGCGTGCGGCTACGCTCAGCTGTCCCGCTTCTTTCGCCTACGCACACGCAACTCGCTCGCTCGCCTGCGCTCGCCCCTTGTTTTCCCCGCCTCCCTGTTCGCCTTCCCCGCATGCGCAGCAGGCTGGAGGAGGAGGAGGAGGAGGATGCGCAACCGCTGGGCTCGTACCGCGCAGCCAATCCGTCTGCATGAACTGGAGGCGGGAGTAGGCCGAGGATAACTTCGGAGGACCAGGTGCGAGTACAGGCGTATCCGCGGGTCCAGCTGCCCGCACGCTCTCGATTCAGGCGGGGCAGTGCGCCGATAAGGATGAAGATGGCGCGGGAAGGGATACTGCGAAGGACTGATGACACCCTGCCGCAGACGTTGTTGGGGATGCGGAGGAGTTCATCGCTCGGCACGTCATCCGCAAAAGTCGGGCGCACGCCTCCGACTCTCCGAGTGCGCCCGTCAGATTACACTACACCGTGTTCACATCCATTGCCTTCCTCACTCATTCCTCGCAGTCTCTCCACACTTCTCTCTATGTCAGCACAATCGGCGCCGTCCTCGTTAGCACTGTCGAAGGACGGAGAAGACCAGGAAAGTGTCTCCCTCCACGGCGTCCCGTTGGCGTTTAGGCTGCCCGAGTGCTTGCGCGTGCGTGCCATTCGACGCGACGTTAAATCAGGCGGCGATGGAGCGCGCAAAGTACGAGCGCATGAACGGCGGATGAACAGCGGTATTCTTGGGAGGCTCTTGCTGGGTCTGGGAGTGAAGCCCGGGCTTGATTTTCTGCTCTCGTACATAGCACAGCAATACCATTTGATATTCTCCTCGTGTCACCAGCTTTTCCTTGAGCGGCGGAGGCAGAGCACAGAGCGTGGAGAACCCCGGGGGTACGATCCGACTTGCTTCCCACGTCTTCTGTTTATTTTCAGCTGAGCTTTCAAGTTTCTTCCAACCTCTGCATTTTGGATCTCCTTCGTCTCCAATCCAGATCCAAGCTGCGAACCAAATGTCTTCAAGTCGAATTTCAACTCATCCTGAGACTTTGCTCGAAATGACTGCAGGTGTGCTGTGAACGCGCGCTCTAAATTAAGATGACAGTGGCGCAGATAGATATCCTGCACGAGGCATTCGTGCCGTAGACCTCTCCACGTCTTGACCACCACCACCACCTCACGAGGATGGCGGATCCTCTGTCGATTGCTAAGGAACTCTGGGAGTTGGGCATGACTATCAAGGAATCAATCGACAAGGTGTGTCGCCTTTCCACGTTGGCAAGTATCTGCTGAGGTGCGAGGACTCTGAGGTTGTCGATAACAAAAAAAACCTGGGTGATCTCAAGAAGGAGGTCCAGGATACCGTCGACGAATTGACACGCTTGGCGGAAGAGCGGGGAGATAAAGCGCCCACCAGGCAGCTGAAGACAGCACTTGAAATGCTCATGAAGTACATCCGATTCCATCGTGTATTCTGGGGTGTAATCTTTACGGACAGGCAGCTGAATGGAATCAATACCAATTGCCAAGCACTCACCCAGTCCAAAGGGATTCCTGCTTTTGTTAAAGCATGGTTCAAGCGAGACGAAATCGAAGCGGAAATCGGAAAACTGAAGGAAAATAGAACAAACTGTGTCACCCAATTTCAGGTGAGACTATATATCATGCTATCCGGGAGTCCAGGCGCTCAAAAGAACATCAGTTATTAGCCCTCGTACGAGTGGAGGGAGCCACCGCTCGAACGGAGGACCACACTGTTCTAATCGAGGCAACCGCCACTAGAACGGAGGGGTACGCCGCTCGAACTGAAGCCATAACCACCCGAACTGAAGCCAACACCGCTCGAACCGAAGCCAACACCGTCCAACTCGTAAACGCGGAGTCAGTTCATTGCACTACTACTGTTTCGGAACTGATTTGAATTTAGCCGTGAGAAGAAGATCCGAGAATGGTTTCAAGCCCTTGATATGAGGGAGAAGCAGCGCGCAACACACGCCCTTCGGCACAACGACACTGGGAGTTGGTTTTTGGAGGACACCAAGTTCACGAAATGGAAGGAGGAGCCGGGATATCTCTGGATCAGGGGAAATTGTGAGCTGTTCCGCTTCTGGCCCAGAGATAAGTGGCTGACCAGTAGCAGCTGGTACTGGCAAAAGTGTTCTGAGGTAATGTTCATTGTGATATGTACGGAGTCGAGGACTAACACCCCTTGAATAAATAGCTCTATCGCGATTGATCACCTTTTCGACTATCGACGAGTGAAAGTCGCGAACAGCCATCCATCGACCCCGAAGTTCGGTATTGCATACTTCTACTTCGACTTCAGAGATGAAAAGAAGCAGCTCGTCGAAAACATGCTTCGGTCGATCATCATGCAGCTTTCTGAGCAAAGTCCTACTCCCTATTCTGTACTCGATCAACACTTCGAGTCCTGCCAAGGCGGGAAATTTCCAACCTACGACGACCTTCTCGCGATGCTCCCCACAATACTGGCCCAATTCACCGGCACCTATATTGTCCTTGACGCACTCGACGAGTGTAGCGAGCCCGACGAACTTATTGAATTCATCTCTACCTTTCGCGGGTGGGCCAAAGCAGTGCACCTCCTTGTTGCAAGTCAACCCCGCACAGTATTTCTGGACTCCGCAGCGTTTGAGGGAGCATTAGTTGTTGTTCTTGAGCTGGACACCACGCATGCCGATATTTTGGGATTTGTGAACAGCGAACTCGCGCTCAACTTCAAACTGAAACACCTAAAAAAGGCCAAGGATGCTGCCCTGAAGATTGTTGACAAGAGCAACGGAATGTGAGTGACCTTTGAATATTCAAGTGTGTTTTGAATGCTTATTGTATGGCAGGTTTCGTATGGCGGCATGTCTCCTGCAGGAATTGACTCGGAAAAGAATAAATCCCAACATCGAACAAATACTCGCTAAGCTACCGAATGATTTATTCGGAATCTATGGCCGCTTCCTTCAGCCGATCGACGAGGATGACTTTGTTTATGTTGCAACGCTGTTGCGCTGGCTCGCTTTTTCTGCGAGACCTGTCACCCTACTCGAGCTCGACGAGGCTCTTGCGATCAACTTTTCCGAACCACTGGCAGATCGATGGGTGTTCGAACCGGAGAACAGAGGAAGCGCGGAGAAGGTCTGGGATTTGCTAGAAGGACTGGTCACTTTACATGTCGGCCCAGTCATCTCTCGCCATGAATCTGACTCTGATGAGCCTAATTCGGAGTCGCATGGCTCCGATTCGCGGTCGTATGGGTCTGACTCGGAGTCTGGTTCGATGTCGGAGTCCAATTTGTTATCAGACTCATCGGAGTCAGCTGCGGATCCCGAATCGAGTTCACCTTTCAACGGTGCACACTCCAAAGAGGCAGGGCCGGTGGTAACTCTGGCACACTCATCGGTCGCAGATTACATCGTGTCCAAGCAATTCTTGGATGAGTACAAGCATGACCTGAGGGAGGCGCCCTCCCACACATTCCTCGCCCAATCCTGTGTCACATATTTGCTCCACTTCGAAAACAATCCTCTGAATGCCCACACATTGCCGCAATATCCGCTGGCACGGTATGCAGCCGAGTTCTGGTCCCATCATCTGCTTCGATGTCATGACCGGGGTGTCCTGCAGCACTCGACCATGCATCTCCTCGAGCAAGGAAGCCAACAATATGTTGCGATGAACTGCATGTGCGACCTCAACGCACCATGGCGAGACCCAGATTGGTCGCGGCATGCTCCGTGGCCGCTGTATCTGTGTTCGCTGATTGGATTCGTTGAAGGGGTTGAAATCGTCCTCGACAATGGCGCTGACGTGAACGCAGCGGGCGGCAGCGCACTGCAAGCGGCGGCGAGGAGGGGCAATGTGGACACTGTCCGCCTTCTCCTCAACCATGGCGCCGACGTAAACGCAGCAGGCGGAGAATACGGCGGCGCGCTGCAATACGCGGTGCGGAACAGACATATGGACACTGTCCGCCTCCTCCTCGAGCACGGCGCCGACGTGAACGCGGTGGGCGGGAATTATGGCAGCGTGCTGCAAGGCGCGGCTTCAGGAGGCTCCATGGACATTGTCCGCCTCCTTCTCGATAAGGGTGCCGACGTGAACGCAGTGGGCGACTATTTCGGCAACGCACTGCAGGCTGCAGCGGTGGGGGGCAATGTGGATATCGTCCGCATTCTCCTCGAGCACGGCGCCGACGTGAACGCAGTGGGCGGCTATTTCGGCAGCGCTCTGCAAGCTGCGGCGCGGTACGGCCATGCAGATATCGTCCGCATTCTCCTCGAGCACGGCGCCGACGTGAACACGACGGGCAGGGTATATGGCAGCGCGTTGGCGGCTGCGTCCGTAAGAGGCCACAAAGAGATCGTGAAGCTACTCCGCGAGCATGGAGCACTTGAGGTGGAATCGGGTAGAAAATTCAGATAGTTCAAAGAATTCAGATTGTGAGGCCGAATAATGAGGGTATTGCTACGAAGTTCTGCGCGTTGGCGAAAGGAAAGCTTCATTCACAGAGTACTTAGCAATACTTGTAAATCCGGACGAGAAAGCTCTACAGTACATACACGATAACAGTCCTGCTTTCTTCTCGTTTCAAGACACTCTTCCCCTCTATCACCATGGCACGTTAGGTCAGAGTTGTCCTCTTCGGTGTGGATCGGCTGCGTGAGCAGGCGGCGGTGAAAGTCTCGACTGGCTGGCACGGGCGTGATGCCGACCTCGAAGACGGCGGGGATGCACAGGGTGTGTACGACGAGCATGGGCTTCAGCGCGGCAGCGGAGGTGTGGAGGCAGCGCAAGGGTAGGTCTATGTCAGTGTCGACGAAAGCCCAAACGCAGAGAGAAGGGAGTACGCACTGTCCAGATGCATCTCGCACACGGATCTCGAGGTCGATGGCTCGTCGATCGTCGTCGTGGGTGGTCTGGCCAAGGAGGGGGAGCCCGGGCACGTCGAGAACAGGAAGTACGAGGCGACGGTGTCGAGGGCGTGGTCCCGTTGCAGCCACCAAAGACTACGGGGCACCAGGACCGGCGGGCGCGAGGAAAACCTACCCCGCGAAGCGCAATCCTGGAGAGACTGGGATAAGGAATGGGAAGAGCGTGGCAGCAAGCAGAAAGAGAACGCACCCGCACTGGGTCGGCGAGTGCATCGAGCAGCACGCCCGGGTAAGAAAAGCACGTCCCCACGGCTGTGCGCAGCACAAACGGCAGCGGGGTTGGATCGAAATTGCGCAAGCATCGGCTGCGCGCCGCGCGTGGGTTGGGGAGGACCAGTGTATGCACGGCCCGCTAGTTCCGGGCGTACGCGGGTGGCGTAGTGGAAGAGGAGGCCACCGGGATGGTACTTGGTAATTTGGAACAGCGGGAGGACGTCACTGCGCACAAAATTGCGTGCCATTCGGCGCGGCGGTGCGTGCAGCAAGATAGCGACATGTTCCTGTGCTTGCGCAGTGACGATCGGGTGGACGCAGAGCGCCGAGCAGCGTGCTTCGAGTCTCACTGCATGGGCCGTGGTGGGCCTCCTTGCGAACGGCGACGTCAAGGGCATCGACGGAGCTGGACGGCACGTTAGAACGCACCGGTATTCGTAGTAGATAGATCACGTACCGGGCTTTGCAGAATCGAAGAAGCAAGCCCATTCCGTGGATTATCCCACCCATTTTGTGCTTGAAAGAACCCTGAAAGCGGTGATGGGGTCGCGAGCGCGAGCGCGAGCAAGTGCCGGCAGGGAGTCAGAGCGGAGGAAACGAGGCGTGCGAGCAGCTAGGGCTGATTTTTTCTTCTTGCTGGATCGTGCGCCTGGCTTCGCGTTGAAGAGAGCGGAAACGCCTCAATGGCGTTTTGAAGGTCAACTGTATACATCGTAAAGGATCTCAGGCAATGCAGGCCGATGCTTCTGCCCCCATGGCGTGCACGGTCCGTTCGGAGATGGCGCGGACATGTACTAAGTTGTACTTCTCATTCTTGTCCCGGCGGCATCTCGTCCTTATCCCGCAGTCGATGGTGGGTTTCGGGACGAAGCGCACTGGTGCCCGAGCAGACAGGCATGGCATTGGCGTCGTTGGGGCTGAGTCGTTCGTCAATGTGTCAACGTCCGCCCGGGCGGACCGGGGAAGGCAGGCTGCCAGACGCAGAGTCCAAGTCGGTGGCGGAAGAGAAGCATCAAGATATTATTGATGCGGGATCACAGTCATTGACCAGTGTTCGCCTTAAGGCCTTAAAAATGAGCTCGCTGGCAAGCTAAGGCTTAGCTTAAGGTTCAGGCCTTAAGATAAGGCCTCGCCGAAGGCCTTAATTCCAAAAAAGGAAACATATTCTCAGAGGCTTAGACTGCTAGAAAACCTATCGAAATCCCTCTCCGCACACTCCAAACGATCAACGTCGGCCTGCCATTGCTACGGGAATAGTCCAGTGTGTCCACGTTGGCCATAACTCGTAAATCCTGGGATCCGATCCCCCGTTCAACTTCAACCCGGCCAGTTGCCTGCTAGATAATATGTGAAAATTATATGTGCAAGCACACTACCTGCTACCAAGAGGTGCCTATGCCTCACTGGGAGTAAAATTCTCTCAATATGTACGGACACGACCGGGAGGAACCAAAATTGTGTACACGTAAGCCTGTCTAAGGCCTTAAGTGAAAAATTGGCCCGCAACTTAAGGCTTAACCTAAGCCCTTAATTAAGCCCTTAGGCCTTAACTTGACCTTAAGGCCTTAGCCCTTAGGGCGAACACTGTCATTGACTCATCGTTCTCCTCAAGTTCTCCTCTCTTCCTTGTTTTATTTCGATTTTATTGTGAGTCCCAACAGTTCGATGGCTCCGTTAATTGAGGTTCCGCGCGGATACCTGCTGGAGATATGCCGCTGACTCATGTTGCTTGGCCAGCTGTCGCGCGCCGACTCTGTTCCATCAAATTTCAATCCAAAATCCCTGGAGTTGCGGGTCAGCAATTTTGTCCCTTACTTCCTTCCCGTTACCCCTCTGCGCTCCCCTTTCGTGCTCGGCAGTTTCCTTCGAACCTCTTGCGTTCATGCGCAAGATCATGGCACCAGACTCCTTGAATGGCAAGCATATCGAGTAGTACGACGCACACAGTACACACCCGACGCGCCGCCCACGGTGGAAATAAGTTTTGCGCGCCGGCACCGCCCAGGTACGATACACGGTCGAGCACGAGTCACCGCACCTTTGCCCGCTCGCCTCTCCTTCTCCCAGCTTTTCGCTCCTTCCAATTCGTGTTCCCTCCCCGCTGCCTGATTCCCTCTTCCTCGGCACGGTTTTCCGACTATAGAAAGGAAAAGTCAATACAATCCCAAGCATCTTCATCTTCATCTTCGAACCAAACCAGCACGAATTCTAAGGTCCTTTTTTCGAAAGCCAGGAATTGAACAACTCAGGCGACGCACTGGGTTTGCTTGGTGCCAAGATACTATTATCGAATCTGAATCGGACGCACTGAGAATCCCCACCCGTCCTTCGCGAATTCGACGTCTGAAGCATCTATCAAAGGAACCTAGCAAAATATCAATCCACTGAAGAAATAGGCCCGTCTCGAGTAGTCCGCGTTCGCGCCGGCGAGTTGAATTTCGCTCACAGATCCGCTTGTGTTATGCAAAATGTGCTACACATGGGTGAGATTTAACTCCACAGCGAAATAAAAAGGGATATGTACCTGCTTTTTTTTATTCCTTTGTTCGAGAAGAAACGCAGCATAAACCCGCGATAGCACAGCCAGAATCGGGCGCCAGGATTGGCAGACGGAAAAGAAATCGTCTTACGGCGTAACGGACCAGAGCAAATATCTGCGCGCCGGATCCGACGACGTAGATGACAAGCTACCATGAAGCCAGTCTGAAATCGAATAAACGGGTTCAGAGGAGACACTTATAATTGAGTCCAGCGCTGAATTCTCGAGTCGATGCATTATCACGAGGATACAAACGCATAACTTGAAGAATCGAGAACTACGTAGAGTGGGGCAGAAACGTGCGAGGATAATCGATCCCGGTTGGCAGAATATTTCAGCAGCGGAGTGCATGGAATCAAGGGGGTTGCGGGATTCTGAGATAGAATTTGAGAGGTTTGGAGCTCGAAAGAGGAGTGGTTGATTTCGATTTTGGGACACGTAATATGACTCCAGAGTCAGATTCGAGCAACCTCGTGAATTTTGAAGAACGAAAAGTCAGCTTGAATTTTGACGGCGTGGAAAGGTGGCACCGCGAATTCTGGCGGTCGATCTGGTTGGTTGAGGAGGGGTAGATAAAGCCTCGTCAAGAAAGTCAACACGACCTCGAGAGAGCAAGGATCAACCTCAATGAACTTCGTTGGCTCCCTGGCAGGGACAGTGGTGCTGTATTTGAAGTTTGGAAACAAGCTGGCAAAAAACGTCGGGAGTAATGAAAAACTTATGCATGATACCCCGATCTGAAGATGCGAGCATGGGCAATGTGCGCCTCCCGCAGGGCGTTGACTTGGCTGTATATAATTTCTGATGAGCCGGACTTACCCTTTACTAGTCGAAAGATAAGGTTGAAACCAAGGCACTGTGCCGCACAGGGTCTGTAGGAACTGTCACGCAGGATGGATCGTTCGACTTCTACTTCAACATTTTTCTTCCCGCGGGACATCCTATCAACGCCAATGGCGTGCCAACGGACTTTGTTCCAATGGAGCCCTACGACTTGGCGGACGTCCTTCAACACAATTACGCGCCCGGAGCCTACGTCGCGACCCCCTCGGTGCAGGAATCGGGGCATTTGTCCAAGTAAGTCATATGCTGAAACTAAAGGCGCGCATCAACACTTATGATACTCTTTATGAAGCGGGACTCCTATCGGACGCTTCGTCTTCCGCTGTGAAGGTCCGCAAGGAGCAATTCTAGCCTTGCCAGATGGGTCCCACATCCGGAAACTCCGAGACGTAGAGCCGATGCGTGCCTATGCCCAGGAGCACGCTGAAAACTGGTACGAATACATCAACGGTGCTCGAGGCCGTGAATTGTCGAACGGGAGTCTTTATCTAATCACTGGTTGTGAAAAAGCACGGTCTTGGGGAATAGCCTCTTACTCCGCGGCCCACGAAGGATTCTTACTTACCTTTGAACCCGGTGCTGGAGCTCATGATAGCGGATACCATTGGACCACCGGTGGTCCGGCCCTGACCAAAACTTCTAGTCCTTCGCCCGCGGACAGTCCCACGAACCAGACCACTTTTATTCACGGGTTGTCTATATCTTTGGGGACGGGATTATGGGGGCGGTTGTTCGGCACTGGGACTACATCGCCCATTGCGGATATTCTGCGATCGAACACTGAGCGTGGGGGCTACAGATCGACAGAGCCTCAAAAATCATTGTTCTCTTGGGCTTTCAATTTTTTCGGAGCTGGAGGGAACGAGGACGCACTGGAGAACTACCGTGACACCGTTTCACCGGATTCAGCTCCCATCGAAGAGGTGCCCTGATTATGATAATTACACAACCGTACGGATTACTGACTAATGCGCTGCAGGCGTCAACCTCTCACAACTGATGTCTTTCGGCCCCTGGATCGTCTCTCCGACCGACTGCGTTCTGGAGACAGGTCAGAGATGAAGAGCGAATGTATGGAGGTTTCCCTAGGCTTGCCACGGTTAGTATACCACAAGTCGTCACGACGGTGCAAATGATCAGGTTCAAAGTATTGAGTTGTAATGGTACTAGTGGGAATTTTATGAGCGTATGTACATGTATCATGCAGATTGAATGGTCAGCTCTGTGGAACTGAGCATTTGTTATACGGTAAGCCTCTCCCAAGTTGCTTGCGTTAAACACCCGATGCTGGCGAGGGAGTACTCACATCCTCGTGCCCTCTTTCAAGCGCGCCGTGCGGCGTGCAGGCCCTCGTCTTGCCCGACCAGTCTCGTAAGATGCCAAGCTCTGAGATAGGGCTATTACCGGCCGACGTGTTCCTAACGTCGTGCGTCCGGCTTCCCTCCTTTCATCTGCCAGATAGCTAACAAGATTCGTGTAGATGAGCAAGCTGTGAGCAAGACTTGAAGAACCTTGCGCCTCCGCGCTGTCCGACCTGTCGCCCCCGTGCTCACCGCCACACGCACATTGCTACCGCGCCTCCTGCTCGCTGCCTCGTGCGTCCTTCTCCCCTCTTCCCCTACCACACGGCTAACGGGATGCCTTTGGGCAGACGCACCGCAGGCCCTGCTCCGACATGTCTTGCCGCCTGTCCATAGCCCGCGTGCTCGCCACCTCGCGCACGCAGCTGCAGTCGCCGTGGGCTCCTGCGTGTACGTGTGTGTTTGGAGGTCGAGACGCCGAGCCAGCCTCTTTCCCTTGCAGGCTGCAGCTGTGCCTCTTGCGTCCCCGCCTTTACTCGAACGGCGCCATCGCCCTCGCCGCGCATCGCACCACCTTCATCGACCGCACAAAGCCGTGTGCATGATGCCCGGGCTGTGGGAGCCGGAAGCGACGCTGCCTGATAGGCCTGATACCTTGGTCGCTGCGCTGGCAGTACGTCAGGACGCAATATTCAAGCCCCCTACCCCGCACACGCTGCTGCCGCAAAATTGTTCGTCTTCTTCCCCTCCTACTCCGTACAAGATAGCTTACAAGACTTCGCAGATCTGCGAGTCCGGCGCTCTCCTTCTCTCTCGTCCGACTCCGCCTCAGCGCACCCCTCGCATGCGCTTTGCCCGCTGCCTCCGCAGTACGCGGTCGGCCTTGTTTTCCCTTGCTAAGTGTTGGCTTCGATCGGCGCCGCTGCCTCCCTCTCTCCGTCCTCGTATACCCCTCGCACGAGCGCGCGCGCACGATCCTCCGCACCGTGGTCTTCCCGCACGCGCGCCTCGTCAAGCTCATCGACATCAGGACGTATGTCTGTCGCAACGTCGGCATGGCTGGGGCAGGAAGGGAAAATGGAGGGCAAGAGCGGCGACGGCTGGAAGTGCGCCTCGCGCAGCGGTCGCGCCGGCAATGACAATACATCGCTGTCCGTCTTCTCCCAAGCCCAGGGCTTCCACGGAGCGGGCTTCCCTGTCAAGGCCCTTTGTTGCCTGGCCGCTTCCGTCTCGCGAAAATGACCAGCCCTTCCCCATCCCTCGGAAGGTGATATCACCCGCCTGCGCGGCGCGTACGGCTACAGCTACGACAAGTCCCGGCGTCCTGCTTCTAACGCCCGCGCCAGCATGCGCGATGCCCTCACCGTCGCTCGCCCCCTCTTCGCCTTCCGCGCCGCACTCGACCGCCGCAGTGGGCTGCAGGAAGAGGAGGATGCTTAATCGCGGTCGCCGCGCGGCCAACCCGACTGTTTGAAATGGTAGGAGGAGTGGGATGAGACTCGAGCCCGCGCTCTTCCTCCGCTGGACGAGGTGGAGCCTGAGAGTACAGGCTTGTCCGCAGGGATAAAGGAAGCAGGTCCAGGTCCAGGTACCCTCACGCTCTCGCTGCTGCTTCAGCTTCTCCCTTGACTGGGACGTCGCCCCGGATGTCCTACCTTCCCCTCCCCGTCCTCGTGTACCCCCTCGCTCAGGCGCGCTCACCATCCTCGTCACCGTGGTCTTCCTGCGCGCCACGTGGCCTGACACGCGCCTCGTCGAGCTCTTCCGCACCAGGACACAATGTCGGTGTAGTTTGGGGATGTGGAGGAGGTCAGCGGCTCCTTATCCGCCACAAGTCTGGCCACCATTCCGGCTCTCCGCATGACTGCTCATCGTCCACACATCTGTGCATCGTCGGCACCCCTGGACCGCACCTCTGCGCATCATTGGCGCCGCCGTCGAGAACACCAGCGAGGATGCTGTGGATCGGAGGGAATGAAGAGGAAAGCCCTGGGGAGGAAACGAGGAGGGCCTCAGCGAGGACTTTTTTTCTTGATTATAGAAGCAAGCTACGCAGGTACTAGATGACCGGATGCGAGATATTATACGTGTACTGGATCAGCGAGTCAGTAATGCATGAATCTTTTGCGCAGATGGAAAGCGGTAAGGAATGAAGGAAAAATGATCGAACACAATGTTCCGAGGGCAGCCAGACCCAGTACATCTTCCGGGGCTAGAAAGCCCTCGGAAGATCACGATCATGGAGGGGCTGCCAGTTTTCAAAAAATGTAATTTGGTTGGCAATTACTACATGACAACGCAGCAATACAAGGATGTCGAAGAATGCAGTTTAATATACCGCACGCGGAAAGGGCATTGTGGTTTCAGCGCCGAGAGACAATGTCAGCTTTCAAGCTCGACCAAGAACCAAAAAAAAAAAAAAAAAAATGCCACAGTCCGTCATTCGCAAGTGATTGCGCTAACGACCAGATTAATGCGCAGCGGGAGCCAGGAGAAGGTGCGAAACACACCGGGATGGGAACATCGTTGGGGACAGAATAAAAGGAGGCTCTTCCTCCTTTGCAAGCGTGCGCAGCATCTGCGGTAATACGGTGCAGCGCGAATTGTTGGCGATTATGATCCTGGAAGAGTGGGAGGTGTGTCAGACAGCGAAAGACAGAAGGAGAAAGATGAAAATTCAAGGCACAGAGGTAGGGCAAGGTGCATGTACAGAAACGTGAGCGCGCAGCCCAGTTTCCTGAACTGTCGGGCTAGCTCGGGCGTGATGCCGACCGCGGCGAGAGTGCGATGAGCGCGGCAGCGGAGGTGCGCAAGTAGCGTAAGGGTAGGTCTCTGGGACACAGTTGCTTACTGCCCACACAAACACGATCTCGAGGCTCAGGATGCTTTGCTTGTCTTGAATGGTCTAGGCGAGGGAAACGTCGAGATGGAAATCCGAGGCCACTGACTCGAAGGCCTTGGGCCCGTTGCGGTTACCCACGGGGCAACGGAGGAGAGACAGGCGTAAAAAGTGGAGCCCGAGCAACGCAATCCTGGAGGGACTGAGAGACGGGCGAAAAGGAGCGAAGAAAGAGGACATCACCACCGGATATCGGCGAGTGCATCGAGAGGCTGGGAGAGGTACGTTCCTGCGGCCATGCGTACGGCAAAGCTGCGCAGAGTGCGAACGGCGGCGAACGCGCGCCGGGGCCATGGCAAGCGTGTGATAGCGAACGCGAGTATTGGCTGCGCGTCGGGTACGGGTACCGGTGAGGCACGTGCAGGCGGTGGAGGGAGAAGAGCGCACGATGGTGGTAGAAGAGCGGGAGGCGGACGTTGCGGCGCGCAGGATTGCGTGCTGCGTGGTGCGTGCAATAACGACTTGTTCCCATGCTTGCGCAGTGACGATCCTCGGAGATGATCTCGGGCGGGCGTGCTGGTGTGCGCGCTTAGTATCCTAGCTTGGTGGGTGTCGAGCTGGCGGCGGGTGTCTACATAAATCTCGTCAAAGATCGAAAGCAGTAGGGATGGAAAGGAACGCACCATCTTCAGTGGCGTGGACACCACGTCGGCGAGGACATCAAGCAGCACGCGCGGATATTCCCAAGGCTTTGCGCACGGCGATTCCGTGAGATATCCGCGACCAACAGCCCAAGCAAATCGGCTCCCCAAGCTTGTCCCAACCCGACATGGATCGCCATGGGTGACGACGGCGCCTCTTCCGGTACTGCTGGCCGCTTCCGCCGGGCTGACGCGACCCCGAGGCTCAAGCCACTCTCCCTTCAGCGCGCATCCCAAAGCCGAGACTCCATCACGGTTGGAGGCTCATGGACGCCATGAAAGGTGGAGGAGGGCGGTTGATTGATGAGAGATTTCAGCGGTAGAATAGATTAGCAGCGGGTGGGAAGGAGCCGTCCGAGGCTGAGCAGTGAGCGAGCTCGCGGATGTGTGCGAGAATCCATCATGATCTACATCGATATTTGATCTGCGGCCTTTTTGCTGTCTTTTTCTTCCAGGTTCTTTCTTCTCGTTATGCGACGATTCTGGGCCTGCTTCTGGGTGCATGGACCTCCAGGAGACTTGAATTTTTCAAACCTCCGCTGAGCCCTCCTCCCATGTCTACGGCGACCATGCCACTCCGATCCGCTTGAATGTAAATCCCCTGATCCTATTCTTCTGACTTCAAGTCTGCTGGTAACGCCTCGCCAGATACGCAGCGACTCCGCGCTGCCATCCGCGGCTTTGGTTTCCACCTGCTTCTGTTCCTTTATAAGAATCTTTGCATTCTGCGCGTCAGCCCGACGAATCTCTTCATGGCATGGACTATCGCGCGGCACTAGCTTCCCAAGCTGCACCTTTACTAAAGCACGCCGTTCAATTAGCTACTTGTACCCTCGTTGCGTCTTTAATTTTGCGAACACGAGTCCCGAGGTGGGTGATAGGACAGTCTCGTTGCTTGCTACATTCTGAAGCCCGTACCCCGCAATTCGTTCTTTTACAGTCAACACATTCCACCCACGAACCTTGCAAGTGTCACATACATCCCGAGCTTGAAGTTTCCAGTCATCAAAATTGCCTTCAATCTTCGCTCATGTCTCGGTCTCAATCTTCGAACTGGGTTCCAAATTCAATGCCTTGCCAAAAATTGCACTGGTCTGCTTGAACTTCTTAATGCTCATATACTGGCCTCGGCCTTCTCGACCCCCACTTTGGTGAGTGGCACAGTTCAATTGGTTGTATAGTCCCTGCTACTTATCACTGCCAAAAGTACATTTCACCGTACTTACGTCTGCGCAGAACGAATCCACCCCACGATCGTTAAGCCTATTCAAGCGTCGCACGTCCGTGTCTTGGAGCCGACTTCGGTCATGGTACTGATTCCGTTCATGGATCGTTCTCCGTTCTTATTACTTACTTCCTTGCCTCACATTCGTCCTGGCGCTCGTCTGACGGATAAGGGAATCGCAAAAATGGCTGTGCAATCTCGCACAATTCTCGAGAAACGGTAAAATTGTGTATGTGTGTGTGAAAATATTAAATGTACAAAGTGAACGCCATACCTTTCCGAGCTTCATTCGTGTACTGCCCTCGACACAAATTTGGAGACGGATGAGATAGAACACACATCACTCACCGCGAAAACTTGGACTTCGAAACCTGCCCATTCTGCACTATGACGACTTGAGTTGAGGTCTGCTACGAATATACGAGGCTGTTGATTGCATTATATGTGGAAGGCTGAGGCTCGAACTCGTGAACATCATTTCGTGCTGACCAAGATTTCAAACTCCGACGGTATCTGGATACCGGTAGGTAGGTAGGTATATTCCGGCGCGGTCCCGTTAAGAAACAGCCGGGGCCCGGTATCTTGCACCATCATCAGTATCGAGCCAGAGATTGGACCAGGATCGAACCCAGTGTTCGGTTCAACGCTGCCCCGAACTTTGAACCTCTGGCGTTCGGTTCGGTTCGGTTCAGCCTTCAGCAAGGCCTTCAGGTCAACTTCAGGTTCGAACTTTTTTTTGAACCGGACCTTGAACACTACGCGCCTCTTTCCTTTTTGCGATTTTATTTTTTCGCTTACGAAGATACACAAACACCAGCAACTGGCCAAAAACCCAACTTTGGGACGAGGATCTTGCCAAAATTTGGCCTCAAGACCCCAATTTTGGGACAACCCTCTGGTGGAAAATTTCCCGGGGCCAGTGGCCACCGTGGCGCGGTTAACTAGAAGATTGACGGTATCCGTAGCATACAATTGACACCTGTATGTGGTATGGGCCCCTGCTGTTTCTTAACGGGACCGCGCTGGAATATATGTACCTACCTACTAGTAGGGTAAATAGCGTAATAGTCACA